>CAKOAT010103821.1:3081-91394 GCA_932364175.1 Eruca vesicaria subsp. sativa | reverse complement strand
AAATCACAATCTAAATTTGTATTAATGTATGTTAAAATTATTTTCATGATAGATGGACATCATTTCAACAGGTAACTTATTTATATTTTATATACCACTTAATCAGTGGACAAAGCCCCTATAAAAGAAATTCTATTTTCTGGAGAATCATGAACACCTAAGGTCTCAAACCTCTTTAACCTTCATATTATATCAGTGAATGATGCAAATATGCATTAAACAAAATTTTCATATTTTCTATTTTTTCGAAATATGTGGGTTAACCCCAACAGAAAATCTAGTTTTTTTTATAAATGCTATATTAAGAAGTTTAGGCTCTTTATTGTTGATTAAAATTATCCAATTACATTCTAAATTTGTATTAATGTATGTTTAAATTATTTTCATGGTATATGGACATCATTTCAATCTTTCCAACATGTAATTAATTTAAATTTCATAAACCACTTAATCAGTGGACAAAGCCCTTATAAAAGAAATATATTTTCTGGAGAAACATGAACACCTAAGGTCTCAAACCTCTTTAACCTTCATACTATGTCAGTGAATGATGAAATTATGCATTAAAACAAAATTTTAATATTTTCAATTTTTTATCAAAATATATGGGTTCCCTACAGAAAATCTAGTTTTTTCGATATGCTATATTAAGAAGTTTAGACTCTTTATTGTTGATTAAAATTTCCGAATCACATTCTAAATTTGTATTAATGTATGTTAAAATTATTTTCATGATAGATGGACATCATTTCAATTTTTCCAACAGGTAACTTTTTTATATTTTATATACCACTTAATCAGTAGACAAAGCCCCTATAAAAGAAATTCTATTTTCTGGAGAAACATAAACACCTAAGGTCTCAAACCTCTTTAACCTTCATATTATGTCAGTGAATGATGCAAATATGCATTAAAACAAAAATTTCATATTTTCTATTTTTTCGAAATATGTTGGTTAACCCCTAGAGAAAATCTATTTTTTCGATATATGTTATATTAAGAAGTTTAGGCACTTTACTGTTGATTAAAATTACCGAATCACATTCTAAATTTTTATTAATGTATGTCAAAATTATTTTCATGGTAGATGGACATAATTTCAATTTTTCCAACAGGTAATTTATNAATCTATTTTTTCGATATATGTTATATTAAGAAGTTTAGGCACTTTACTGTTGATTAAAATTACCGAATCACATTCTAAATTTTTATTAATGTATGTCAAAATTATTTTCATGGTAGATGGACATAATTTCAATTTTTCCAACAGGTAATTTATTTATATTTCATATACCACTTAATCAATGGACAAAGCCCCTATAAAAGAAATTCTATTTTATGGAGAAACATGAACACCTAAGGTCTCAAACCTCTTTAACCTTCATATTATGTCAGTTAGTGATGCAAATATGCATTAAACAAAATTTTCATATTTTCTATTTTTTCTCGAAATATGTGGGTTAACCCCCTACAGAAAATCTAATTTTTTCGATAAATGCTATATTAAGAATTTTAGGCTCTTTATTGTTTATTAAAATTACCCAATCACATTCTAAATTTTTATTAATGTATGTTAAAATTGATTTCATAATACTTGGACATCATTTCAAATTTTCCAGAAGGTAATTTGTTTATATTTCATATACTACTTAATCAGTGGACAAAACCCCTACAAAAGAAATTATATTTTCTGGAGAAATATGAACACCTAAGGTCTCAAACCTCTTTACCCTTCATACTTTGTCAGTGAATGATGCAAATATGCATTAAATCAAAATTTTCATATTTTCTAATTTTTCTCGAAATATGTGGGTTAACCCCTACAGAAAATCTAGTTTTTCGATAAATGCTATATTAAGAAGTTTAGGCTCTTTATTGTTGATTAAAATTACCGAATCACATTCTAATTTTTTATTATTGTATGTTAAAATTGATTTCATAATACTTGGACATCACTTCAAATTTTCCAGAAGGTAATTTATTTATATTTTATATACCACTTAATCAGTGGACAAACCCCTACAAAAGAAATTATATTTTCTGGAGAAACATGAATACCTAAGGTCTCAAACCTTTTTACCCTTCATAATATGTCAGTGAATGATGCAAATATACATTAAAACAAAATTTTCATATTTTCTATATTTTCCGAAATATGTGGGTTAACCCCTACAGAAAATCTAGTTTTTTCAAAAAATGTTATATTTAGAAGTTTAGGCTCTTTATTGTTGATTAAAATTACCGAATCAAATTCTAAATTTTTATTAATGTATGTTAAAATTATTTTCATTTTAGATGGACATAATTTCAATTTTTCCAACATGTAACTTATTTATATTTCATATACCACTTAATTAGTGGACAAAACCCTGGAGAAACATGAACACCTAAAGTCTCAAACCTCTTTAACATTCATACTATGTCAGTGAATGATGAAAATATGCATTAAAACAAAGTTTTCATATTTTCTAATTTTTCTAATTTATTTAAATTTCATAAACTACATAATCAATGGCAAAGCCTCTATAAAAGAAATTCTACTTTCTGGAGAAACATGAAGATCTAAGGTCTCAAACCTCTTTAACGTTCATACTATGTCATTGAATGATGCAAATATGCAATAAAACAAAAAAAAATCATATTTTCTATTTTTTCGAAATATGTGGGTTAACTCCTAGAGAAAATCTCTTTATTGTTGATTAAAATTACCCAATTACATTCTAAATTTGTATTAATGTATGTTACAATTATTTTCATGATACATCGACATCATTTCAAATTTTCCAGCAGGTAATTTATTTATATTTCATATACCACTTAATCAGTGGACAAAGCCCCTATAAAAGAAATACTATTTTCTGGAGAAACATGAACATCTAAGGTCTTAAACCTCTTTAACCTTCATACTATGTCAGTGAATGATGAAAATATTCATTAAAACAAAATTTTCATATTTTCTAATTTTTTTGGAAATATGTGGGTTAATGTATGTTAAAATTGTATTCATAGTAGATGGACATCTTTTCAAATTTTTCAACAGGTAATTTATCTATATTTCATATACCACTTAATCAATGGACAAAGTCCCTAAAAAAGAAATTCTCTTTTCAGAGAAACTTGAACACCTAAGGTCTCAAACCTCTTTAAACTTCATACTATGTCAGTGAAAGATGAAAATATGAATTAAAATAAAATTTTCCTATTTTTTAATTTTTCTCGAAATCTGTTGGTTAACCCCAACAAAAAATCGAGTTTTTCGATAAATGCTATATCAAGAAGTTTAGGCTCTTTATTTTTGATGAAAATTACCCAATCACATTCTAAATTTTTATTAGTGTATGTGAAAATTATTTTCATGGTACATGGACATCATTTCAAATTTTCCAAGAGGTAATCTATTTAAATTTCATATACCACTTAATCAGTGGACAAAGCACCTATAAAAGAAATTCTATTTTTTGGAGAAACATGAACACCTAAGGTCTCAAACTTCTTTAACATTCATACTATGTCAGTGAATGATGCAAATATGCATTAAAACAAAAATTTCATATTTTTTTAATTTTTTCGAAATATGTGGGTTAACCCCTACAAAACATCGAGTTTTTCGAGAAATGTTATATTAAGAAGTTTAGGCTCTCTGTTTTTGATGAAAATTACCCAATCAAATTCTAAATTTGTATTAGTGTATGTTCTAATTATTTTCATGGTACATGGACATAATTTCAAATTTTTCAACAGGTAATCTATTTAAATTTCATATACAACTTAATCAATGGACAAACTCCCAACAAAGAAAATTCTATTTTATGAAGAAACATGAACACCTAAGGTCTCAAACCTCTTTAACCTTCATACTATGTCAGTGAATGATGCAAATATGAATTAAAACAAAATTTTCATATTTTTTTAATTTTTCTCGAAATATGTGGGTTAACCCCTATAGAAAATCGAGTTTTTCGATAAATGCTATATTAAGAAGTTTTGGCTCTTTATTTTTGATGAAAATTACCCAATCACATTCTAAATTTTTACTAGTGTATGTTAATATTATTTTCATGGTAGATGGACATCATTTCAAATTTTCCAGCAGATCATTTATTTATATATCATATACCACTGAATCAGTGGACAAAGCACCTATAAAAGAAATTCTATTTTTTGGAGAAATATGAACACATAAGGTCTCAAACCTCTTTAACCTTCATACTATGTCAGTGAATGATGCAAATATACATTAAAACAAAATTTTCATATTTTCTAATTTTTCTCGAAATATGTGGGTTAACCCCTAATGAAAATCGAGTTTTGATAAATGCTATATTAAGAAGTTTAGGCTCTTTATTTTTGATGAAAATTACCCAATCACATTATAAATTTGTACTAGTGTATGTTAATATTATTTTCATGGTAGATGGACATCATTTCAAATTTTCCAGCAGATAATTTTATTTGTATTTCATATACCACTTAATCAGTGGACAAAACACCTATAAAAGAAATTCTGTTTTTTGGAGAAATATGAACACATAAGGTCTCAAACCTCTTTAACCTTCATACTATGTCAGTGAATGATGCAAATATACATTAAAACAAAATTTTCATATTTTCTAATTTTTCTCGAAATATGTGGGTTAACACCCCTACAGAAAATCGAGTTTTTCAATAAATGCTATATTAAGAAGATTAGGCTCTTTGTTGTTGATTATCATTACCCAACCAAATTCTAAATTTGTATTAATGTATGTTAATATTATTTTCATGGTAACTGGACATCATTTCAATTTTTCCAACATGTAATTTATTTAAATTTCATATACCTCTTAATCAGTGGACAAACCCCTACAAACAAAAATTTATATTTTCTCGAGAAACATGAAAACTTAAGGTCTCAAACCTCTTTACCCTTCATATTATTTTAGTGAATGATTAAAATATGCATTAAACAAAATTTTCGTATTTTCTAATTTTTTAAAAAATATGTGGGTTAACCCCTACAGAAAATCTGGTTTTTCGATAAATGCTATGTTAAGAAGTTTAGGCTCTTTAATGTTGATTAAAATTACCCAATTACATTCTAAATTTTTATTAATGTATGTTAAAATTATATTCATGCTACATGGACATCATTTCAAATTTTCGAATAGATAATTTATTTAAATTTCAAATACCACTTAATTAGTGGACAAGCCCCTATAAAAGAAATTCTATTTTCTGAAGAATCATGAACATCTAAGGTCTCAAACCTATTTAACCTTCATAGTATGTCAGTTAGTGATGCAAATATGCATTATAACAAAATTATCATATTTTCTAATTTTTCTTGAAATATATGAGTTAACCTCTAGAGAAAATCAAGTTTTTCGATAAATGCTATATTAAAAAGTTTAGGCTTATTATTGTTGATTAAAATTACCCAATCACATTATAAATTTGGATTAATCTATTTTAAAATTATTTTCATGATAGATAGACATCATTTCAAATTTTCCAGCAGGTAATTTAATTATATTTCATATACCACTTAATCAGTGGATAAAACACCTATAAAAGAAATTCTATTTTTTGGAGAAACATGAACACCTAAGGTCTCAAACCTCTTTAACCTTCATACTATTTCAGTGAATGATGCAAATATGCATTAAAGCAAAATTTTCATATTTTCTAATTTTTCTCGAAATATGTGGGTTAACCCCTACAGAAAATCTAGTTTTTTTCGATAAATGCTATATTAAAAGGATTAGGCTCTTTATTGTTGATTAAAATTACCCAATCACATTCTAAATTTGTATTAGTGTATGTTAAAATTATTTTCATGGTACTTGGACATCATTTCAAATTTTCCAACAGGTAATTTATTTAAATTTCATATACCACTTAATCAATGGAAAAAGCCCCTATAAAAGAAATTATATTTTCTGGAGAAACATGAACATCTAAGGTCTCAAACCTCTTTAACCTTCATACTATGTCAGTGAATGATGCAAATATACATTAAAACAAATTTTCATATTTTTATTTTTTATTTTTTCTCGAACTATGTGACCCCCTTTAGAAAATCTATTTTTCGATAAATGCTATATTAAGAAGTTTAGGCTCTTTATTGTTGATTAAAATTACCCAATTACATTCTAAATTTGTATTAATGCATGTTACAATTATTTTCATAATACATGGACATCATTTCAAATTTTCCAGCAGGGAATTTATTTATATTTCATATACCACTTAATCAGTGGACAAAACACCTATAAACAAAATTATGTTTTTTGGAGAAATATGAACACCTAAGGTCTCAAACCTCTTTAACCTTCATACTATGCCAGTGAATGATGAAAATATACATTAAAACAAAAAAATTATATTTTCTAATTTTTCTCAAAATATATGGGTTAACCCCTATAGAAAATCTTGTTTTTTTGATAAATGCTATATTAAGAAGTTTAGCCTCCTTATTGTTGATTAAAAATACCCATTCACATTCTAAATTGGTAATAATGTATGTTAAAATTATTTTCATGGTACATGGACATCATTTCAATTTTTCCAACAGGTAATTTATTTATATTTCATATACCACTTAATCAAGAGACAAAGCCCCTATAAAAGAAATTCTATTTTCTGGAGAAACATGAACATCTAAGGTCTCAAACCTCTTTAACCTTCATACTATGTCAGTGAATGATGCAAATATGCATTAAAACAAAATTTTCATATTTTCTAATTTTTCTCAAATTATATGGGTTAACCCCTACAGAAAAATTTAGTTTTTCGATAAATGCTATATTAAAAAGTTTAGGCTCTTTATTGTTGATTAAAATTACTCAATTACATTCTCAATTTGTATTAATGTATGTTAAAATTATTTTCATGATACATGGACATCATTTCAAATTATCCAGCAGGTTATTTATTTATATTTCATATACCACTTAATCAGTGGACAAAACCCCTATAAAAGATATTTTATTTTTTGGAGAAACATGAACACATAAGGTCTCTAACCTCTTTAACCTTCATATTATGTCAGTGAATAATAAAGATATGCATTAAAACAAAATTTTAATATTTTCTTATTTGTCTCAAAATATGTGGATTAACCCCTACAAAATATCGAGTTTTTCGATAAATGATATATTAAGAAGTTTAGGCTCTTTATTGTTGATGAAAATTACCCAATCACATTCTAAATTTGTTGGTATGTATGTTAAAATTATTTTCATGGTACATGGACATCATTTCAAATTTTCCAACAGATAATTTATTTATATTTCATATACCACTTAATCAGTGGATAAATAACCTATAAAAGAAATTCTATTTTCTGGAAAAACATGAACACCTAAGGTCTCAAACCTCTTTAACCTTCATACTATGTCAGTGAATGATGCAAATATGCATTAAAATAAAAATTTCATATTTTCTATTTTTTCAAAATATGTGGGTTAACCCCTACAGAAAATTGAGTTTTTCGATAAATGCTATATTAAGAAGTTTCGGCTCTTCATTGTCGATTAAAATTACCCAATCACATTCTAAATTTTTATTAATATATGTTAAAAAAAATTCATGGTACATGGACATCATTTCAAATTTTCTAACAGGTTATTTATTTATATTTCATATACCACTTAATCAATGGACAAACATTAACAAAAAAATCTATTTTCTGGAGAAACATGGACACCTAAGGTTTCAAACATGTTTAACCTTGATACTATGTCAGTAAATGATTAAAATATTCATTAAAACAAAATTTTCATATTTTCTATTTTTTCTTGAAATATATAGGTTAACCTCTACGAAAACAAATTGAGTTTTTTGATAAATGCTAAATTCAGAAGTTTAAGCTTTTTATTGGTTATAAAAAAATTACCTCGTAAGAGTATAAATTTATATTAGTGTATGTTAAAATCATTTTCATAATACATGGGCATCATTTCTAGTATTTTAGTGGATAATTTAATAAAACGTCATATTTCACCTAATTCACTGGAGTAACTCCTATAAAATCAGTATTTCTGAAGAAACATGGAAAACTAAGGCCACACACCTCTTTAATCTTCATCATATTTTGGTGCATGATGGAATTATGCATGGAAAAAAATATCATATTTTCTAATTTATCTTAAAATATGTAAATTAACCCCTACAAAAAGATTGAGTTTTCCAATAAATGCTACATATGCTAAAGTTTAGCCTCTTTCGTGCTATTCAAAACTACCTAACAACACTCAAAACTTATATTAGTGTATTATAAGTTTATTTACCTAGCACATGGACATCATTTCAATTTTCCAACAAGTAATTTATTTTAATTTCATATACCACTTAATCAGTGGACAAATCCCTTATAAAAGAAATTCTATTTTCTGGAGAAACATGAACACCTAAGGTCTCAAACCTAATTAACCTTCATATTATGTCAGTGAATGATGCAAATATGCATTAAAAAAAATTCATATTTTCTAATTTTTCTCGAAATATGTGGGTTAACCCCTACAGAAAATCGAGTTTTTCAATAAATGTTATATTAAGAAGTTTAGGCTCTTTATTGTTGTTTAAAATTACACAATCACATTCTAAATTTGTATTAATGTATGTTAAAATTATTTTCATGGTACATGGAAATCATTTCAATTTTTTCCAACAGGTACTTTATTTAAATTTCATATACCACTTAATTAGTGGACAAAGCCTCTATAAAAGAAATTCTATTTTCTGGAGAAACATGAACACCTAAGGTCTCAAACCTCTCTAACCTTCATACTATGTCATTGAATTACACAAATATGCATTAAAACAAAATTTTCATATTTCCTAATTTTTCTCAAAATATGTGGATTAACCCCTACTGAAAATTGAGTTTTTCGATAAATACTATTAAATATTTTAGGCTCTTTATTGTTGATTAAAATTACCTAATCACATTCTAAATTTGTATTATTTTATGTTAAAATTATTTTCATGGTACATGGACATCATTTCAAATTTTCCAAAAGGTAATTTATTTAAATTCCATATACCACTTAATCAATGGACAAACCCCCTATTAAAAAAATCTATTTTCTGGAGAAACATGAACACCTAAGGTGTCAAAAATCTTTAACCTTTATACTATGTCAGTGAATGATTTAAATATTCATTAAAATAAAATTTTCATATTTTCGAATTTTTCTTGAAATATATAGGTTAACCTCTACGGAAAAAAATCGAGTTTTTTGAAAAATGCTAAATTCAGAAGTTTAGCCTCTTTTGTTGATAAAAAAAATACCTAGTCAAAGTCTAAATTTATATTAGTGTATGTTAAAATCATTTTCATGATACATAGGCATCATTTCTAGTATTTTAGTGGATAATTTAATAAAACTTCATATTTCACATAATTCAGTGGAATAACCCCTATAAAATCTGTATTTTCTGGATAAAAAATGGACAACTAAGGCCACACACCTCTGTAATCTTCATCATATGTCCGTGCATGATGAAATTATGCATGAAAATAAAAATATCATATTTTCTAATTTATCTTGAAATATGTAGGTTAACCCTTACAAAAAGATTGAGTTTTTCAATAAATGCTACATATACTAAAGTTTAGCCTCTTTCGTGCTATTTAAAAATACCTAACCACACTTAAAAATTATATTAATGTATGATAAGTTTGTTTACCTAGTACATGGACATCATTTCAAGTTTTCCAACAAGTAATTTATTTAAATTTCATATACCACTTAATCAGTGGACAAAGCCCCTATAAAAGAAATTTTATTTTCTGGAGAAACATGAACACCTAACGTCTCAAACCTCTTTAATATGTCAGTGAATGATGCAAATATTCTTTAAAACAAAAATTTCATATTTTCTAATTTTTCTCGAAATATGTGGGTTAGCCCCTACAGAAAATTGAGTTTTTCGATAAATGCTATATTAAGAAGTTTAGGCTCTTTATTGTTGATTAAAATTACCCAATCACATTCTAAATGTGTATTAATGTATGTTAAAATTATTTTAATGGTACATGGACATCATTTCAATTTTTCCAACAGGTAATTTATTTAAATTTTATATGCCACTTAATTAGTGGACAAAGCCCCTATAAAGGAAAATCTATTTTCTGGAGAAACATGAACACCTAACGTCTCAAACCTCTTTAACCTTCATACTATGTCAGTGAATGATGCAAATATGCATTAAAACAAAATTTACATATTTTTTAATTTTTCCCAAATGGGTTAACCCTTGATAAATGCTATATTAAGAAGTTTAGGCTCTTTATTGTTGATTAAAATTACCCAATCACATTCTAAATTTGTATTAATGTATGTTAAAATTATTTTTATGGTACATGGACATCATTTCAAATTTTCCAGCAGGTCATTTATTTATGTTTCATATATCACTTAATCAGTGGACAAAGCACCTATAAAAGAAATTCTATTTTTTGGAGAAACATGAACACCTAAGGTCTCAAACTTCTTTAACATTCATACTATATCAGTGAATGATGCAAATATGCATTAAAACAAAATTTTCATATTTTTTATTTTTTCTCGAAATATGTGGGTTAACCCCTACAAAAAATCAAGTTTTCGATAAATGCTATATTAAGAAGTTTAGGCTCCTTATTGTTGATGAAAATTACCCAATCACATTCTAAATTTGTGTTATCCAATTACCCAATTCTCATATTTTCTATTTTTTCTTGAAATATGTGGGTTATCTACGAAAAAATCAAGTTTTTTTTATAAATGCTAAATTCAGAAGTTTAGGCTCTTTATCCTTGATAAAAAAATTACCACATCAAATTCTAATCCTCTTTGATACCAGTGCAACTAATAATTCTTTAATTTGTTTAGTTATTTCTCAATCTGTGTAACATATTTATAAATACAAAATTATATAATCAATACTAATGTTTTTACAAATATTATTATTGTTATCAAATAAATATAAATTATGTTTACATATAAACTTTAATAAAATCATATAAAATATAAGTAAAAATAATAAAAATAAAAGTAAAAATTATATAAAATATAAGTAAACTATTATTGTTTAAATGTGAAATTTTGTATTGATTTTAATAAATTATGATTGATTATGATCAAAATGTTGGTGATAATATTAACAAATATTGTTAAACTACTAAATTTATAAAAACATCTTGAATAATTATTAATGTAATTAAATTAGTGAAAATATAATGTGATCTTTTTTTTTTTGTGAAACCGTGATCTTTTATATTATATATAGTTGATGAGCTACGTATTAGTTTTGGGCCAAGGGTATACGTAGGCTGGTACTGCCGTTGTTTCCACGTATTATAGTCTTCGCTAACGAGTCCCTTCGGGGACATCCGATAAAAAAAAGTCTTCGCTAGCGATATTTGACTTTGACCGGAACTAAAATATAGAGGGTGATTTGTTGGGTTGTAAGTAATGACTTTAGCTTTAATTTCTATCTATAACCATTTAAATCATCAATCATGCTTTAAGTAGATTTTAAATCTAAAGTCAAAAAATTGGAAAAGTGGTTATAGGAAGCCTATTTTCTAAAGCAAAAAATTATTGTTGTAGGATTGTTGTATGAATATCTTTCCTTCTATATTTTTTTCATTTAATTTCTACAGCTACATTAGATACAACTACATCAAAAACATCTACAGTCTAAATTCTACAATAAAAATTTTAAATCTACAGTTCAACCAATCACCCCCATAGTGGATAAATGTATTTATGTTTAGCTTCACGTGACATCGACCAAGATTTTAAAAGTTTCTATTTTTATATTACTCATCCAGTTAGAGACGATTGTGAAGTTTCGAGTTTAACAAGTTATCGATTGGATTTGAAGTTTGTATGTAAAAGTTTATCCTGTAAGATAAGTGAATTTTAAAACTGATAAGTATGTAACGAACTATGAAATATAACTCAATACTTATATTACTATTCTAGTTATGTCATGTCTCTCTAATACTATTAGTTTTATGTTTTTTTGTATATTCATGATGAGAGATTGTAGAGCATCTTTAATTTATTGGTATTTTATATGAGATAAGTGTGAAAACAAATGCAATAGTATATTATTAAGTTGTTAAGTATCTCAAGTGACAAATCCATTTTAAATTTCTCATTTGTGAAAGGTTCACATGATTCCCTTTAACATGACGGTTTATTCAACTTATATTTAAAGACCAAATCTTACGTTATTTTAAAATGGGTTACATTTGTTTAATTTTACAAGCTGGACTTTAATACCATATGGAAGAATAAGTAGATAGACACATATCGTTTTTATACTAGTGTTAATTATCTTTTCATATTTTGAAGTAAAAATAATTATAGTATATGTCTATGTCTATGAAGAAGAATTCATATTTTGTGTATATATGTGAGTATACATTGTATTGACGAAAAGAAAATGTAGAAATTTACGTTTGTGTCTGAAAATGCATGACCCAACATACTCTCGTATTCTTCTTAGCCTAACAATCACATAATATATATTTTAGAAGGATCTGAAAAGTCTTTATTATAGTGTGCTTATCTAAATTTTTTATTAGGCTTACTTTTGTATTCAAGAATCAAGTTACAATTTATCTAACACATATTTATTCAGTTATTCCTCTTTGATGGAACTCAGTCTTCTCGACATCAAGTAATCTCCACACCGTTGAGGCGAAACATCATCACCGGAGCTAAGAACCGTCACCGGTAAGCGACCTTCCATACATTCTTTAAGAATCAAGAAACCAATCTCACCACCGTCCCCTTCACCGCCAGATTGATCACCACGACGAGCCAAATACATAAGCTCTTCCAGTTTATCCCTTCTCATCCTCACTTTTATCCTTAAAGGATCATTCTTCTCTCCGGCCTCCACGTTTCCTCTCCGTCCTCCGTCGCCGAGAACCGGTTGCACTGCGCTGCTTCTCCAGAGAATATTGCCCATCTTTTTAATCTTCCTTGTCTTTCACAAATGCTTGTTATGAATTTGATACGTGTATGCCTTGTTTATATATATGTAGTACCGTCGGAGATTGTTATAATTTAACACATTATATTTTAATATCGGTGTGGACAATTGTTTTTGTTCCTAAGATCGGTTCACATTCTATTTTCATTTTTTCGGTTCTGTTAAAGTAGGGCCCAAACAATAACTGAAAATAAATAGAAAACTCGGTTTGGCTTGGTTGAATTTAAACGTGTTTGCTTCTAGCTAAATATGTGTATACAAATAATAAACTTAAACATTTTTGTTGTCAGGCAATATAATATATTTCCAGTATTGTTTTGGTTAAAAATACTAATTACTTAAGTTCAGTTTATTCGTCTTGGATTATACGGTTTGAGCTTGGTTTGCTTAGCCCGACATTGTGTTCGGTTCAATATAGAATTCAGATTGAGTTTCGGTTTGGTTTGTTTACCGTACCGTGTGGGGAAGGAGTTGAGTAAGGATGTGAACTACGATGCATGGGGCATGCGAGTGTATTAGATGAAATGAAAGATGGCTATTGAAACTTCTCGAGGCGGAGTTTAAGTGTTGTTCTGGTTCACGTATGTGCTTACGTGGATTTTAAGTAATAAGCCCATAACATAACACAGGGTGTGTTTCACGCGTCAACTATCTTAAAGTACGGTCTTTATCTCCGGGATTTGTCACCTCTCATGTGATTAATTAAACAATGATCACCTATTTCTCGTTTAATTGAAATATATATTCAAAGTATAAATTATGTAAACCTCCCCGTTTTTCTGCTTGGGCTTGATTTAATTTAAAATTTATGTATCTCGTATTCAGGAGTCAAGACCATGAATTCATAATGTATTTAACTTTAACTGGTTAGATATCAGGCCCATTATTTATGTTGGTAAGGCCGTACATATTTGGCAATGTTTTTTTTCTATTGGCGATGTTCAGCCCTATTGCTAAATGTGCGATGCTGATCCTACTATTTTTGTATACTAACATTGATCGAGTGGCTCTTGCTCTCACACATCTTCCAGTATGTAGATTCTTTCACATTCTTGAAAGTGAGTTGAAATGTTAATAAACACAAAAAACTTGTAAATATTGGCCATTAGCCGTTAGGACCCATAAAATTTAATAATGACCCGCCAAGAAATTGTTGGTACGTAATTGAGTGCACCGAAAGGTGGCACTATTTTATTCACTGGTCTTTCCACAACTTTGTTTTTCCTTTTCGTATCAAATAAGAAGACAAAAATGTTTTGATGTTGTAGGGTATGGATCGACATTAAAAATAATCGGCTAGAGCAAACACAATATGCAAAATATATGCACCTATTTTTTGTTTCGGCCATAAAAAGAGAGGTTGGTCCATAGTTAACACGTGAAGGTTCCATTATTAATACCATTTTCTGTTGATAAAAAAAATACTATTTTCTATGGCTTCAGTTGAAAGTGAAATAGTTAAATCCCATTAGAGTTTTACTTGATTAAACACCTATAATTCCATAAAGATAAATAATTTTTTTCTGTCTGTGTCGGCCTTTCTTTTACTTTTTGACCCTCACGTGAAAATTATTATCCCTTATCACTACATTAAGTGGATATACGTTTTTAAAGGGAAAATTGGTAATAAATCATAAAAAGAGAATTACTGGTAATTAGTTGTCATCTTTATAGTTTGTTTATTTAACTTTTTCTCTCGGTTTTGAAAATCTGGCCAGTGGCAGTGATTATACAAGTATACTATATGTATATAAATGGAATATTATTAACTCGCTTATGATGATTATACGACAAAAAAAATCACAATGTGATGAAAAAAAAAATCAAAATGTGATGATATTAAAAGCAGAGGATCTTCGTTTCTTTTTTACCAGGAAAAGTTGTGGACCATCCACAATTATTTTCTTTGACGTCGTAAAGTTGTTTTATACTTCACCTTCATAAAGATTCTCAAAGAAAACCTTCATCATAAACCCTCCTCCATCTTAAGTATTCTTCCTCAGCTTCCATACATTAAATGTAAACACAATTATAATCAGTTATCATTCTAGTTTGTGTCACAAAATGGGTAACTGCGTATGCAAAGGAAGTGGTGGCTCACGAAAACTATACGATAAAGATGATTTATTAATAAGAGTTGTGACACCAAATGGCGGCGTCATGGAGCTTCATCCTCCAATCTTCGCCGACTTCATCACCAACGAATTTCCCGGCCACGTCATCCACGACACCTTAAGCATCCGCCACTCCTCTCCGCCGCTTCTACAAGGAGAAGAGCTCTTTCCCGGTAACATCTACTACCTCCTCCCTTTTGCTTCCACCACAGCCTCAACAGCTCAACAACATTACACCGACCAGTTAGCAACGCCGTACCGAATGTCTTTCGGGAAAACGCCGGTGAAGGCGGCTGCGAATGGCGGCGGAGGAGGAGGTGGTGGTGGAGGGGTGTGGAAAGTGAGGCTTGTGATAAGTCCTGAGCAGTTGGCGGAAATTCTTGCGGAGGATGTGGAAACAGAAGCGTTTGTGGAAAGTGTGAGGACGGTGGCAAAGTGCGGCGGTTACGGCGGCGGAGCTAACTGGAGAGTGAATTCAGACCAGTTAAGCATTGCGAGTAGTTTCAAAGACCAGTAAAGGTAAACTTTGAATATGTGTAAACTAAAGTATATGTGATTCTTGTATGATAATTATCTTTTAGTTTCTTTCACGGTTTTAGCATTTAAATGATGTTGGGTTTTTTCGTATTTTGTGGAACGATTACAAGTTTTATCAACTTCGAACTATATATGATACATATACGGCATCTCACATGCATGAAACAATTAATTTTATGAAAAATGTTTAAATTATTAATTTTCCTTATCAAATGTTAAAGAGCAAGAGAAAAGACAAGAGAGAGAGACACATGATGATTGATGTCTACTTAGGAGTAGGCGTTCGGGAACGGGTACCCATTTGTATCGGGTATTTTAGGTTTTTGGGTATTTTGGTATTGGGGTTAAAGTTTGGGTATCTTTATATATTGGGTCGGTTCGGATATTTTTAGTTTGGGTCTGGTTATTTTGGGTCGGGTTCGGATATTTTTGATTTTGAAAGAAAATATTCAAATTCTTTATTACTTAAGTTTCATGTATTTAAAATTTAACGATCAACTTAATTGTTTTTAAAATGTTTAATAAGTTAGACGATTAATAAGTTTGCAAATAAATTATTAAAAATAAAAATCATTATTTGGTTGTTACTTTCGAATTTTGGATACAAATTTTGTTAAAATATGAAATAAGAAGCTTAATATGCATTTTAAATGAGTAACAAATCAATTTTTATACAATTGTATGTATATTATCTGATCTTAAACTATATATAATATTAATATAAATATTTTTAATAAAATGAGATAAATAAACTAGGAACAAATAGGTATATATACATATATTCGGTTATTTTCGAATACCCGTTCGGGTTTAGATATTACCCGTTCGGGTTCGAATATCCAAATTCTTTTAACTCAATACCCTTTCGGATATTTTGCTACTTTGGTTCATATTTCGGGTCGGGTTCGGGTACGAGTTAGGGTATCGGGTAATGTGTCCACCCCTATCTACTTGGGTATACTTAAGAACTTAGTTTGGGCCGGTATTGGGTCTGTAAAACTATATTGGAATGAATAATTATTAATTGTATGGTGCAAAGTGTTTGACTTCAGGCCCAAGGACCCTAATCTGGCCATGAACAATTTAGGATTAGGGTTAAAGTTATAAATCCTGCATAAATAAATACTCCCTCTATTTTTAAATAAATATCATTTTATATTTTTTCCTTGTTTCAAAATAAGTATCACTTTATATTTTCAATACAATTTTCTACACGTAATCTCTTTCTACTCTTTTAATTAACCAATAACTATTATCAAAAAAATATTTTTATGTAAATAATTATACATAAAATAAGGACATACTAGTATATTTATTCATTTTATTAATCTGCGTAAAATATGTCAAAGTGACACTTATATTAAAACATAAAAAGTATTAAATATGCACAAAAACAACTGCTTCCGAGACTTGACCAATTGATGATCATTAGCATAACCATTATGTTCGTTATTATTAATACTCTTCAAATGTTTTTTTAAATGTTCTCATATAATTTTTTAGTAGAACATTTACGTTTATAAAATTAAGAAAAATATTGAGTTAATTTATTTTATTTAATGATATCATAAAATTATATCTAAATCTAAAAACAAAATTTATATTTTAAAAATAATTTTAGAATTAAAATATTTATATAAATAATAATATTTAACATTTAAAATAAAATAGAATTTTTAAACATAAAATTATATAAACTAAATTATATTTTAAATATTAAAATTAAAATTTTTAATTACCTTTTTAAATACAATTTTTTGGATATAAACGTAAATGTTGATATTATTAAATAAAATAGATATTTTCTCAATGTATATTTATATATATATATATTATAAATACATTCAGTATATAAATTGTTTAATTTAAATATATTATATATTAATTACTATAATAATTTTCAAATAACATGTTGCTACTGTTTTATCAGTCGTTTTATAAAATAATTATAACATATAGTTTATGAAGCATATTCACCTAAGCATAATGTTCCTATAACATATTGTTACATTTTTATCATTAGTTTTACCAATCAAATCCATGTAAGTTAGCTCAAATTTGAATTTTAAAGTTTGACACAATCCTCTTTCTTTAAATTTAGATATATGGATCCTAATTGATGCCTTTACATTATCGAAAAATCACCGAATTAAACAGGAAATCTTTTGTCATTGTAAAGTTTACTTCTAATCACTCTTAATTAATGCCTGTTATTAAAGTAGAAGTAGAATACAATTAGTAGTACTAAAGATGGTCCTTTTAATTTTTTAATAAGCTAATTTTATTTATACTTATTATCAGTTATCATGAAATATGTTGATATCTCGCATTCCTTTGTGTGTACGTACGTATCTCTTAACCATATACTATGGTAACTTAATCTATTTGAAGCAAGTGAAATATAAAGAATTCATATGTATATATATAAACATATTTCTACAACTAACTTGATTCCGTCACTGCCTGCCTATGCAACTAGCCAACTATGCATATGTACTATACTATAACGATGTTGTTTACACAATTACCATATGTTAAATATTCCATTGTTTAAATCTGGTATACGTGTCCACAATGCTTACATCTCAGAAAGAGAGCACATGGTGAGGACCGGTTATGATCCAAGTCTAACAAAATATTCGTTTTAAGTCCTAAATTATGTAAGACAAAATATTCTAAATTTTTTGTTTAAGCCCTCAATTTTATTTTATTTTAGTTATTTGAAATATTTCATGAATCACCTAGGGTTATGTAAATCTAAGGATTATGTAAATCTAAGGGGCAGCCCTGCACATAGTTCAAGTTTACTACTACACGATATTTAGTATATTTAATAATGAAACCAAAGGGTACGTACCTTTCTCTCATGCATGCAAATTATTAAATACTTAATTAGCTCCTCGTGAGATACCAAAGAGTAGAAGAACACAAATATTAGACGACAAAGATTTTATTAAAAATCACCAATGATTCGATTTCAGCTGTCCTACTGCATCAACAACCAGCAAATTGGAAGATGTTAACATTTTCTTACTAAAATATACCTTAAAATAATAGTATAAGACACTAGATGTCGAAAATGTCGATCTAAATACATATTTGATTTTTGGGATTTTTTTCGATAACTCTCCTCTTGGTATTGTAATAAGGTAATTTTAACCAAAAAATGTTTATATAGACAGTACATTATAGGTTTGAACTGGTTTTGTGGAGACTACATTTTTATCATCAAACAGCATAAAAGACAAATTAATTAGGGCTGGTTTCTAATTAGGTGATCCTCGTATATGTGTACCATCAAGGCTGCTAACTAGTATGTATAGCCTTATTGGGGTAATTCTGAAACTTTCTGGCATTAGAAAAAGGCGTGGTGAAATTTATGAACAGTCTCACTAAATTAATGTAATTTATTTTATTGCATGAGGTCAACTACTTTGATAAAACTGCAAATTGTTAGCACTTCTACTAGAGCTCTTCATGGTTTTCACATCATATCCTTGAGATTTGTTAATATTGGAGATTTTATTCCTAGAATGAATTTCCTGATGTATTCATAATGTCATGTATTTATCTTTGAATTAATTTATTTGTCTTTATGACCTTCTAGAACATCGTTCTAGAGAACTGCAAATTGTTTCGAATTCGACATCACCTTGGTCACTTAGGTAATACCACTACCTTAACAAAAAGAAAGACCAAAAGAAAGTCAAGTTCACCTCTGCAGGTAGCCATTCTTAAAAAAAAATCGTTAGTTACAAGTACCTAATTACAACATAAATCTTAACCAATATAAACATTAGAATTTGTACAACCTACAAGAATAAAAGTTGAACAGCATTTTCACAAACAAAGAATAAACTATTTAAGATAGAAGCTGGACATCCTAAGATTCACGGGCATATCCACACTAGTCATCTTCCCCACGATCAGCAGACAGCAGTAAGAAACTAAATGTTTTTCTCATCCCTCAAACGGTCAAACCACATATAATATTTGTCTTAAGTATTCAAACAACATCTAGATTCGAACAAGTTGCATAAGTTCAGACATGTACAAAGTCTACAGAAACAAGACAGGGAATTAGTTAATTTTTCCGTTTAAGTATCTCTAAACTCTCAAGTTATACATAGCAATTTAAATACTTAAATTGAGAAAGAGACCCGAATATTGTAAAATTAAAATATTGACTTTCATTGTAACTTATATCAGTCATTAAAAAATTTTACAAGGCTATATCGCTTGATAAAAACGATTTGGATTTCCTCAGAAGTAATTATAAGTTAAAATAACAAGAACAAGTATCAAAGACGATGATCCTTATCAACGAAAAAAAAAAACTTAAAAGAGGAAATTGTCTAGAGAGTTACAGCGTAGTGAATGTTACAAGGAACACGTGCAAATAACTTTAGGCAACAGTAGGTTCTTAATATTATATATACACATTAATAAAGACTTTAGAAGGATTTATAACATGACAGATCGTACGTCCATTTCACGTACTCTTCCCCCATGATTTCATATGATTTTCTCTAGCCCTATTGCTTTAAGTTTCTGCACTCTTTTGGAACTTCCTCTCATTATCTAGTCCTCCTAAAGAATTCAGGTTTCATTAACATTCCTTAATGAGACGTCGTCATTAGTTTATAACACCGTATATAGTATTGTAGTATGGCGGCTAATGACAATTTTTTTTTATTTACTTATCATGCTTTATATTCCTTGTATATAATATACCGAGAGATATACATCAGATATGTACCAAGAAATTACGTTCGTTACAACATTCAAATATTACAAATCTTCTAACATAAGTATTCTTATTATTTACACGTTTAGTTTTTTTTTTGGGTTTCTTACAATGTCACTTCTAAAATCTGCATATAAACACTATATATAACGAAAGCCTTCACCAGCAGCAGTTTACTTATAGTGTTACAGTATAAATCAGTATTATCACTGTTGAAATTTTTTGGAAAAAAAAAAGATAATGTGAATATGCAGAATTTGTTTTGGCAGCAACTTTATATCCATTGAACTTAATTTACTATATCATTGACATTGATTCAAGAGGTGAATTTTTCCAAAAGGGTCTAGACTTCATTTTTACCGTCGTCCGACAAGCACGAGTACGTGTATATCAGTATATAGTCATATGATATCTCACCACAACATTGAAATTTTTGACAAAAACAATGACGATAATACATCAATTAAGATTGCTTCCCATGCAAACTCTCTTCGTCTCCTAGAATATATACATGCATTTTGCTTCTTGATCACTAACAAAGATAAGTTTATTTTCATTTTCTTAATCCACTTTCGCCAACACGGCTGCTCACAAGATACCGACACAAATTATACTAGTATTTTGACCAACACTAAATATGATTTATCAATGTGTGCGATAAGCATATATCTTGTTAGCGTAAAAAACAAGAGAGCTCGATAGCTCATGTGCCTCTATCTAGGTCATCACATGAGCCACTATCCATTTATTTTGTTATAGTTTTGTTAGGACTCCATATCGTAAAGTTAAAAATAACATAAAAACGAAATTAAAACATACAACAAATTTCAGTGATTATCATTTTGTTTTGAGTTCAAAGCCTATCAAGGATAAAGATAGTATTCCATTTACAGAGTGAGCTTTTTCAGACCCGCTGGTACTTGCCTAGTGATGATGTAACAAGGAGCATTGGTTTCTTATATAAACTCAAACCCATGTAAAATAACAAAATACAAAAAAAATAACCGTTTGTAAATCGGTCCCCACAAAATCTACAACATACGTACGTACATGCTTTGCAGATAGTAGAAAACAGCTGTTCATCTAGATTCATGTGATTATTTTTTAAAAATTAAGATGAATCCACTCTCTTCCTTGAATATGCATGGATACGTTTTAATTTAATAGTCCGAGTGAGTTGCATGCTTGATTTACGAGTCACAGATTACTGACCCCGTTTGAACGCTGCTTGAAACATATATTTTTCTTCTTCTTTCTTTGCCAAATATATGAATTTCATTCGAGAATAATTATATGATTGGTTGTAATGGTTTACAAAGGCTTGAAACATATTTTAATATTTATGAATTTCTTTTTATCTCCATCCTCTAATTTTCATGAGATTGGGTATTGCCATTTTTTTGTGTGACACTGGGAATTGTCATGTAGGTGTAGTATATTACATCTCATCATCGGCCAAGTCTATCGTCATTTTTCTTACGTACCTTTTACAACAACCACTGATATATTACTTGAATCCACATCGAAAGTACGTAAAGTTAAGCTAGTAGTTTTTAATCTCGTATTCAACATAATATATATATATTAATGAACTCTTTCATCACATGCCACTCTTTTGCCTTTCCCTCAAGTTTTTGTTTTATTTTTCTTTAAAAATGACTAATGTCTTGTCCATAGAGATTTTTAAGGTCGAGGGTCACAGTAGCGATGTGGGCTTGCTTCCTACTTACAGTTGACATGTTGATCCCACGTGGGCCCTACTTCTACCCAATAGCTACGTGACCTGGTCCCACCTTGTGTCACAACCTTTTACTCTTTATTTCTCCCGCTGTAATTACGATATACTACCAAAAAGCAGCAAATAAAGGACCTTTTTATCTTTGAATAATGAGATTAAGAGACTCTATCTATCTTGACCTTGTCTTTGTGAATTAGAATTACGTGAATAATTTTTTTACTAATGATTTTTGGCGTTTTACTATATGTTAAATAATTGGGATGTTTTATTAAGTCGGACAAAAGAACATAAAACGGTTGTGATAAAATGTAAACTTTTAGAGTCTCGTACAAGTTAACCATTAGTAGAGTTTAGAAATAGTGGCAAACATAAGTCAAAACTAACATCATTAAATTGTGAGTATGCAGTTGGAGGCAAAGGGTAGGTAAAACCAAAACTCTAACTCTTCTAAAAGTATATTTGATCTAGAGTTGATGATGTCTTGAAACCAAAACTAAAGACGCTTATTCAGAAGATTTTTGTGATCCACAGTTAGCTCATAGGTGGTAATTTTCCATGGAACTCACCATGAGAGTTCCACTGGGGAATATATATAACAGGCATGATTTCATAATTACTAAAATAAGTTCTTAGAGGCTCATATGTTTATTAGTAAGTGGCGGCACATGCGAACGAATTATCAATTATGACATCATGGATACAC
Source organism: Eruca vesicaria subsp. sativa (assembly GCA_932364175.1). NCBI lineage: Eukaryota > Viridiplantae > Streptophyta > Magnoliopsida > Brassicales > Brassicaceae > Eruca > Eruca vesicaria. The sequence continues at coordinate 68,577 of CAKOAT010103821.1, read as the reverse complement.
CAAGTATCCAGGAAATACAACTAGCTAGTACTTTCCAATTTTAAAAGCAAAACTTATTAAAAAGAGAATAAAAAAGTGAGAGCAAAGGGACACATGCATTCTCCTCATGCATGATTTTTTTTGCCTCTTTATGTCAAAGGTACACACACATGTATATATAAACACACTTTGGTTAGTTATAAACTCGTTCTATCATCATCTTCTTCTTCTTCTTCCTCTCTCCTGTCTTTAACAATGAACATATCAGTAAATGGACAGTCACAAGTGCCTCCTGGCTTTAGGTTTCACCCGACTGAGGAAGAGCTCTTGCAGTATTACCTCCGCAAAAAAATATCTAACATCAAGATTGATCTCGATGTTATTCGTGATGTTGATCTCAACAAGCTCGAGCCCTGGGATATTCAAGGTTCATCATTGATCTTTTATATGTCTCATAATTATAATTTTGGATCGAGTGTATACATATACTTCTCTTGTTTCCTGACTAAAACGTATATCTAAGGCTGGTTTATATTACATTTAATTAATCCGTTCACGTTGCGTCATAATCTAAAGCTTCATCTAGTGATTTCACCTCAGTGAAATTCACAGAATTCAATATATTATTTAATTGGTTGATTGCTAACAAGTTACTATTTAACTGAAGAAATAATTGTACTAACTCTTGTTATGCTATACAGAGATGTGTAAGATTGGAACAACGCCACAAAACGATTGGTACTTCTTTAGCCACAAGGACAAGAAGTATCCCACGGGAACAAGAACCAACCGAGCTACCACGGTCGGGTTTTGGAAAGCAACGGGACGTGACAAGATCATATACAGCAATGGCGATAGGATCGGTATGCGGAAAACACTTGTCTTCTACAAAGGTCGAGCCCCACATGGTCAAAAATCAGACTGGATCATGCATGAGTATAGACTCGACGAGAATGTACTAGTCTCCTCCTCGAATCTTGACGATGACGTCACTCTAGAAACGTGTGAAGTCATAGGAGGAGGAGGAGGAGACGAAGGATGGGTGGTGTGTCGTGTTTTCATGAAGAAGAGTCTTTGCAAAACTGTAGTCAGCAGCCCGCCGAGATTGATGAAAACGCCGCCGTTCAATGAGGAGACTATCGAGCAATTTCTTGAAGTTATGGGGCAGTCTTGTAAAGAAGAGACCATCTTAGACCCTTTCTTGAAACTTCCCAACCTCGAGTGCCCTAACAACACCGTCGCGAGTTACCAGCGGTTGATGGACGACCAAGTCAACAGCTGCCACGTTGGTAAATCTGTGGACCCCAGCCTCGTCACTAGCTGGGCTGCTTTGGATCGTCTCGTTGCCTCGCAGCTAAATGGGCCCAACTCATGTTATGAGATCCCACAATCACCGTTCCATGGACTAAACCGGCCCGGTTCTTACAATACTGGTTTGAATCCTGATTATTATATACCAGAGATGGAAATATGGAACGACGACGTCATCGTCCAACCAATTGTGTCACATGTCCGACATTAGTGAATAACGGAAAATGAAAGAGGAAGTGATTACTAATTACCAAAACAAAAACAAAAAAAACATTGTGTAGAAAGATGTAATAATCATATCATAGTTGTTGAAACATTTAAGAAAAACGGTCAGACTTGTAATAATTACAGTGGTTATGTGAAATCATTACATAGAATAAAAATTATATATGTTTGGTGTACATTTAATTTCATGATTTTACTTATAAAATAATAATGGTTTTTGCTATTTATTACTGTATAATCGTTGACAAAAAAATACTGTATAATCATAAACCATTTTTGGATACTTATCATTAGATGAACAAAACCAAATACTTCAAGATTTTAAAAAATCAGATCTGCTAAATTTATTCGTCGACAGAATTAAAATTGATTTATAATTATCTTTACCTTTTTCTGTTCAATCTTTATCGTTTTACCCTCCTATTACATTAATTTTATATTTTCTAGTGAATAGCTCTTAGGGAAATTGAGATATTTTGTTGGTTAAATGCTTAGTTTTGATGTTTTCTTTTTGAAAAGGGCTTAGTTTGATGTTGACTAGTTTGTTTCTCTCATCATTAGACTTAGATTAATGGAGTAACCCGATTAATCACCTTAACAAACTTGGATTAAGATGCACCAAGTGCCTAATCAGAGTTAATTAACCTACCTAGGGTGCGGAATCTTACTTTTGAAGGAAAATGAAAGGACTCAATAGCCGCTCCTTTTAGACATAAATTTGATTTTCCAGGATGAAATTTTCTCTATATATCTTTCAGGAGGTACAATATGTATCAAGTATGTGGGCTTCTGCTTAGTAGCTGTTCATTGTACTACCACTATATTGGACCAGGCCCATATTGTTTATAGCTCAGTAACCTCATATTAGTAGATCCCTCGTTGTTAAAGGATGAAATCTCATCACACCAACAACTTGCATTCAAATTCTATGAAACATTTTTATATATACCTAGTAAATTAGTAATACAATAAAGCCAAAATGAATATTAACTTTTTAAAAATTAATTAATGTACATATACTAAAATTAAATATATTTTTCTCATTTTAGAACAAAAATATTTTTCAAAATACTTTTTATTAAAAAATTAATAAAATACCATAGTTCAAATATTATTAATTTATGGAGTTTTTATTGTATGTAATTTTAGTAATGTGATACTTTTTGTGTTTCCATAATTTTTCTACTTAATGTGTTAGGTTTTGGTACGGATTGGGTATGAAAATTATGAAAGTAAACTGTACTTTACAATTTACTACACAATATGTTAAAAGGACATTTTGATTATCATCTAATGTTCTTTACCATCAAAATATTTAATAGGACAAAGAAAAAGGGACATTAATTTTCTAGAGGTATATTGATTAGTGTAATAACCATTTAAGAAAAAAAATATATATAAAGGCTTTCCACTAGTGTCGACACACTCGACCGACAATTGAATCCTGGCCATTTATCACACGCCATGACTCATGGTCGTTGAGTTTGAGTGGGTTCGTATTCCACTTACACCTTTGCTTACGGAAATTTGGGAATCTTCTAACAACCGTATTTCTTAAAATGTTTATTAATCCAACTTTTTGTTTCTTACTTTGATGTAAACACACCATAATATTCTATTTATTCCAAATATGCTACACATTTTTTTTTTTTTGGTAAACATGTTAAATAAATATGCTACGCATAAGATTCAAATTGTATATGATTTCGAAGAACGTGACATTCAACAGGTCAAATAGCGCAGTAGTGCAGCTTATTATTATTATTAATAATACAATCTGAGGTATTAAAATTATAATTATAATTCCCGCAGTGGAAGATAAAATTATAGTTATAATGTTGAGGCATATATTACTAATATTATACTCCCTATTAAATATAGTTTTAAATAATTGTAATATTATTTTAATATATTTTACTAAGGCATATCAATAACGTACGGTAATATTCATGTCGTATACTGTATAAAATTATACTGATAAAACAGAGGCCGTTTAATTTCTTAAAATTTTGTCTGCAACTCTCTATGGACAAGTACTTGCTTTCAGGACAATAAAAATTAATGCAGACGTAGAAACCGGGCGTTATCAGAAAAATAAAGCAACATTTTTTTAACTTTCTTTTTGCTAAAATGAAACGTTGTAAAATTGATATAAACTGAGAAATTTTGTTTTTTCCTAACAAGTGGAATCAATTTATTTATTAGTGATTATCCCTCTTCAACCTTTCAAACTTACACGTCTCCTAAGAAAATTTCAAACGCAAATTGCCAAAATTGGTTCGTCATTGCTTACAATCATCTCCACCATTGTGATCATCGTCAATCAGAGAAACATACAGCGTACTGAAACGAATTATAATTTATAAACCGAACAACTATCATTCATAATCTCACGCGTTTTACATTCATATTTACAAACACCATGCACTTTTACTATTAATCTTGTGGGTTAGGCCGTGTTTGGCTCCACAACTCCACAAGAATTAGACCAACTAAAACAAAAACAAAAGTAAAAAGGAATTAAAGCTGAATATTAAAAACAAAGACAATTTTTTTGTACCGCTAGTGCTTGCTTGCATCATCTTTATGTTTATTTGATATACCATCATCATCATTAAGATCTAAAGCATCCAACAAGATGGTTATGGCTACTATGATAATGATTGCCATGATAATTAACAGATATCTCTCTATGGATCTTGTCTTGAACATACCGGAAAACCTCCACATGGCAAGGGATCGTGATGGTACCTTTCTGCTCGAATCCATACTCTTCTTCTGCTTCCTTTAGGAGTTGCATGAACAATGGATGGTTAAAATAGAAAACAGGAACAACAAATCTTTGTTTCTCCTCTTCTCTTGATCCCACTTTGATTGCTAAACAACCTTTTGGAACATCTTTGATCCCTTGTTTGCTGTTGTTCTTAGAACGATTTAAGTGGAAGCTCTTTAGGTTTTTCTCTCGGGAACCCATACTTTCGAAAACGATGAAGAGAAAAGAAAACTGAGGAAGATTTCTTAAGCTTCACGATAATACTTGGCTTTAAAACGGTTTGAGAAAGGCCAAGGGTTTTCAAGTGGAAAGGAACAGAGTTTATGAGAATAAAGTTGCCCATTTTTGCTGTCAAGATAACAAAATTGGATTTAATGAGCTTTGCTGACTGAGATAAAACAATAAAAGGTTCAAAAGGTGAGACTTTTTTGTAAAGGGAAACTTATATATCATACATTCTCCATTTCATATTAATCCTTGTGAAGAAGTTTGTTTGTTAATACAAAATTAATTATTTTTCTATTATAATTTATTTTTCTATTAGTTGAAATATGGTTATATGTATAAGTAATTGTGTTTTTATATATAAAATATACAAAACCAATTTTTTTCTTAATCTGTATGTACAAAGGTAAAATGACACTTAATATAAAACATAGAAAGTATATATATTGTTTTCTTAAAATATATTATGTTATCTTTAAAATATATAAATAGAATTTTACATATTTGTTTTAAATTCAAGTTATTAGTTGATAAAAAATTGTGTTATACACAAATTAAAAGTATATTATATTATTTTCGTTTCAGAATACATATTACTAACTATAATAGGTTAAGAACCATGTCTTGCGATAGATAAACAATTTATATACAGACTATATTTATGCATTATTAATTATTTTATGCTTTACAGAAAATATGAAAAAGTATTTATTTTCTTACTATATATGCACAATGGTAAAGTGACACTTAATCTGAAGCATAAAAATATTAACATATATATATATATATATATATATATATATATATATATATATATATATATATATATATATATATAATATTTTATGGCTACTTATTAAATGAAGTTTCTACGCATATGATTTTAGGATTTCAACATCTTTTTATAACAAAATTTAAAACCACTGATTAACTTTTAAAAAAAATGTGGGATGTTTAATAGTTTTAGTAATTTATAATCTTTTTAAAAAAAATCAATGCAAATTTCAAAATTAAAATATTAATTTCAATGAAAATATAAAAATATAAGTATGTATTTTTATATGGTATATAATTTAGTTTAAATGATATTAAATAAGATTTCTTATATATGTGGTTTTATAATCATTTATATCATATTATAGGAAAAATTTAATCATTGATCACAAAAGTTTATGTGAGGCTTTTAACAGTTTAGTAATAGATTATCGTTTAATAAAAATTCAGAATACAACATATAGGAAAAAATTTAAATTTTTATTATATGATTAATGTAATTATGTCATTTGTTTTAATAAAAAAAAGATTTAAACAAAATTAATAGAAGATATACAAATTGTTAGCGAATATTTATTATTGAATATCATTAATTGTTATATATATATTTTAAACACATTAGGTAATTTCATAGTTTTTATTTTAAGAAAAAAAAAATATATTTTTTAAAAATATCTGTATTGAATTTTATGATTAGTTTGATGAAAACCATATCTATATTTAGAATGACCAACTTCTTTTGTTAAGAACTCTCAAGAATCATTTTTCTGATGACATGTGTGATTCAAATGTTATAATATTTTCTTTTTAGTGTATAAAATATTTCAATAAATATATAGTGTTCTAGTTATCAATAAAACTATTTAGGCCCACTGAAGAGGCAGTGCTGGGCTTCTTCCTTCACTATAAGAGTCCAATTTTTTTTTTTTTTTTTTTTTTGATCAAAGACTCCAAATTTAAAGTTTAAGTTACCAATGTTTCAAAATCATGTTTATTACATTCATAGAACTATTAATCTGTCTTGATAAGAAAAGAGAACACTAAGAATCATATAGAGAACCAAAAAACCTTATTATTCAAAAACTAGCTTACAATGAAGAAAATGACAAAATGGCATAATTAAAAGTTAAAAATATATTTTTATTTTATATTTTTGGGTTTGGATTTAATCATATGGTTTAGTAGTTAGGAGAGTTAGGGTAAAGATTTAGACATTTTAATTAGTGATAGTTTAGTTATTTTTTCCCTCTGTGCTGATTTCATCACAATGGTTTTTGTGCAAGCCAAATCACTTGCCCAATCATGGAATATATTATACATATCAAAAACTTCAGCATCAAATTAATCAGAAATCTTTTTCCATACATAGTAAAAAATATTGGCAACAGTTAGTATATATCCAAGTCATTACTAGTATATCGCTTTAAAAAAAAACAGTTAGTATGTATCGAGGATGTACTTTTCACGAGGTATTTGGAAAAGGTTGCATAATAATGCGCCACAGATATTCAGTAATCGAAATCTTAGTTGGGGAAAAATAAAATAATACACCATGGTGTAAAGAAGAAAGTAAATGTAAATACACAATGGAACACCGATCTAAATTTGACATCAAATCCTAGAGGTAGCTAGAAAGACAGACAGACACTGAAACCGTAGTTATAAGAAAATTAAGGTCAAAGTCTTCGTTCATAAAGCACATACAGTAACTAGTAAAAAGAAAACAAAGTTACAACGACAAAATATTAAAGACTTGGTAATCTTTTTATCAACAAAAGACATGGTAATTTGTGTTAATCACTAGTGAAAAATAACTTTTGGAAAACAAATTCAAATTCTCCTTTACACTTTTCTTTTTAGATTGGTGTTTATTTTAATTATCTGTTTTTTTTGTCAACAAGTTTTTGTTTAATTTAAATATCTCGCTTATTCCTGCTCTGATCCAGCGAATGTCCAAAATAAAAACATTCCTTTTTTTCACATTTTAATCTTTCGCTTTGTAATTTTCACCTATTGGACAGAGGTTGTGAAAAACAAGGAGTGTTTCACTTTCACTTCCACACTACATCAACAGATAAGTTTCTTAACATAAATGTTGATTATTTGGATTGACGTTTGACGGTACTTGGTTTACACCACAATGTATCGACTACGATTCTTTATCATTTGTAACAAATACTATTAAACTAAACTAATACTACTAGTAGTGTAATACAAGGTGATGTGATAAAGATGAGCTAAGTTATTAACAACTGAAAAGATTAGTTAGTTCAAATTATCGAAAGAGAAGTTTAACATCCAAAATGGCATTTGCAATATTGCGACATTAGAAATATTTAAAATGAGAAAAAGAGCTTCGTGATCCTCGTATGCTTGAAGACTGCAGAAGGCAAAATATAAGAGTGTGAGTAGAAATATATATACATACGAATTGTATTGGAGTATAAACAGTATACTTATTTATTCTGATAGTTTTTTTTTTTTTTTGCTTAAATATTTATTCTGATAGTTAGAATGACGAAACCCTAGACTAGTAGATGTGAACATATATAGTAGTAGTTTGAAAGATTCAGATCTAGATTCAGATCTAGTAGACCTGGTTTAGTTTCTTGTAAACAGACGGATCTGAAACTGAATCATCCTCATCATTAAATATCTTCAATAGATCTACTCATAAATACTACTATAATTCGTAGTGACATCACCTAAAAAATTTATCATTACAAAATATAGCTCGAAAAAAAAATCGAGAAAAAGTTAGTAATGATGATAAACTTTTATGTTTCTCACAGTCAGTTCCTTCATCATTACACCAATCTGTTAAAATAGATACAAACAAAAAATTGAAACCCAGATAAAGTACATGAACCCCCGCATAAATTACTTTTGTAAAAGAGTGTTAAAGATCGAACATTTTTCACGTTGAATGGATTCAGACCTAAACCAGAAAACGACAAAGAATAGAAAAAAAAAAAGGAAGAGAGTTCTTGGTTAATTAGGATTGAGAGGAAGTAATAATTGGGGGGAATGAAGCCTGGTCCGAAGACACTAAAACCCTAATCAATCATGATCAAGAAGGTGTTATAAAACGAGATTGAGTTAGAATAAGAGTCCTCGAGCCAGACAACAGTCCCCTCAAAAGAAAAATCCCTCTATAAATCCTTTTTTTCTTTGTAATCATACTTTTCTATTAGGGTTTTTCAGGAAGTGTTCTATCTCTCTCTCTCTTTGTTAGTCCCCCTCCTCCCCCCCATCAGATCCGGCTGAGATCAAGGAAGAGAGAGAAAGAGAGAGATGAATGTGGAGATGATGATGAAGAGAATGATGAGAGGATAAATAAATAAGAGGTTTTTATGAAGAGAAGGACTCATGAGAGGAAGTGAGCCCAGCTATACAAGACAAAATAAACATGGGTTCTGGCTGGATGTGTCCCACAACTATTTATTTGTTTATATACGTATATTTCTTTTTCTTCCTTGGTCAACAGTGTAAAACAATTATTTCAAGTTTCGAGATTTCAACGTAAACATTTGGATTAACTTTTTGAGACATGTCAATCGATTTCTCATTTTACCAACGTATTTTACTTGTTAAAGCAAAAACATAGTCCATAGACTCCAACCTCTTTTTCTGTAAATGTTATAGCAGAATATATTTAATAATTTTGTAAGAATTCTTATTCTGGTTAAGCCTTTTTCAAAAAAATAAAAAATAAAAAATCCTATTCTGGTTTATTTTTTAGCTTTTGACCAAATCAAAGGGGGGAAACAAGAAAGATGATGATAATCAGTGACCGCGAAACTGGTACATATTAAGGGACGATCAAATCATAAGATGACAGTATAATAATGATAATTTTAGTAAGTTGATAGATGAAAATTGGAAAGCGGAATCAAAAAGAGGAACGATGATTATCTATAAAGTTAGTCAGAGGAGTAGTTGGGTTATTGATCTGCCCAAAATTACCATTCTTCATTTATTATCTCCAACTTTTGTTCTCAATTTCTGCTTTTAATTCTGAATTTGTTGACAAAAAAAAAATTCTGAATTTAATTTTTTGGATAACTTCCTTTTCATTTTCTTGTTTCAATCAATTTCCATTCTCAATATTTTTTATAGAAAACCTTTACACTACCCTCAAATTTTCCGAAGATGCAAAAAGTGAATAGAGAATTAACTGACATGTCACTAAAAAAAAACTATTTTAGATTTGAATTTGTTAACTCAACAGAAATATAAATATATATAGAAGAACAACGGTCACATACATAGTGTTGAATATAAGACATCACATAGATGCATATCAGTATATCTAATACTTCTTTTGTTTCAAAAAATTGTATACTTTAGTTTTTACACCTATTAAAAAATATATAAAATTTTGATTATCAATACATCATTGTTTTGTAGCTAACAATTCTTTATACCTTTTAATCAATAAAATCTTAATAAATATAATCAAGTTTTTTGAAAAGTATAATTTATCACTAATTAATAAATTAAAAATATAAATAAATGTATCTTTTTAAAACAAATATTTTTACTAGGACATGAATATTTTTGAAATAAAGAGAGTAGTTTTTATGTCTTGTAAGATACAAAAAATAACCAGTGACTTCAACACGTAAATGCAAACGCATAAATACTAGATATATGACTGATTAATATTCTCTTGGTTTCTTTTTATATGATGTTTTAGCTTAATGCACAAAGATTAAGAAATAGACATTCTTTTAAAAAAAATTCAAAATATAATTTTAAAATCATTCAACTAATTACAAAAAAAAATGATTGAATAGTTTTTAATAAAATTTAAGTTAACTACAATATGTTGTCTAACTTTAACAGCGATTTTTTTTTCTTGGTTTTGGCCAGACTGTATCTTTAACATTTTTCACTTTTTTTAGTCAAATAACATCTTTCTCTTATTTCTAGTGTTTTTCGTAGTATTTATTACTACCGCGTTTTTTTGCATTTGTATTTTATGACGCTAATATATGGACATGATGGGTTTTTTTTTTTGTCAACTTGACAGGATGGTTATACTATGTAGAACTAAACTATATGGCAAAAGAAAAGTGAAACATCTATTATATTAAAAGAGAAGTCATGACTCATTTCATGTGTGATTTTTTAGTTTAAACCATCCTTAGAAATTTTATAAAATTTTACATAATATCATTATAATATCTTTTCATATCTTTAATTTTTATTTGAAATACAAATAAATAGTTTTAAAAAAATTCTAATAAAATCTTTTAGAATCTTTTCAAGATACAACTTCAAATATTATAAATCACATAAAATTGGATAGTATACAAAATCAAATTATATTTTTATTGATAAATTTTATTATATAATTTCAAATATTTTTCGTATTAAATACCCGCACGGTTGTGCGGGTCGAGATCTAGTTCGTTCTTTTAATTGACGAGTTACAAGATCAAAACGGTAGACGTGTGGTCAATAAAGAACGAATCCAGCACAAAACCCCACACTTATTAAAACTAAAACTGCCAGTTCATATCATGAGTAAATTAACAAATGTCAGTAAATCTCCTTCAAATTTTAAAACCCTCTTCCCTATGATAATTGTAATTATTCTGAAAAGTAGGGACGGAAAAAAGGTACTTTTCGAAGAACTCCTTTTTGCGAGACCAAAAAGTCTTTCCTTTTGTCAACCAATGCATTTCTTTTATCTGCGTACAAATATAATACATACACATAAACTAATTCAATAATACGATCATCCAGCCAGCTGTGATATATGAGATTTAAACAAGAATTTTATATATGTACAAGATTCGAAATTCGAACATACCCGGCCAATGTGTTATATAGTGTTTGTATATCATCGATTTAAAAATTCCATGAGAGATTATAGCATATATGGAAACATTTGTTTGGACCGTTGTGGTGCATTTATTTTTTCGTTTAGAGGTCCTAATGTGTTTATGATTGTCCTCGTTATATCATCAATGTATCTATATATACCTTTTAGTTTGAGAAACCAAGATTGTTGCTAGAGAGTGCCCGCGACATCTGCAGATGTGCTGCAATATTTTGTTAGTTTCCTAGTGTTTACGAAACCAAATGAAATGTATTGTTAGCCAGTATATATGTATATTATATGTATCGACGTACGTATACTATCTTTTACATGTACTCTATACATTTCGAATATATAAATATATATAATTATTGTATGATAATAATAGATATAATAAACCCTAAATATACAGAGAAGTCTAATATTTCCTAAATTTAATGCAGGGCAACTATTACTAATTTGGTATACAAATGACTGATGTTTTAGATTTTGTACTTGTATACAAAAAATACTTGTTTTCTATATTAATTAATGTATCTTGATTTAAAACAAAGATATAGATTAAAATAGAGACATTTAGGCAAATACCTTTATTTGAGACCAATATTAGTGGTTTGTCCATGATGAGACATTAATGATTCAAACCATACAATTACGCCTGGAATTGCCCAAAATGTCTTTCTTTAATTGAAAAGTTTCTGCTGGTAATAGAGAAATGTCAGGAGAGAGGAGAGTGGAGAGAGACATGTTATGTGATAAATTTTCTTAAATGCTAAAAATATTATCAAATAATAATATTTTTGAATGTATAATATAAAAACATTATAATACATAAAATAATTTAACATTTGATATAATTAAAAACATAAATTACAATTAATTGCAAAATTTCAACATAAATTTATAATTTGTTATAAATTCGATATTACATGTATTTGTTAACAGTTAACACATCTGTTAACATACACAAAATTTATTAACAGTTAATGTCTCTGTTAATAATCACTAGTGTCGATAGTTAATAAAGTTGTTAACGGTTAACAAATAATGTAGATGCTAACAGTTGTTTTAGCTGTTAACAAATACATGTTTCAGATGTTAATATGGGTGTTAGTTGTTAACATGTGTGTTAGTTGTTGATAAGTATACGTATCAGAGGTGTTAACAAAAGTGTTAGATATTTATGAAAATTATATATCTCAATAGAGGTGTTATGTATTAGCTGTTAACAAATAAATATCATTAAATTTTGTGTTTTCCAATCACAATGAATAAATTTAAAATTTAAATTTATTATTTAAGAATCAAAGTGAATTCAAAATAAAAAAATATTTAACATATTTATTTTCCATGTAATTCATATAAAAAAAAGATAATTAAAAGATGAGATGAATGAGATAACGAGAGAGAGAAAGAAAGAGAGTTAAAAAAAAAAGATAAACTTGTAGGCTCACATGTCTAAGTGTGATAGGAGATAGACAGAAGAAAAATATGGTCATTATAATTAATTCAGTCACATCATGTATATTTCTCTAATTAAAGGTCCTAAAAAGATATGAGCAAATAATCACATTAAAATATGAAAATATAAGTGGTAAAACTTTACTGGAAAGCAAATAACACTAACAAACCAATAAATCAATGCATATGTGTAATTTTTATTAATATGTGTGCAAATCATTTTATTTTTGTCAAGTGTGCAAATCATTAAACATAATTTTTTTTTTTAAATCCAGAAAGAGTAATTGATATCCTTTCAAAAAACCAATTACATACATGTTTTTCTTCGTATGCGATTGAAAAAAAAACTATAAGTAAATAGACCTTTAAAACAAATAATTTAAATGGTTTTATTTTCATTCGGTTCAAATCATCAATGTAGATCCGAGTTTAGATTATTTTCTATCTACAAAAAACAGAAAACATAGAATGCATGCGTATGCTAGTGTAAGCGTGGGGAAAAACGTAGACTGTGCATGAGAATGACAAGTGGAGAAGACGATTCTAAGCTCCATATTTCAACGCTGTTTGACAGTCTTCGAGAGTTGTGTTGTGTCTTCAATAGAGGAAGTAAGAGAGAAACAAAGAGGAAAACGTCAAATCCCACATTATCTCGCTCTTACATTCCTTATTATTTTCTTACGTAATACTCATCTTTTGAGACTTAAGGGTATAAATTAATCTTTTTTTTTTTTTTTTTTTGGGCAACTGGGTATAAATTAATCTTTTGAGTAAAATGTTATGATCCATATCAATCGTCTTAATTAAGACAACGGTTTTTTTTGGAACACAAAGACTATGGGTATAAACTATTTTTCTAATATACCTTATTGGCTAATTCGGTTATTATTTTTGAGGGGGGGGAGGGGGGAAAGGATGGGAAAAGTAATTAGTATTACAGAAATAGATCGACTATATTATTGCATAACTCAAGTGTTTTTTTGGGGTCAATTTGAATAACTTAAGTTTGAAATTCATTCGGACTAATAATAAAGAGTGAATAGACTATCTGTTACCAAGTTAATCATTTGGCTAAAGTTCAAATACAAACTAATCAAATAGTGATAATTTACTTGTCATAAAAAATAAAATCTATGACTAAAATGGATACACATTAAATTCTGAAAATTTACCACTAAAGTACCACTATTTGGTTGGATATAGACTAGTTGAGCCTTTTATTTCACTTTACGATACAAATTCTGCATATAAGATACTTGGTCATCTCAGCTTAGGCCAAAGTGCTTTTATTCGTGTTAATTCATGCGGAACTTGCAAGACACTCCTTACAAGAAAATATGTTCTTTTTATGAAAACACTAGCCTTCTTTCAAAATTTGTTGTATTCTTTATCATAGATGGTAACAAAACCATTAGTGTTTTATCCCTGTTTCATTAATACTAATTAATTAGTTCTCACCTCTGCATCAAACGCTATATATATCCACAGAATAAACAAATTTCTAAACATAAAAGATTGTAGTATTCCCTATGTTTCTAAATAAATATATATATTTTTTTAAAAATATATCATTTTATATTTTCAATATAATTTTTACATACTTGTAAAAAATAGTTAATTAATAGATATTCTTTTAAATTTTTTAAATAATAATACAGTAAATGATGACATATTAGTATATTTTTTTTTTAACTTACGTAAAATATGTTTAGGTGATATTTATATTGCAACATAGAGAATATTATGAGATCATATATCTGTGACAATCTTTATTAGTAATATTATTATTAGAGTTATTATTATTTATTAAAATTTTAATGGTCACGTACAATGTACTGGAATTTGAATTTAGAGTATTTGCACTCCATACACACACAAAACACCTTATTTAGCTCTATACCCTATTTCTCTCTTCTCTTTCCTTTCCCCCATAACTAATTTTTCCCCCTAAAATATGACAAATCCCCAAATATCTACTTCTTTTGGTATTTTGAGCTAAATCATTCTTGAATTTATAATAAATAATACTTAATTAAGTTGTAATATGAGTTAAATTTTATTCATTTTGTTTCAATTTACTTGTTGTTGGTGTAGAGTGAAATTTTCATTTTAAAAATAAGTGTCGTTTTATAATTTTAATATAAAATATATAATTTTTTATGTTATTTTTTATTGGTTAAAAAGTGATTAGATATATATATAATAATTTTTTTTTAAAAAAATATAGAATTAAATATTTTGTCTAATTCGTGCGTAAAAACTTAAAATCTAAAACTATAATTAAAATAAGAATGGAGCGAGTAGCATATAGGAGAGGATAGCATTGTAATTAGGGCAAAAGCAAAGTGAGTACAAACTAGCATTTAATGCCTCTTTGTTCGTATTCTCTGCCACCTTCTCTCATTAATTTCTCGTTCCTCAGATTCCAACTCATTAAATATTTTTGTTTTTGTGCACCTGATTAATTGTTTTACTTCTTGAGGTCACAAATAAAAGACTTTTGGTTATTATACTAGAATCCAACTCATATAACTTTTTACTACTATAGAAAAATCATTCAAAGGTCTATGATTAGACCCATGTCGCAACATTTTTACTGTTTATTTACCATGTCCTCTAATAATCTCATTCACTCTTTATATTTTATATCTTTTATGCATGTATACCATACATTATATAAGTTACAGTTTATAATCATATCTGTAGTTACTGCTCACAATTATATAAGCTTAAACTGCATATGTATACTTTGTTATTCAACAAGTCCAAAAAATAAAAGTCCAACTAATATAATACCCATGCTTTTAAAACACTATATTTTTTTATTGACAAATTTATTAACATGTATGTTTGTTCAATAATATATTTAGATATGAACATTAGGTTTGATTATTCTAGATTGTATTTTATGGTTTTTGGTTTGGTTTCGGTTTAGATATGTTTTTTGGCTTCAGTTCAAGAAATATAGTAGCCGTTTAGTCATTTATGAAATTGGGTTTAATTTGACTAGAGCGATTTTAATTTGGTTCATTAGAACTCTATTAAATTCTGAGTTCAGTTCAAGCATATGAATCTGAATAGAGTTTGAATCTCAAGTAGTTATGTTTTTTGTTACATTTTCAAGTATATAACCTTGAAATTTACTATTTTTCAAAACATATTTTAAAATATAACATTCAATAGCACAAAATAACAACTATTTGATTTGTTGTTGTATTAATATTCTTTACACGGGCAATGATTCTAATAACTAGCTCAAACGGGCTAAGTAGGGTTTTATTTCTACGTTTGTCAAACGAGTCTTAAATAGTTTATATGGGCCGAGTCCAAGAAGAAACAAACTAATAAGACTTGTTTTCACGTCAGAACTATAACCAATTTTTTTGTGTCGCTGACAATCAAAGTAGCAAACCCACATTTACAAAGAATAAAACGCATTAACGTACTCCCTAACAGCATTCTTTCTTTATGCATCATCTAAGCTAAATTAGCTTAACAAATAATTTTCTTTTGTCCACATAATTTAGTAAAAAAATGTATGGATCGTCCTAATATAAAGTAAACTATTTCTATACTTTTCTAAAATATGTTATGTTATTTTTTATCCCATTAATTATTTTAACAATATAAATAACAATAACCACATTTCTAATTCCCTAACAACACCTCCGTAATCAACATGCCAACTCGATCTCATTTTGATAGGGCTTAAAGCATTCTAGACCACTTAGGGGATAAGATCGGGCTGATGTAATATGTACATGTTGGCTACGTTTCCTTCGGTGTACTTATAAGACGAGGAAAGTCGAGCAGCAGCACTTAAATAAGTACCCAAAATTGTTGGCCACTAGAGTTTCGCGTAATGGAGAATTTAATCCTAAAATAAACTATGAAGCTGGTAGTATTTATCAAACACTAATGACTAACTTTAAACAAAAGATATTTATATAACCTCTAAACAAATAATATTTGTAAAGGTTAACATCATTGGATATGATTTGTTTTTAGGACGGTGGTGAAATAAATGTCTCTTCCCCATTGGATTGGCATCTCATCATGGACCCTACTTGAATAAGCTGGGTCTTATTAATTTGACGTATGTGTGTATTAAGTATATTATACAGTAGTTTAAAAAAAAAGAGAGTATTATACATCGGTAAACTTAATTTCGATCAGTTTTTCTTCTTTCACGAAATCGAGCTAAGTCGATGTTTTCAGTTTCAAGTGACAGTTTAGGTTATTTTAGTCAGAAAGCAAGCATCAAATGCAAATACTATATATTTGTTGGTATTTTTTTCTTCTTCAAACATGTGTACATGTACATATATAATTTAGGAAAATTTGGCTCTATAACCAAACAAAAAATACAAATTCACTTTGTCTCTTATTTATTTTTTCCTATCTCTCTCTAACATCTTTCTATAAATCTAATTATATTTTTTTTGGTTAGTTGACAAATAAGCTCTACAAATTATTATATTTTTCACAGTTTTTTTGTTGTTAAAACTGATATTTTTCATAAATTTACATGTGCAGGTGCAGGTATTGAAAGACTATGCTGCATATCAAACATGATATTATTTTTTGTTTTTTGTTTTTAACATAACAAATATTAAGTTATAAAACTTTATGATCGGCTAAATTGTATAAACTAAACGAACCAAAACTATGAGATGGTAATAAATAAAAATGAAATTAAATATAAAAGGGTCCTATTTTTCCGTTTTCCGAACTCATAATCCTCACTACTCTGAACTAAAAACAGGTGTATATAGATTAATTTAAACCCGAATTGTTTCTAATCAGAACCAATTTTTCTGGCAAGGATCAATCTTATAAAGCTTGACTTGAGAACGAAAAGGTCATAATACAACATATGATTAACCACCTAAGAAAGTAAGCACAAACTTCAATTGTGATGCCAATGGTTAGCCAAGGTGTAAGCTACTTCATTAAAACAACACGTTTAACATGAATGAAACCATACATACTTGTGTAGCTTTAGCGTTCAAAACTTATGTCTTTACAAAACAGACCATCAGGGCCATAACCAATCAAGTCGGAAATCGAATACTGAAAACCGATCCAAACTTATTTCTTTTTTTTTTTATCTTCAGTTTTACCGATACAAATTTCACAGCCAAAAAGTAACGATTCAAAGTTAACTCTTAACAAAAATAACAGAAAAGAACTAAAGAATCATCTTCTCTTACGCCTCTTATCAACAACGGCTATAGTAATGGGAACCTCGACACGTGTAACATCTTTCGGACGCAATATTCAGTTACAACCACAAATTAATTGCCACGTGATCTTCTTGTCCACTTGCCTCTCTGAATGGTACCAAATGGCTCCGATCCAATGGTTGAGTTTGACAGCTTTGATTGCTACTTGTCGGAATTCAATAGATCTAATTTATTTCTTTGTAAACCAAAAGATTCGTCCTCCCCTTGATTAATTTTTGCTAAAAATATAAAAATACCTCTATAACACTTTCTTCGAATTTATTCTGATGTTACAAAAGTCAATAAATCTCTTAGTTTGCTTGTTAAATATTTGCGGGGAAGTCAATAAACCTAAAATCCTTTATCTCGTGGCCATCTTTCTGCTTCCGTGTAGTGAAAGTAAACGCGTAAACTCTAATACTAGTATACCATATGTGAATGCGATATATGTGCTTATAGTCTATTTTGAGAGAGAATTATAATGTTTGAAGAGATGGCTTTGGTAATGAATCTGAACTGAAGACATGAAGAATTGTTCATAAATTACTGCATACAATCACAAAAACATTTCTAAACGTGAAACGTAATTTTTGTTACACAACCAGATAAAATTATTGCTTATACGATATGTTTTCCTTTCTCTTTCTTAATGAGTACGAATCAATATTACCAAAGAAGTATATTAAAGCCCTGCAGCCACATGTCAAATGATTATACATATCTCTTTTAAAAAAAACAAATGATGATATATGTTGTTGTGCATGTTTAAACATAGTACAACAATCATATAAGCTGCTGAAATTTCATATAATAGTACTAATCTTGTAAACTAAAAATAAAATAGTTGAAAAATATTATGAGTAGTTAGATGCTAAGTGCACATCGAAATGAAATACGGCTTAAACTGAAAGAGACATGAGCCGATTCGTGTCAAGCCATAAATTTTTTGACATATAT
This sequence comes from Eruca vesicaria subsp. sativa, assembly GCA_932364175.1. Classification (NCBI taxonomy): domain Eukaryota; kingdom Viridiplantae; phylum Streptophyta; class Magnoliopsida; order Brassicales; family Brassicaceae; genus Eruca; species Eruca vesicaria. Next base: position 49,817 of record CAKOAT010103821.1, on the reverse strand, counting down.
TTTAGTGTAGTCCACAATATTTGCAGGTCCGTAATGATTTTTAATTTCCTGATAAGATAATGAAGTTTCTTACAAAAAAAAAAAAAATCATCTTAGGCCCTACACTACGTAGCACCCACAGTAGCTACAACAAATATATAAAGAGGCTAATATCACAAATACAGAGATTCCAGGAGAAAAAAGATAAACAAAAAAAAAATCCAAAATCATCTCTCCTTATCGAACTCAAGAAACTTCCAGTATCTGGTGAATAACCATGGAAGAAGGAGACTATTTCGATTGCTGCTTCAGCGAAATTAATAGTGACATGACCATGAATAAGAAGAAGATGAAGAAGAGCAATAATCAGAAGAGGTTTAGTGAGGAACAGATCAAGTCACTTGAGGTTATATTCGAGTCCGAGACGAGGCTTGAGCCGAGGAAGAAGGTGCAGGTAGCTCGAGAACTAGGGCTGCAACCAAGACAAGTGGCTATATGGTTTCAGAACAAGAGGGCTCGTTGGAAGACTAAGCAGCTTGAGAAAGAGTATAACATTCTTAGAGCCAATTATAATAATTTGGCATCACAATTTGACATCATGAAGAAAGAAAAGCAAGCTCTGGTCTCCGAGGTACATACTTTACATCAACTATATTTTCACACAACTTTCTCAAAAAAAAAAAAAAAATTCTCAAAAAACTATATTTTTCACACAAAAGAGATGAAAACAAAAAATGATTAAATATCTCCAATTAAAACGTTTATCGACTTAGAAAAGATACTATAATAAAAATCATAATTTTTAATAGAAGATAAAGTGTAAACTACCCAGATAAATCTTGGCATAACTATATTTATAGTTCTGGGAAAATAATACTCGAACACATCCATTTTTTTTGTATAATATTATATCTTCAAGTCTTCTAAAACAAATATAATCTAATGTATTTTGTAAAAAAATATCTAGTACGTTTTCTTAAATCGAATTTACCTTACTCCTGAGACGGTCGAATATCAAACACATTATTTGGTTAATAGTAATACAATGTTTCAGAGGAAGATCTGAATGACAAAAGCGTCAATAAACACAAATGACTATTGAAACAAAGAAAATGATCTTACATAATGTGGAGTTTAATTAATCTCTCTATTAATTTGCAGTTGCAGAGACTAAATGAAGAGGTGACAAAATCAAAAGAAGAAAGACGTGAAGAGTGTTGTGGTGAACAAAGAGTGGCCTTAAGCAGCACCACAGGACTAGAAAATGGAAAGTGTGAGCCAGAAGTGAGGATAAATCAAGGGGTTGATCTGTGTAATAACGACATTAAGACAGAGTATTTTGGATTTGAGGAAGAGTCTAATCATGAGTTCATGAACATTGTGGAGCAAGCTGATGATAGTTGCTTGACTTCATCTGATAATTGGGGATGTTTTAATTCTGATACTCTCTTAGACCAATATAGCATCAATTACCCTTGGTGGGACTTTTGGACATAAACAACTAAGTGAAGAGAACGAGTGTGTATATACTTTTGTAGAATGTGTTAAGATAAATAATAAATTTTCTTTTTACATCATTGTGTATACGTTATAGTTTATTTAATTTTACAAAATCAGAATAAATCTCAACGGAGAATAAAAATGGTGTTTTCATTTTTAAGAATCTACTTAGCATCAAAATTACAAGTTTAACTAGTTTTGCCAAACTGGGTTCTATCGGTTGTGTGTTTCCACTCTTGCTTTCCGCTATTTATATTTAAATTTAGGAAAAATGACTACCAACTACTTGAAGTATCGGCCATCACATAGTTGACCTTGTAAAGGAAAAAAATGTACACTCAACTACACGAAGTATATAGTATGCATAGTAACATCCATAAACTTTATGTTGTTATGTAGCTAACATCACAAGATTAAGTACATTTATAATAAATATAACATATAAAAACGTTTTAAGATATGGAAAAGCTTTTTATATTTTTATTATTATGAATATTTTATTTTAAAAAGTGTTATACAATAATATTAAAAATTAATTTTATTTCAGAAAAAAACTTTAAACTTTATTTTAATTTATATTTTTAATAGTTTGTCCTTTATTTTTCTATATGATTTGTTAGGTGAAATTTTATTTTCCCCTATTTGTTGTAGCACAATTCATTTTCCTTCATTAAGGATATATTTTTATAAATACATTTTTCACTAAATGGAAAAGGACTTTTCTACCAATTTTTATAAATATATATAAATATAAATAATTATGTAAATAGTTAAGTCATTAAAAAATATTTTTCAAAATGTTGTATATCTTTCAAATGTCTTTATAAACATTTTCAGTAAACAAATTTAAGTAATTTATTGCAAAAAGGTTTTGTATTAAAAACATTTTAGTTTATTGAAAATGTTTACAAAGATATTTATAAAGAGATATAAAAAGGTTTTCAAATATATATACTAATTATATAGTTTCATTAAAAAAATAAATAATTTTCTATCCTTACATTAAATATAAATAATTATTTAAATCATGTATAAAAATAAATGCTAAACTAAAAAATATCTAAAATATGTAAAATTAAAATAAAGTTATTTTTTCTAAAATAACATTAATTTAAATCTTATTTTATAAAATTTTGTTAAAATAAAAGTATTTTTAATAATAAAAAATCAAATAATTTGTTTTTTCCATATCTTAAAACATTTTTTATATTTATATTTTTATTAATGTAATTAGCTTTGTGGTATAATTAGAATAATTGGTCTTGTGATGTTGCCTACATAACAACATAAAGTTCATGGATGTTAGTATGCATATCATATACCTCATGTAGCTGAGTGTGCAATTCTTTACTTTGCATGGTCAGCCATGTAGTGGCCAATACTTCAGGTAGCTCACAATCATTTTTCCTTAAATTTATCCTCTTTAGCGTTGTTTATAATATTTAATCACATTAAAAATTTATATTAATGAATCCTAAATTTATTTTTGGATGCATCTACACATTAAAACAAAAATATCATATTTTCTCATTTATTTTAAAATCTGTGGGTTAACCCCTACAAAAATATCAAATTTTTGAGAAAAATGTTATATACATAAGGTTAGGCTCTTTCTGGTTTAAAAAATACCTAATCACATTTTACATTAATATTAATGTATGTTAAACTTATTTTCATTTTTCATGATACATGGACATCGTTTCTAATATTTAAATGAGTAATTTAATAATATTTCATATTCCACCAAAATCAATGAACTAAACCCTATGAAATCTTTATTTTCAAGAGAAATCTGGACAACTAAGGTATCAAAACTTCTCTACATTCAGCATATATTATTTATGGATGAAGATATGCATAAATACAAAAATCCATATTTTTCTAGTTTATCTTGAAATATGTGCGTTAACCTACGAAAAGATCAATTTTTTCTGGAAAAATTATGCTTAACTCTAGCATCTTTAGTGTTCTTAAAAAATATCTAATCACATTAAGAATTCGTTCTGATGTATGCTAAATTTATTTTTATGGTACATGAACATCAGTTATAATTTTCCAACAAGTAATTTAACAAACCTTCATATACCACCTAAACCAAGAACTAAACCCTATGAAATCTCTATATACTAGAGAAAATTGGGACAAAAAAGAAGTCATACATCTTTAAACTTCATATAGACATCTATATGTGTTGGATGCATCTACGCATTAAAATAAATATATTATATCTTCTTAATTATTTTGAAATCTGTGGGTTTAGCCCCATAAAAATATCAAGTTTTTTCGAAAAATGTTATATACATAAGGTTATGCTCTTTCTGGTTTTTTAAAAATACCTAATCACATTATAAATTTATATTAATGTATGTTAATGGTACATGAGCATCGTTTCTAATATGCATCGTTTCTAATATTTAAATGAGTAATTTAATAAAGATTCATATTCTACCAAAATCAATGAACTAAACTCTTTGAAATATCTATTTTCAAGCGAAATTTGGACAACCAAGGTATCAAAACTATTTTATATTCTTCATATATCATTTATGGATGCAGCTATGCACAAATAGAAAAATTTCTATTTTCTAATTTATCTTGAAATATGTGGATTAACCCCTATGAAAATATCGACATTTTCCAAAAAAATGTTACTTGTACTTAAGTTTAACATATTTAGTGTTTTTAAGAAAATGTCTAATCATATTAAAAATTTATACTAATGTATGTTAAATTTATATTTATGGTACATGTGCATCAGTTATAATTTTCCAACAATAAACCTTCATATACCACCTAAACCAATAACTAAACCCTATGAAATCTGATATACTAGAGAAACTGGAACAACAAAGGTGTCATACATCTTTGATCTTCATCCTATATATGTTTTGGATGCATCCACGCATTAAAATAAAAATATAATATTTTCTCATTTATTTTGAAATCTATATGTAAACCCCTACAAAAAATATTGATCTTTTCCAAAAAATGTTATACACATAAGGTTAGGCTCTTTCTTGTTTAATTAAATACTTAATCACATTTTGAAGTTATATTAATGTATGTTAAACTTATTTTCAGAATACATGGACATCGTCTCTAATATTTAAATGAGTAATTTAATAAAATTCCATATTCCACCAAAATTAATGAACTAAACCTTCTGAAATCTCTATTTTCAAGAGAAATTTAGACAACTAATGTATCAAAACTCTTTATATTTATCATATTTCATTTATGGATTCAGCTATGCATAAATAAAAAAATCTATATTTTCTAGTTTATCTTCAAATATGTGGGTTAACCCTTACGAAAAGATCGATTTTTTCTGAAAATGTTATTTGTACTTACGTCTAGATTCTTTAGTGTTTTTTAAAAATTATATAATCACATTAAAAATTTATACTAATGTATGCTAAATTTATTTTTATGGTACATCGTCATCAGTTATAATTTTCCAACGAGTAATTTAATAAACCTTCATATACCACCTAAACCAAGAACTAAACCCTATGAAATCTGATATACTAGAGAAACTGGGACAACAAAGGTGTCATACATCTTTGATCTTCATCCTATATATGTTTTGGATGCATCCACGCATTAAAATAAAAATATAATATTTTCTCATTTATTTTGAAATCTATATGTAAACCCCTACAAAAAATATTGATCTTTTCCAAAAAATGTTATACACATAAGGTTAGGCTCTTTCTTGTTTAATTAAATACTTAATCACATTTTGAAGTTATATTAATGTATGTTAAACTTATTTTCAGAATACATGGACATCGTCTCTAATATTTAAATGAGTAATTTAATAAAATTCCCTATTCCACCAAAATTAATGAACTAAACCTTCTGAAATCTCTATTTTCAAGAGAAATTTAGACAACTAATGTATCAAAACTCTTTATATTTATCATATTTCATTTATGGATTCAGCTATGCATAAATAAAAAAATCTATATTTTCTAGTTTATCTTCAAATATGTGGGTTAACCCTTACGAAAAGATCGATTTTTTCTGAAAATGTTATTTGTACTTACGTCTAGATTCTTTAGTGTTTTTTTAAAATTATATAATCACATTAAAAATTTATACTAATGTATGCTAAATTTGTTTTTATGGTACATCGTCATCAGTTATAATTTTCCAACGAGTAATTTAATAAACCTTCATATACCACCTAAACCAAGAACTAAACCCTATGAAATCTCTATACACTATAGAAATTGGGACAGCAAAGGTGTTATACATCTTTGATCTTCAACCTATATATATTTTGGATGCATCTACACATTAAAACAAAAATATCATATTTTCTCATTTATTTTAAAATCTGTGGGTTAACCCCTACAAAATATCAAATTTCTGAGAAAAATGTTATATACATAAGGTTAGGTTCTTTCTTGTTTTTAAAAAAATACCTAATCACATTATACATTTATATTAATGTATGTTAATGGTTTATGAGCATCGTTTCTAATATTTAAATGAGTACTTTAATAAAGATTCATATTCTACCAAAATCAATGAACTAAACCCTCTGAAATATCTATTTTCAAGAGAAATTTGGAGAACTAAGGTATCAAAACTCTTTTATATTATTCATATTTCATTTATGGATGAAGCTATGCTCAAATATAAAAATCGATATTTTTTATAGTTTATCTTGAAATATGTGGGTTAACCCCTACGAAAAGATCGACATTTTTCAAAAAATGTTATTTGTATTTAAGTTTAGCATATTTAGTGTTTTTAAAAAAAATATCTAATCACATTAAAAATTTATACTATTGTATGCTAAATTTATATTTATGATACATGTGCATCAATTATAATTTTCCAACAAGAAACCTTCATATACCACCTAAACCAATAACAAAACCCTATGAAATCTGATATACTAGAGAAATTGGGACAACAAAGGTGACATACATCTTTGATCGTCATCCTATATATGTTTTGGATGCATCTACGCATTAAAATAAAAATATCATATTTTCTCATTTATTGTGAAATCTGTGGGTAAACCCCCTACAAAAATATTGATTTTTTTTCCAAAAATGTTATATACATAAGGTTAGGATCTTTCTTGTTTTAAAAAAATACCTAATCAAATTTTAAATTTATATTAATATATGTTAAACTTATTTTCATGATACATGGAAATTGTTTCTAATATTTAGATGAGTAATTTAATAAAATTGCATATTCCACCAAAATCAATTAACTGATTACTATGAAATCTTTATTTTCAAGAGAAATTTGGACAACTAAGGTATCAAAACTCCTCTACATTCATCATATATTATTTATGGATGCAGCTATGCATAAATACAAAAATCCATGTTTTTCTAGTTTATCTTGAAATATGTGGTTACCCCTACGAAAAGATCAACTTTTTTTGAAAAAAGTTAGTTGTACTTAAGTCTAGCATCATTAGTGTTTTTCAAAAATATCTAATCACATTAAAAATTTATACTGAGGTATGCTAAATTTGTTTTTATGGTACATAGGCATCAGTTATAATCTTCCAACAAGTAAATTAATAAACCTTCATATACCACCTAAACCAAGATTAAACTTTATGAAATCTCTATATACTAGAGAAAATTGAGACAAAAAGGTGTCATACATCTTTAAATTTATAATATTGTATGCTAAATTTATATTTATGGTACATGTGCATCAGTTATAATTTTCCAACAATAAACCTTCATATACCACCTAAACCAAGAACGAAGCCCTATGAAATCTCTATATACTAGAGAAATTGGGACAACAGAGGTGTCATACATATTTTATCTTCATCCATCCTATATATGTTTTGGATGCATCTATGCATTAAAATAAAAATATCATTTTTCTCATTTATTTTGAATTTTGTGGGTTAACTTCCTACAAAACTATCGAGTTTTTCCGAAAAATGTTATATACATAAGGTTAGGGTATTTCTTGTTTTAAAACAATACCTAACCACATTTTAAATTTATATTAATGTATGTTAAACTTATTTTCATGATACATGGACATAGTTTCTAATATATAAATGAGTAATTTAATAAAATTTTATATTCCACCAAAATCTATGAACTAAATCCTCTAAAATCTCTATTCTCAAAAGAAATTTGGACAACTAAGGTATCAATACTCTTTTATATATCATTTATGGATGCAGCTATGCACAAATAGAAAAATCTATTTTATCTTGGAATATGTGGGGTAACCTCATATTAAAAGATCCACTTTTTTCAAAAAATGTTATTTGTACTTAAGTCTAGCGTCTTTGGTGTTTTCTTTAAATATCTAATCACATTAAAAATTTATATAATGTATGCTAAATTTATTTTTATGGTACATGAACATCAGTTATAAGTTTCCAACAAGTAATTTAATAAAACCTTCATATACCACATAAACCAAGAACTAAATCCTATGAAATCTCTATATATTAGAGAAATTGGGAGAACAAAGGTGTCATGGATCTTTGATTTTCATCATATATATGTGTTGGATGCATCTATGCATTAAAATAAAAAATATTATATTTTCTCATTTTTTTAAATATGTGGGTTAACTAACCCCTACAAAAATATCGTTTCAGACAATTGTTATATACATAAGGTTAGGTTCTTTCTTGTTTTTAAAATATACCTAATCACATTAGACATTTATATTAATATATTTTAAACTTATTTTCATAATACATAGACATTGTTTCTAATATTTAAATCAATAATTTAGTAAAATTTCATATTCCACCAAAATCAATGAACTAAATCCTCTTACATCTCTATGTCAAGAGAAATTTGGACAACTAAGGTATCTAAACTATTTTATATTCTTCATATATTATTTATGGATGCATCTATGCCAAATAGAAAAAATTATATTTTCTAGTTTATCTTGAAATATGTGGGTTAACCCCTACGAAAAGATCGAATTTTCCGAAAAATGTTATTTGTACTTAATTCTAGCGTCTTTAGTGTTTTTAAAAAATATCTAATCACACTAAAAATTTATTCTAATGTATGCTAATTTTATTTTTATGGTACATGTTCATCAGTTATAATTTTCCAAAAATAAATATGCATATACCACCTAAACCAAGAACTAAACCGTATGAATTCGCTATATACTAGAGAAATTTGGACAACAAAAGTGTCATACATCATTGATATTCATCCTATATATGTGTTGGATGCATCTACGCATTATAATAAAAATATCACATTCTCTCATTTTTTTTGAAATCGGTGGGTTAACTAACCCCTACAAAAATATCGAGTTTTTTTCCGAAAAATGTTATATACGTAAGGATAGGCTCTTTCTTGTTTTTTAAAAACACATAATCACATTATACATTTATATTAATGTATATTAAACTTATTTTCTTGGTACATGGGCATCGTTTCTAATATTTAAATGAGTAATTCAATAAAATTTCACATTCCACCAAAATCAATGAACTAAACCCTCTGAAATCTTTATTTTCAAGAGAAATTTGGATAACTAAGGTATCAAAAATGTTTTATATTCATCATATATGATTTATGGATGCATCTATGCATAAAGGTGTCATAGATCTATGATTTTCATCCTATATATGTGTTGGATGCATCTATGCATTAAAACAAAAATAATATATTTTCTCTTTTTTTTTTTTAAATCTGTGGGTTAACATAAGGTTAGGCTCTTTCTTGTTTTAAAAATACCTAATTACATCTTACATTTATATTAATTTATATTAAACTTATTTTAGAATACAAAGCCATCGTTTTTAATATTTAAATGATTCATTTAAAAAATATTCATATTCCACCAAAATCAATGAACTAAACCTTCTGAAATCTCTATTTTCAAGAGTAATTTGGAAAACTAAGGTATCAAAACTCTTTTATATTCATCATATATCATTTATGTATGCAGCTATGGATAAATAGAAAAATTCCTAAAAAGATCGACTTTTGCTGAAAAAGTTATTTGTACTTAAGTCAAGCATCTTTAGTTTTTTTTTTTTAAAATATCTAATCACATTAAAAATTTATACTAATGTATGCTAAATTTATTTGTATGGTACATGGGCATCAGTTATAATTTTCCAACAAGTAATTTTATATACCTTCATATACCACCTAAACCAAGAACTAAACGCTATGAAATCTCTATATACTAGAGAAAATTGGGACAATAAAGGTGTCATACATCTTTGAACTTTATCCTATATACGTGTTGGATGCATCTACACATTAAAAATAAAATATCATATTTTCTCTTTTTTTTTTATATAAATCTGTGGGTTAACTAACCCTTACAAAAATATCGAGTTTTTCCAGAAAATATTATAGACATAAGATTAGGCACTTTCTTGTTTAAAAAAAATACCTAGTCACATTTTATATTTATTTTAATGTATGCTAAACTTATTTTCATAATAAATGGATATTTTCTATTATTTAAATGAGTAATTTAATAAAATTTTGATATTCCACCAAAATCAATGAACTAAATCCTCGGATATCTTTATTTTCAAAAGCAATTTGGGACAACTATGGTATCAAAACTCTTTTATATTCATCATCTACCATTTATGGATGCAGCTATAGATAAATAAAAAAATCCATAACTTTCTGGTTTATCTTGAATATGTGGGTTAACCCATACGAAAAGATCAACTTTTTCCGAAAATTTTTTTTGTACTTAGGTCAAGAATCTTTAGTGTTTAAAAAAAATATCTAATCACATTATAATATTTATACTAATGTATGCTAAATTTATGTTTATGGTACATGCGCATCAGTTATAATTGTTTAACAATAAACTTTCATATACCACCTAAACCAAGAACTAAACCCTATGAAATCTCTATATAAGAGAAATTGGGACAACAAAGGTGTCATATATATTTGATCTTCATACTATATATGTTTTGGATGCATCTACGCATTAAAATAAAATATCATATTTTTTTCATTTTTTGAAATCTGTGGGTTAACTATCCCCTACAAAAATATCGGGTTTTCCGAAATTTGTTATATACATAATGTTAGGCTCTTTCTTGTTTTTAATATATACCTTATCACTTTTTAAATTTATACTAATGTATTTTAAACTTATTTTCATGATACATGGACATTGTTTCTAATATTTAAATCAGTAATTTAATAAAATTTCATATTCCACCAAAATCAATGAACTAAATCCTCTGAAATCTCTATTTTCAAGAGAAATTTGGACAAATAAGGTATCCGAAATTCTTGATCATCATCATATATATATGTTGAATGCATCTAAGCGTTTAAAGAAAAGTACTATTTTTCATTTAACTTCAAAACTGTGGTTAATCCCTACAAAATGATTGAGTTTTATAATAAATGCTATATACTAAAGGTTAAACTCTTTCATGTTGATTAAAAAATACCTAATTATATTATATATTTTTATTGATGTATGTTAAACTTATTTTCATGGTATATAGGCATCATTTCTAATATTTTAATGAGTAATTTAATAAAATTTCATATTTCACCTAATTATGTGGACTAAGTCCTATAAAAACTTTAATTTCTATTGAAAGTGGAACAAAAAAGGTGCCAGACCTCTTTAATCTTCATCATATGTCAGTGCATGATGAAGTTATGCGTTAAAAATACCATATTTACTAATTTTATCTTACGCAAATATCCAAGTTTTTCCAATAAATGTTATATATACTAAAGTTTAGCCATAGTCATGTTGTTTTAAAAATATCTAACCACACTCTAAATCTATATTCATGCATACTAAAAATATTTACATGGTAAATAGGCATCATTTCTAATTTTTCAACAAGTATTTTTAAAAAATTCAGATATATGTCCTAATTAGTGGACTAGCCCTTATAAAATCTTTATTTCTAGAGAAATGGAAACACTTAAGGTCTTAAACCTCTTTAATCTTTATACTACGTCAGTGCATGATTCACATATGCATTAAAGTATTAATATCATATTCTATAATTTCTATTGAAATATATGGGTTAACCCCTCCGAAAAGATTGAATTTTCTGATAAATGTTATCTATAATATTTATTGTCTTAGTGTTGTTTAAAAATACCTAATCACACTCTAAATTTATATATATGTATGCTAAATTTATTTTCGTGGTACATGGACATCATTTATAATTTTTTCAATGAGTAATTTACTTAAACTTCATATACCACCTAATAAGTAGACTAACGCCTATAAAAACTCTTCTTTTTCGGAGAAACGGAAACACCTAAGATCTCAAACCCCTTTAATCCCCATACTATATTACTGCATGATGTCGCTATGCATTGAAAAAAATACCATATTTTCTAATTTATCTTGAAATATGTGGGTTAACATCTCCAAAAATATAGAGTTTTCTGATAAATGTTATATACTAAATTTTAGCCTCTTTAGATTTTTTTTTAATACCTAACCACATTCAAAATTTATATTAATGTACTAAACTTATGTTTATGGTACATGGACATCAGTTCTAATTTTCAACTGAGAAATTTAATAAAACTCCATATACTACCAAAATCAATGAACTAAACCCTATGAAATCTCTATTTTCTAGAGAAAATTGGACAACTAAGGTATTAGAACTCATTTATATTTATCTTATATCAGTACTGGATGCAGCTACGCATAGATACAAAATTCTATATGTTCTAATTTATCTTGAAATATGTGGATTAACCCCTAAAAAAAGGTCAAGGTTTTTCTAATAAATGCTATTTGTACTTAAATTTAGCATCTTTAGTGTTGTTTAAAAATATCTAACCACATTAAAAATGTATACTAATGCATCCTACTTTATTTCATAGTACATGGGATCTATTATAATTTCCCAATGAGTAATTTAATAAAACTTCATATACCATGTAAATTAAATAACTAAATCCTATGAAATCTCTATATTCTAGAGAAATTGAGACAGAAAAGATGTCAGACATCCTTGATCTTCATCCTATATTTTTATTGGATGCATCTATGCATTAAAAGAATACTACCATATTTTCTAATTTATCTTGAATCTGAGGGTTAATCCTACAAAAATATCGAGTTGTCCGATAAATGTTATATACTGAAGTTTAAGCTCTTTGTTGTTGATGAAAAAAATACCTAATCACATTCTACATTTTTATTAATGTATGTTAAACTTATTTTATGGTACATGACATCATTTCTAATATTTTAATGAGTAACTTAATAAAACTCCATATTTCACATAATTCAGTGGACTAACCTCCATAACATCTGTAATTTCTAGAGAAACATGGATAAAAAAGGTCCTAGACCTCTTAATTTTTATCACATGTATTTCAATACATGATGAAGTTATGCATTAAAAAAATACCATATTTTCTAATTTATCTTACGAACAAATCAAGTTTTTTCCAATAAAATGTTATATATACTAAAGTTTAATCTCATTAATGTTTTTTTTACATACCTAAGATTTAAAAAGGTTTTTCCAATAAATGATATTTATATTTAAGTTTGCTCTCTTTAGTGTTGTTTAAAATATCTAAATTATAGTTCTTCAAATAACTAATAGCTTCTGAAGAAGAAGCATGTTTTGGTATAGCATTCCATAAAATTTATAATGATTCATCATCAAATGCTACAATTACCGACAATTATAATAGTTCATCCTTATATATTGCAATGGTTTATCATAAAAAATTAAATGGTTGATAACCAAAAGTTCCACGATTTCATTTTAACCAGTTGCAACTATTTATCCAGAAAATTACAATTGGAATAGTTCATTTAAATGGTTACAAAGATTTATTTAAAATTTTCAACAATCATTCTCCATTTTAGTGCAATTATATATTTACTAAATAAATAATACATATATCAAAATCAAGCATAAAATCAAAAATACACATATATATATATATATATATATATATATAACTCATAGTTTATATTTTGTTGGTGCTTATCTACCAATTAATAATACTGTCAATATAGTCCAAATATTTGATTTGAAATCAAATAAACGAAACCAAATCAGAATTAAAAATATATAGAATTTTTTTAGAAAAATAATATTAAAACCATAAATTTAATATAATATTCTAAATAATTAAACTACTCAACATACCGAAATACCTCAATATTTTAACATAATTTTTAATATTTTTCAAAATGCATAAAAATTAGATATACAAAATAACTAAAAAAAATCAATAAAAATATTCACGAATTTTAGAATGAAAAGATACACGTTAGACACTTTGACAACCTCTTCAAAATATCTGTAATTTTTTTAATGAAAAAACACTCCTTACGTATTATCTACAATTTCTTATAAACCATTGTATTTTAGGATGAAAATACATATCATTAGGAAAATAAATCTTTAAATATTTAGATAATCTCTTTTAAATTAATTCAATTCTTAGGGATATAAAGACACATATTTTGACATGTTTGGATTCCCCAAGAATTATAAATTTTCTCTGTATTAATATTTATATTTTATTAATATTATTTAACTTCATGGATTCTTAAAAATATATTGTACACATAACCATATAATTATTTATTAATTAATCATTTTAATTCTTTCATAGCCCATAATTATTTATCAAATAATTAAGAAATTAATTATCATTCTTTTATTTGTCACCTTTGAACCATTTAAATGGTATCTTTTCATAAAGAAAATATATCAAGTAACTTTTTACAGGATTAACTGTGATTTTCACCAACCAAATTATAATAGGAAAATTTTATAAAATATCTCAACTTAATTTCGTTAAGCCTTTTTATATCCAAACTTTTCCGTTACCCAATTTAATACCCCAACTAATTATTTTAATGAATAGTTATAATTGGTAGCAAACAGTCAAATTTTTTCATGTTAAAGTTAAATTATTTTTATGAATAGTCACAAATTTCAAATTAAAGATTCAAATTAAAGATGGTGAATAGTTATAACATTTCAAACTAAAATTATTTTATTTTAATGAATAGTCACAACTATCCAACTATAGGTAATTATTTTAAATGATACATTTACATTATATATTTGAATAGACACATCATTTCAAAAAAATATTTACTATATAAAGATTAATTATTTTAAAAGTAACTAAAATTTAAATAGATGTCTTATTTCAAAAAACAGCTTCATTATCGGTAGACATCTTAAATCTATTTTTTCAATAGAAAGCATAACCTTTCACTTTGATGAGATTCACAATCTTTCACATTAATTGAGATTACTATTATTAATAGATATGGATACAAGAATATCAAGACAATTAGTTCTTCAAGTATAAGAAAAATGCTCAAAACAGATTTCTCATTTACGTTTAGCTAAACATATACCATTAATTTTTCATTATGTCAAACTTTGCCATAATATTAGGGTCGACAGAAGATTATACGATCCCTAAACATTTTGAACAAGTGTAGTGGACTTCTAAATATTCTCTCGCGATATGTGTACTTCTTTTGAATTATTGCATAACCTTCTGAATATTGACCAACCAGTACAGAAAATCAGCGATATGGAACGATTCGAAATTTTGTGAATTAGATTGCACGGAGCATCGAATCCATTTATCATTCAAAGAAAAAGTGAGTTAGGCTATGGAATATTTATACATTGTTTATTTATTTATTTCCATATATTATTTGGTCTTTTTAACAACCACATATTGTATGTTCGATTAGGTAATAACTAACGCGTAAAATACAAATGTCATACAATAAGGAAATTTTTGTAAAGATTTTGGTGTTACATCTATTGATTTTCACACTGTAGAATTTTGACTGTAAATTTAAGAAAGAAACAATATTTTACTTCATAATTTTTTTCTAATGTCATCCCAAATATTTTGTTTTCTACAAGCACATAAAATTTTACGTCAAATATTATTGGAATAGAAAGACTTAACAGCGGTTGCCAATCATGAATCAACCCCATATTACATCAAAAATATATAGCAATATATTAACGTCTTTATATAACTATTTACTCATATCATTCGAGTTTTCACCATATTATCAAGATTTAAGTGTATTAGTTATAGACCCAATAAAAAGTGTAACGAACGGGACAGCTAAGAAAATTGTGATAAGCTTAATTAATGATTCATGCAACCAACAATTCACGATTTTAAAACTACTAGTAAAAGATTTGCCCAGTGGTTAGATACTTTCAATTTATAATGGTACTAACATTCATTAAATCTAGCTCGGCCCAATAACTAGTTGTCTACATAACTACAAAGAAAACATACTGTATATGCTTAATTAGTATAAATATTGTTGATATGGTTTGATCCAATAATTCTTTTGACCGGCAAGTTTGAAACAAATCAAGAGATTATTCGATAGATCTAAGGTTAATATTCCTAAATAAATTGATCAAATCAATTGAGATTAATTTATTAAAAAGATTAGCCAACTTTCTAGAGGTCAAGGATGCTGTGTACCTAGCTACGACAGTCCACTAAGGTACCATATGGAATATATACAACAGCAAAAGCTAATTACTCTTTAAAAGGCATAGTTTAAATGGTTTAATCACTATCTAATCATATGAGTATGTAATCATATCATCAACAGATTAAGGATCTGTGCAATTTGCTCGCTGATTTAGTCACCTTTTGTAAAAGTGATCGTTATACAAACTTGTTAATTATATAGCTTACCTACCACTAACCCCAGTTGAATTATAATTTTGCCTCTTCTGCATCTTTTATCTCTTGTGTCAATTTGACTATGAATGATGATATTTCTAGATAAGTAGTGGTAGTTTTGTATTCATCTATTTATATGCTTATCGACAAAACAATATAACTAATCACGTATAATGAATGTATACTACTATTTCTATTTAAGTAGTTCTAAATTCCTATAATTAATTAATATGGAATTCGATATGCGTTATGATATGTTTTATATTACCGCAATATTCTAGAACTTTTTAACTCTTAAGAGAACCATTGGAACATTAATTTCTACCCTCCAACTATCAACTATGGTTTGGATCATGGAATGTCTTTTCCAACACAATGTACTACAAATTGTGTTGATTTAATTCAAATATTTTTGTCGGAAGAGTGGTTCGCATATACTAACGAGCTTGATAAAGTTGGCACCAATAAGCTTTTTACATAAGTTTTTTCCTTGGCTCATGAGCCGCGTACAAGCACTCGTTATCTGTTAACTTCACGTTTTTGGTTTGCTAGTACTAATGTTTTTTTTGGTTAGCTCCCATAATTCAAATGTTATCCAAAAAAGGAAGCTAACATGATTTTTTTTTTTTAAACTACTTCTTCTTATTCCTTCCCACAAGAGATACTGTTTTGAAAACAAGAATTTGAAGCAGAGAATTAAAAGCAACATATAATTGGATGGCTAGCATGATTGATTAGTAAAACAAAAGAATATAAGGAAGTATGCTTGTTGACAACAACAAAAAACACAAATGATTAGAGATCATACTGAGTTCTGGGTTACAGTTCTTTACCAATTTTATGGTTTTGGAATTAGAATCATAACTTATAAGTTTAAGTCTGGTTCAACTATAGTGGTTACTAGTTGGTGTTGGTTTATAAAGTAATAATCAATAACCTATAATCTACCTTTGAATGTTTGTGATTACTATATAAGATGGCACACTAGCAAATAATTAAGTTCGTCCAGAGTAAAAATAATTTTAGACAGAAAAACATTTAACAACGATTTAGATTAATTTGCCCTTTCCAAAAGGGAAACGATCACACATTTATCATGTAACGTTAAGTTCTTCATATTGGGACGTGTCCCCCTAATAAAATGACTTGTGACTTATGATACTCACCAAATGACATCTTTCAGACAAATTTATGGTCCTAATTGCACTAATGTTCTTTCGTTTTTAGATGATGACAAAACGTTCAATGAAACTTTAATTCCGGTCCATATACTTCCATGGTTGTTGATAGTAATTAGTTATAAGGAATGACAAAAAGTTGGCTAGTGGAAGCTATCTAATAACATGTCTCTCAATATTTTCTTATATGAATGATTGTTATTGGGTGGGAAGTTGCAATCTGCATCTTTATTTGTTGACGCAAGTCATCTCTTTCTAGTCTTCGCGGTCCTCACCTTACCGAGTACATATTAATTTCTTCTTGACTACATTTATTTGCTGGGTCAAAAATATTAAAAACTGTGCATAATGATAACGCAACTTGCTCCTCAGATGAATTATCCATTCGATCAGAAATACAATAAATTTTCAAAAACATGTATTGGTTAAGTAGATATATAGATTTCGAGTCGGCTAAGGGAAATAATTATATGAGATTTGAGTTTATTTAAAAAAAAAAACTTAAACATGACTAAGTAGATGAACACAAATATTTAGATGCTGTTAACTATTAGATCAACGGATAGGCACCTCTCATACTTCGATGAGACAATTCTGACCATTGATATACAACATTAACAATTGTTGATTAGTCGGTTGATTTCAGTCGCCATGTCTCCAAGATTATCAAAAAACAATAATAACGAGCCAACCCTAACAAAGAAAAAAAAAACAATTTATATTTTTTTGTTTTCTTATATGTGCCGTTTTAGAATCATGCACAAAAATTTGAAAAAACATTTATTTTCTTTCGTTTTCTAAACAAAAAAACAATAATTATTTATCTAACCATAATTTACTCAATGATAAAATATAAACTATAATTTTTGTGAATAATTCTAAAACGGAAAATATAAAAAACAGAAAAATATAAATTGTTTTTTTCTTTGTTAGGGTTGGCTCGTTATTATTATTGTTTTTGATAATTATTTATCTAATCATAATTTATTCAATAATAAAATAGAAACTATAATATCATTGGTCATCCAATATTAATTATTGATAAATTTTACAAATTGAAAATGTCAAATTTAGAACAAAAAATCTTTTTAAAAATAAAAATGGACAAACTAAATTTTAATTCTTTTAAAATAATAATAATAATAATAATAATAATAATAATAATAATAATAATAATAATAAGAAAAAGCCAATTTTGAGGGTGAACAGATGGATACGAATCATGCGAGCTGTCTAATTGATCAAGAAGACAACTATACCCTACCTTGAATTTACTACACTCAAAGACACGCCAAGTGTGCATTTCTATATTAACCCACCATCCTGCTAAACATCGACGATCAAGCTGTGTGGACGTTTCGCATGAACCTATACGTGGCCTAGCTAAAAGGAGTAGAGGTTAGTGATTATCAAGTCTATTAACAAGATTTAACGGTTGTTAACTAGCAGGTGCTCAGCTGTGTGCACTACACCAAGCTCCACCATATGGCAACCAAAAACTATCTAACATAATTTATTCATGATTTAAAGGAATGTCTCACACGCCCACAAAGTCTATTTGTGTCTTAAGCCCTTACCTAAAGGTCAATACATTATCTTTTATGATTTAAATAGATCTATTTGTCAAATATTATGTCTTAGGGCGTCTGTTTAACAGCTAATTAAATAGCAATTTGCTTAAATTATTATATACATGTATATAACAATGTAACATATTTGATTGGATTTTTTATTTACAAGCTAAGCTATTGTTTATACAATAACAAGGATGTTCTTTCAGAAAAAAAACTATTTAGTTTAGAATCTCTCTCTGAATATACGAATATACAAAAATTCAACTAAATCTCGACTTTTCTTGCACATTATTAAATGTCGCTATCTTGTTTTTACTCGTTTTGAATTACATTCGATGAGACCCCTTTATTAATTTGAACTTAGGCATAATTAGCGGATATGGTCTAACGTCGGTCTAAGGAAAATATGACAAACTTGACGAACAATGGATTTTGAGTTTTATTATATACTATTGTCTGATAAATATTTTAGAACGTCGGGAATGTGACATTGTCTGTTTATTTTCATTTTTATCTGATAAACCTTCTCTTTTTTTTTGGAATTTTGATAAATCTTTTAGGACGTCGGAATAGTATCGCACCACTATCTCCTATATATGTTTTTTTTTTTTTTGAAACTGGTCTCCTATATATGTTTATGCCAAATTTAGATAAATATAGAGTTTTAAAACTTGTTTCCAAATGATTAGAGAATCATTTTCGTATTAAAATATTCTTATTTTATAATTCATATGTAGTAATAATATGAAAGAGTATAAACGGCCAGATGTTAACAAATCATTGTTGTAGTTATTGATTGCGCCCCACGTCTGCGATGAATAAAAATAGGTAAATAGTGTGAACAGGTTAGTGTACTTAAATAATTATTCAAAGATTTGCTGTCAAAAAAAAAAGAACTAGTCAAACTTTAAGTAATTAAAACACTTGTAAAATATTTAATCCAAATTAAGGCCACAACTGGACTGGTTTTTTTGTGGAATAAATTTATTTGGAATTATTCACTATATTATTAGGTCGAAAATAATAGTAATTGTAGTGAAGAAAAAATTAAATTAATTCTGTATATTCTGTTTTGTTTTGTTTAAAGAAAGAAAAAACAAATCCTTCTCAAATTTTATCATTTCTGTTTCATGTCTCAAACTTAGAAGAATATGTATGTGGAATGAATTCATTATTTTTTGCTGATAATTCAGTTATTCCACTTTATTTATCATTTTATTTTATTTTTCCTTCCAAAACTATTTTCATTTTATCCTGCATAACGTTCTAAATATTGATATATATTAGTTAACTGTTGGCTTTAGGGGATATTAGTGAGAATTGAATATATACAGATTATTATAATTTTCAAGTCTAGTGTTATTAGTTTATTGATTCTTGCATTCCCAATAAAATCTAGTGTTATTGGTTTGATGATTTTCTAATTCTATACAAAATCATTTGTTATTCAAAAAGTTTAGATTTTAATGATTTTACAAATCTATTAAAATAAGTGTTATTGGAAGTTATATTGTTAATCTTTTAAATCATAAAACATGATTTTGAGAATGCTACATATATCCATTGGCATCTTAAAATCATTATAATATTTTACTCTTATAGATTTTCACAATATACAAATCTTTTTTCAAATCTTTATAAATTTAACAAAAATTTCAATTTTTTTTAAATCAATAAACTCTATAGAAATTTAAAATTCCGCTGGTTTTTGAATTCTCTATATGTTATCACAATGCCACTGGTTTTTGAATTCTCTATATGTTATCATAATGTCATAGGATTAGTTTCTTATACGAATTCCCTGATTAATTGACGTCTATGATTTATATCAGTCAGTAAGGGTAATTTTTATTACTGATAAGAAAAAATTAAATAGAAAAGGAAACAGAAAAGAATAAACTCAAAAAAGCGTTTCTTTTTTAAAGTATTTAGAAAGTTCTTTAAAATTTTATCCAAATATCCTTTTTGATTGATTTATCTTTAATCGTTTAAAAAAACTTTACTATTTGTTATATAAATTATGATGTTATCATAGTTCTCTACTGATAATGATGCGCCATGCAAAAGTATCATAAATTAGGCGCGCAAACGTAATCTGTCATTCAGTTCATGGCGGCTAGCCCGTTAAATGAAATCTCATTTTGCCTTACAACTCAAGTTACACAACGGTTATGATATGTCCTGTAATTAATACGATGTACATCAGCACTTATTATTCTTCGGTTTTCGATTATTTAGTATTAATAATAAATTAATCAAGATATATTACCGTATACAAAGTTAAACAAAAAGATGACTTCAAAGGTGAAGATTGATAACGCAAAAAAAGAGATTAATAATTCAGAAAAGCGTTACTATCATGGACTATGTCGTCTATGCACAACGAAGATCTTATTCTCAATTGTCCAACACGCTTACTGCTAGTAAATACAATACTATATAGTGCTGCAACCGTGCAGCAAACATATTATATGGTTTATTTTCCTAAAAATAACAATTCGGATCCAGTATCAAAATCTTGATGTCGTATGCTGTGATCGAATACATATTATCTGCACCAAGACGTTCATATTTTGATGTTCACATTGAGTAAGAATAAACGTTTTAATAGTACACGCATTTAATTCTAGAGTTTATAGGCTTCATGACTATATTTAGATATAAGGCACTGAGTATCAAAATAATACATTATACGTATATATGTGTGTAATTAGAAGGTGAGTCTGCTTATTTACATTTACAAATTCAATGAATTTACAAGAGTGACTCTATGAAATTCTATTAATCGTATTTAACCGTCAATTGTAGTCTACAAATACAATAAATTTATAATGGTGACTCTAAAAAGTTCCACCAGTATTATTTAACGGTCACGATAAGTTAAGTTAATGGCTTATGAATTATATTTACACCTCTTAACATTATACGTTTTTAACGTTATAACTATTTTCAATGATCTTTCGAAATGAACATTGATCAGTTTACAATCAATTCCGTGAAAGAAAAAGGAGCTTACGTTTTGTTTTATAAATAGCATAAATTTTGCAAGTGGTATGAAATCTTAATCACTTTTAATATTTGCACTTTTAGGTTTTGATGTGTATTTGTCTAATAGATTGGTGACTAAATAGTCTTTAATTCATTGTATTTAATTAACTTTTTCCTTGTGGCTGAAAGGTCTCACTTTACCAACAAAATGTCCTAAAATAAAATGTTGATCTGGCTTATGTTTACTCAACTAATAAAATTATCAGCAACCACATGAAAGATTCCAAAAAATCTTGTATTTCAAATATTGTAGTTAATTTATTGAAATTATTTTTCATCAAAATACTAAAATATATTTAAAATATTGTAACTAAATTATTGAAATTATTTTTATATTACTCCGTAAGTTCATATTTAGTATTGTTGTAAGTAAAATTATGTCACGAAATAAGTGTAAGTTTTAGTATTTTGATGAAAATTTTAATAATTTTATATGCTATATGACTTTTTATATTTTACAATTTATTTTCTATTGGTTGAAATATAATCATATGTATGATTAATGATGTTTTAGTTATAAAATATACAAATTAAATATCTTCTTAATATGTGTGAACAGATTAAATATTTATTTAAATATACAAATTAAATATTCTACAATTTATTTTTCTATTGGTTGAAATATAATCATATGTATAATAAATGATGTTTTTAGTTATAAAATTTACAAACTGAATATTTTCTTAATATGTGTGAACAAATCTGAAATGACACATAAAATTAAATGGAATTTTTAATTAAAAATAATCACATTTAATTAAATTTCTATATTGAGTAATTTTTGGTGAGAAATTATAAAAATATACATTTAATCATTTATAAGAGATGATCCCACTTAAAAATTGTACATGGAAAAATCTTGTAATTATGTTTTAACAGTATTGATATGACAATTAATAATAAAGATTTTTATTAAAATTAAATAGGTTCCCTGTTAAATACTAAAGACAACATTCCCTTTGGAATATAAAATGATATAATATAAATAATGAAATAATTTTCAGAAAATAATCTTTATAAATTGACAAGAGAGACTTCCCATTGTTGCCTATATAAACACCTGAAGGCAGCATTTCATCTCATCAAACCCCACAGCTAAAAAAGCCACTCACCTTTTATATATCTCTTTCTCTGCTTCCATGGCGACCAAGCTAGACACAACCAGCTTGCTCTTCGCTCTCTTGTCCAAATGTAGCCTCCTTACTCAAACCCATCTCGCTTTCTCTCTTCTCGTAGCCTCCATGGCTTGCCTCGCGCTCTCTCTCTTCTACTGGTCTCATCCCGGAGGACCCGCGTGGGGAAAACACTTCCTCCATCGCCGTCACAAAACCGCCGTGATTCCCGGACCAAGAGGCTTGCCTTTTGTCGGAAGCATGTCTCTCATGTCCAACGCTTTAGCTCACCGCTGCATAGCCGCAGCCGCGGAGAGGTTCGGAGCCAAACGTTTGATGGCGTTTAGCTTGGGAGATACTCGCGTGATCGTCACGTGCAACCCTGATGTTGCTAAAGAGATACTAAACAGTCCGGTTTTCGCTGACCGTCCGGTTAAGGAATCAGCGTATTCACTTATGTTTAACCGGGCTATCGGTTTCGCTCCTTACGGCGTTTACTGGCGCACGTTGAGGAAAATCGCGTCTAACCATCTTTTCAGCCCGAAACAGATTAAACGCTCCGAAACGCAGAGACGTGTGATCGCGAATCAGATCGTGAAGTGTCTTGAGAAACAGAGTGGCAGCAACGAAGGACTCTGTTTTGCTCGTGACTTGATCAAAACGGCATCGCTTAACAACATGATGTGCTCTGTTTTCGGGAAAGAGTACGAGCTCGAGCATGAGCATGATGAAGTGAATGAGCTTCGTGGTTTGGTGGAAGAAGGTTATGATTTGCTCGGAAAACTTAACTGGACCGATCATCTCCCGTGGCTGTCGGAATTTGATCCTCAGAGAATCCGGTCTAGATGTTCTAATCTTGTACCGCAAGTAAACCGGTTTGTGAACCGGATTATCTCTGACCACCGTGAGCAAACTCGTGACGCGCCTAGTGACTTCGTTGACGTGTTGTTATCTCTTGATGGTGCGGATAAGTTATCCGACCCGGATATGGTCGCAGTTCTATGGGTACGTACACATGTCTCTTTAAAACTTTGTAATAAAATAGACAAAAAGAACACAATAAATCTCTTTTATTAAATTTGTTTGGAATTTTTTTTTATTACTTTTAACAACTATTTTCTGATCAATTAAATAATGCAATTATGTGACACAACAACATGAATAATTTTTCTAAAGTAATTTACATTTTTTGTTGGTTTTAAAGGAAATGATATTCAGAGGAACTGACACGGTGGCGGTGTTGATCGAGTGGATTCTTGCTAGGATGGTGCTTCATCCAGATGTTCAGTTAATGGTTCACAAAGAGCTTGATCAGGTCGTGGGGAGGTCGAGAGCTGTGGAAGAATCTGACGTGGCGTCTCTTACATATCTGAATGCTGTTGTGAAAGAAGTCTTGAGGCTTCACCCACCAGGCCCACTTTTGTCGTGGGCCCGCTTAGCAATCACAGATACGATCATCGACGGTCATTGTGTCCCGGCAGGGACCACGGCAATGGTGAACATGTGGGCCATAGCACATGATCCACAAGTGTGGGAAAATCCGTTGGAGTTTAAACCTGAAAGGTTTGTTGCAAAGGAAGGTGAGGTCGAGTTCTCGGTTCTTGGGTCTGATCTGAGGCTAGCACCATTTGGGTCGGGTCGTCGGGTCTGTCCTGGAAAGAATCTTGGTTTGTCAACCGTGATGTATTGGATCGCGACGCTCTTGCATGAGTTTGAGTGGCTTGCACCTAACGATGAAAAGACAGTTGACTTGTCCGAGAAACTGAGGCTCTCGTGTGAGATGGCTACACCTCTTGCTGTTAAGCTGCGCGGCAGGCGTGGTTAGAGCGCACGACAAGATTATTACTATACACTAAAGGGAAAAGAAATTAGTGTGCGATGCAAAAATAAATAAAGGAAAAAATTAAAGGAGAACAAGAAAGGCTATGAACACTTTCTTGATACGTAACGTGTGTGGTGGTGTGAGGAGTGATGTTATTGTGAATATAATGAAACGCATTAATCAATTACTATGTCAATGTCACAGAAAACAATAGTTGATATACTACTACTTCTCTGTGGGCTTTGAGTAACGGTTTTCAGTTCTATCTAAATATTAAATCATATTTTCCTTGTTTGAATGTTTATCTTTATGAAAACGTAATTGATACTATGGGTTACTAACACCGCAATTATGGGAAACGTTCTTTGCTTGAACGCGAACACAACCCCGATTACATGCAAATAGAATATAACAATCTTTCATCCATTGATCAGCTAAATAAAACACACATTATCGACGTCAATAATGTAATAATGTATTTATTTTGACTTTTAATTCGACAAGACACATAACAGTAGAGAAATAGTGGATTCATTAGGCTAAAATCAATTCATGATAACAAAATAAATTCGGAAAATGTTCAAATCCTCTACATGACAGCATCCTAAAAATTTGAAATTATCTGTCGATACTTTTTGTGAAAAAAAAAAAGATATTTGCTAAAGTTACCAAATAAACCTAAGGGTTGTTTTCCACATTTTTTCCCAACCAAAATATATGTAAGATTCGACTTTACAAAAGTTGCAGATTTGACATACACTGTCTCTTTTTTTGTTTTCAGTGACCAAGCGTTATTATAGTGATCCCGTTTCATTAAGTTAATTTGTAGGACGAAGGATTCCAAAAGTTAAGTTTGTTAAAGATTACTAGCTAATTTTCCCTTCTCTTTGAGTCTTGTAGACCTCCGCGGTCTAATTCGCTGTTTAATATTTATTTTTACTGCTTAGCTATGAGGTGGTATATATCTTATGAAAGTGGTGTTCTACGGTTCACAATTTGTTGAAAATTAAATCGGTAAAGTGTCCTTAAAGCGTCTACCAGTCCCTTTTTAGTGGGTTTATTTCCTCAGGCGTTGTGGTGCATGATCCACTAGAACTCTACTTCGATATTGCGGCTGCTAAAAGACTCAATTTGTGGAAAGCAGAGCATTTTCACCGACTAACAACTTAATCAAGAAAGTAAAATAACCGACAGGTTCTTATAGCTTACCTAAATCTACTAAACACCTGTTTAGGAGAATGTATCTTAGACATATAGCAACACTGGAAACCTCTAATCTATTGGTCACACGTTTTCAAACAAACTAATCAATACACACTCGTCACTTAACATTAGCCAATTAACAAAAACCGATTTTCTAATAAAATAATATGATTAAATATGAGAAGAATATTGACTGCAATCACTTTTAAAGTGTGTCGGGTCGAACTACATATGTATAATATTGTTTTAAACTTTTCGAGCTAACAAATATTTATAACTAGAGTTATAGTCTTATAGAATTTGTATTAATATACAGTAAGAAAAGATTGTGACACATGAATTATTAAAGAGGTATTTCTAATCTAGTAAGGAGTAGGCACATAAGCAATGGGAAAGAACAAAATCTGACAAGATTTGGATTAATTGTGGTCTAATCATATACTACTGAGACTTGAGAGATTTAAAAATTGGATAAGTATCTACACAGATTTCTTTTGTAGAAGCATCTTCTTAATGGCGTCTTGTAGATTAAATAAATTGATATAACCTGTTACATCAGTTTCTTCATTACGTCGGCGACTTAAACACCCGCTGACTTACAATAAGATTAACTAAAATGTAGATTAAAAGTTAAGTACTAATAACACATTTGAACAGTATGAGCTATACCAATAAGTTAAGTGGAATCAGCGCCAGCGGTAACAAATTACCAATCACACTTAGTATCATATAACACAAATGATTTAGCATATTTAACTTTGTACATGGATACTTCTCTCCAACACCACTTACAGATTACATAATACACACAGGCTTATCAACGAAAACTCTCACATTATATACATGGACCAGAACAAATAAGAATTATATCAAATTATTAGAAATTCAGAAATAATAAAAAATAATTATTGTTTATGACAATCATAACGTATCAATAGTGTAAGTCGTTTAAATTTTTCTTCAATATTTTTTCTTAATAGATTTAGTTGATTGAGCTGTTGTAGCCGTTGCCATGGTCTTTGACGATAAAACCATTACCAGAGCTAGGTTTCCAATAGAGGCTAAGATGAACGCCAGGATCATGATGAATCTCCGACGAGTTGTAGACGACAGAGCCATTTACTATCTGAACGTTACTGTTCACAAAACCATCCATCGGTCGATATCCACCAATATTATCGTTATGCTTCTTAGAATTGTTTGACCTATTTCCATTGCCATGTGTCTTTCTCGGTGACCGTTGTATCTCCATCACAGCTCCTTTGTTTTCACCTGAGATGGTTATGAGGCCTTGTGTGGCCATGATGATGTCATCAGACTCGTGTTGCTGCTCCTTGTTTGGACTGTGTACGAGGTTTGTTTTGTCCGAAAGTATGCTTTTCTGATGAGTGACCTCTTCCTCGTGCCTAGGCTTAGTGGGTTCATGTTTCATAGACCGTGAAGATGTAACCGGACTAGGTTTAGCCTCTTGGACTTGTTTCGGTGGTGGACGTAATGGTGCGGACAAAGGTTGAGGCGGCGGAGGAGGTGAAGGCGGAGATGGTGGTGGTTTGATGACGTGTCGGGGAGGAGATGGATCGCGTGAAGAGTGTTGTGTTTGCCGGACGACGCTAGAGAAACGGTACCATGCACGAACGACCCGATTGATTCGACATATTATGATATTTAGCTTTCTTTATATGATAACGGTTTAAGATTTTAGGTATAGGATTAGGTCATTTATACATGCTTTGTGATGTTAATAGAAATATTTTTTTTTTTTATCAATATTAATATTGTAGTTTACCAAAGAAATATTAATGATGTACGAGTAAGGTATCAGATGCAGCTTTCAAAACCCACATATCACGAATGGTATCAACTGTATTCATTCAAATCATTATATTTATTTGTTCATTGTAATTTTGTAATTTAAGAATTAAAATTTATTCTTTACTTTAGACGTTTTTGTTTGCCTTATAATATTTTAAGAGTGAAAAAAATTAGGATTTTGGCAAAGAGTATAAAAATACAGTGAAATGCGAAACTTAAAAGGCAGAACTAGAATTTTGGCTTTCACAAATTCGACCCATTTATGTTGTTAATTTCCTGTTGTATAAGAGACGAATTTTAGTTTGAACATTTTATCTATCATTAAGTACTAAAGTTCTTGTACACTGAAACCATTACAGCAGAAATTAAAACTCTGGAAAACACATGTTGTTGAGCCATATATCATATCGATACCCACTCACTATTATTTTACAATTCAGCATTTACAAAAAAAAAAAGAGTTGTAGATGACTTTGCTTATATATATATATATAAATAGAGTCAATGCTCATATCACAAGTCCAACAACTAGAACTGTAAAGCCAAAACGAAAGACCACAGCAAGTGAAGGGGTTTAAGGCCATTTGGTGAACTCAAAGACCTTAAGGACGATATCAAAACCTGTTGGGATTTGCCAAATGAAAAGCACAACATTGAGAGCGTTTAACGCAATGTGTAGATTCCTCGCCGTCTCATTCCCTTTCTGCATCGCTGGCACCAAAGCAGCTGCTGCCGCCCATAGCACCGTTATTCCTGCAACCACCACCGCCAACTCAATTTTTTTTTACCACTTATACACAAATGTAAACGAGAAAATGTTTATGAATTTTCAATTTTCAAAGCATATATAGTCACGAGGTCTTGGGATGATAACTATTGAAATAGCAGTCACAGTATCATTTTTTGTGGTTTTGCAAATATTTATTCTTCATACGAAGGATTATTTTCAGATTTTCAATTTCCGTGGTAATACAACGACAACATTTCTACACTTCGATATATCATCTGATGGTCATTAAGTGAAATTACTCTAAAACCTATGAAACGTTAAAAGAAAAAAATCCCCCTAAATTAAACCGATTCAAACCTGGATTTCCATTTTCCAATCTCAAATTAAACCAACATCGGATATTCAATGTTCTAAAAGTCGATTTACACACTACCTAAATCAAACTTGGATATTTAGTGTTCTAAAAATCGGTAAACACATTACCTAGACCAAAATCGGATATTCAATGTTCTAAAAATCGGTCATCGGTCTACGCACTACCTAGACCAAAATTGGATAATGTTCTAAAACTCGGTCTACACATTACCTAGACCAAAATCGGATATTCAATGTTCTAAAAGTCGATTTACACACTACCTAGACCAAAATTGGATATTTAATGTTCTAAAAATCGNTCGGTCTACACATTACCTAGACCAAAATCGGATATTCAATGTTCTAAAAGTCGATTTACACACTACCTAGACCAAAATTGGATATTTAATGTTCTAAAAATCGGTCTACACATTACCTAGACCAAAATCGGATATTCAATGTTCTAAAAATCGGTCATCGGTCTACGCACTACCTAGACCAAAATTGGATAATGTTCTATAACTCGGTCTACACATTATTTAGACTAAAATCGGATATTCGATGTTCTAAAAGTCGATTTACACACTACCTAGACCAAAATTGGATATTTAATGTTCTAAAAATCGGTCTACACATTACCTAGACCAAAATCGGATATTCAGTGTTCTAAAAATCGGTCATCGGTCTACGCATTATCTAGACCAAAATTGGATAATGTTCTAAAACTCGGTCTACACATTACCCAGACCAAAATCGGATATTCAATGTTCTAAAAATCGGTCTAGGCACTACATAAAGCCAATAGATCTATCTTACAAAATAATTAAACAAATACTCCATTAACGTCTAACACTCATCTAGGTCCAATATCATGTTTGTGAGCTAGTCTTCTATAAATCGCCTAATCAAGAGATATCGTTAGTGGTTAAGTAAATACCTGCACCAGCGTAAAGATGAGGACCGGGGAAGAGTTTACCGGTACGAAGATAAGTATTAAGCCCACCAAACACAGACTCCAAAACACCAAACCCTAACAAAACAGAGCCTGCATCAAAGTGTTTGTCTCTATAAGACCCTTTAACCAACTCTTTCCTCTCTTCCGTCAACCTTTTGATGTCAAGCTCCGTCGCAGAAGGAAGAGACGAAGAGTCAACAACCGTGGAACCATCGGGAGAAACAGGAGTTGGTTTAACCTGTTTCTTGAGCTCGTTGATCTCGGCTTGAATGGTGCGTACACGTCTCCATTGCCAACCTAAGTAACCAGCGTAGAGAGTGTATACGAACAAACCTCCCATGACGATAGGGTGTATCAACGCGAAGGAACGTCCTTCCAAGATCCCAAACTGTCCTCCAGCTGCTGCTGCATCTTGTGGATCGATGATAAATGGTAATGCAGTGAGTGCGAGAGGGAGAGATGATGATTTGAGGAGCTGGAGAGCGTTAGGGTTTGAGGGTGTTTCATTGATCTTGCGAGGTTGTGGTTTGAGAGAGTTGAGAGTTTTAGGACGTTGGGTTGTGCGAGGAAGGAGATGGAGTGTGGAGAGACAATGAAGTGTGGTCGCCATACTCTCTCTCTCTCTCTCTCTCTCTCTCTCTGTGTGTCTCTCTTTGCTAAATTGTGACAGAGATGATTATTATGGCAAACAAGAGACAGATCCTTGACCGCAGAAACAACAACCAAACAGATAAGAGAACTCTATGGATGCTTCACGTGTCAAATAACTGGACATTACTTAACATAATACAAACC
This sequence comes from Eruca vesicaria subsp. sativa, assembly GCA_932364175.1. NCBI lineage: Eukaryota > Viridiplantae > Streptophyta > Magnoliopsida > Brassicales > Brassicaceae > Eruca > Eruca vesicaria. The sequence continues at coordinate 19,068 of CAKOAT010103821.1, read as the reverse complement.
TTTTAAATGTCATTTAACTGGGCATTACTGTACACTTATAAGGCCCATGTGGCCCGTAGTATTTCTTTCTTCACATAGATTTTAGTTGGAGTTCTTGTTTATTGGGCCTAGGCATACGGCAAATCGAACCGAAAACTTTAATTCTTGGTTATCATCGAACAGAGATGGTTGGTGTCGTTGCACAGTCGTTGAAGTAGTATCTTTGTGACTTTCTGTGTGTACTGTGGACCGCGTCAGTCGTCATAAGAAGCATAGAATCATTGATTGTGCCATTTTACAGACTTTCAGTCAATAGACATATGCATATGACATGAGAAACAAAAGCACAGTAACGACTAAAGCGTCAAATCACAAATCTATGTGTAACTACTACTACCTTATTTATATACAAGAAACAAAATAGCAATTGCTGATAATTAACAAGTAGATAATACTGTTCACTTTTTTTGTAAAGTAGTCATCCAAATAATAATAATAATAAAAATTACAAACTATTGGTAAGTGTACTTTATCACCTCATCTCTAAATATCATGTCATTTTTTTCGTTTCATCAAGTTTTTTTAGCTGCACTACATAGCTGTGATTTCCAAAAAAACTTCACAAACTAAAAGTCTTGGATTTGAAATCTAAGATTTTTTTTTTTTTTTTAACTTAATCTAAGATTTTTTTTTTCTCTCCAGTCTATGAACAATTAGTCATTTTAATCATATATTGACACCTAAGGAATAGATGACCGAATCATGTAGACAACCTTATCTTCGACTTAAAGACTTCTTCAATATTCATCCCTTTGTATAAGAATGATTCAACGCGATAATGTATAATAATAAAATCTAAACGACAAGTGTTCAGTAATACATTGGCGTCACGTTAAAATCAATGTTTTCTCCATCCAAAACCACTTTACAATACTAATATTATTCATAGATTTCGTAGAAATATCAATTTCAGGAGTATATACATTTAGATTTTCATCAACATAGTCGTAAGCAAGTAAATGAAAAGACCTTAAAGTAAGTGAATGGGATTTTTTTTCTTCTACCAAACGTATTAAACATATTATTATAAGAGAGCTCTTTCTTTTTCTTTCGACTAAATGTTAAATTTTGAAACAAAGATTTGCTTACAATAATAGAAACACGATCCGAGCAAATCAAAACTACAGAGCTACAGAGCCAAGACATTGGATTATACCTAACAGGAGGTGTTTTCAACGGAAACAACTCATGCAGCAAAAAAGGTTGGCATGAAGGCACATATTATTGTCGATGATTCTCATTCGCCCACTACCAATAAAGAAAACTTCTTAAATAAAAAACATTTCATTTTTTTAAAAACACTTCATTTTAAGAAACTGAAACGGAAATTTAAAAGATGGCTATGCTTTGTGACATGCACACCGCTTCTATTCGTTCAAGGGTTTAGAATTTAAGGACCAAATTAGTATCTGTAAGCTAATCCTTGATTTCTTGGTATATCAATGATATCTCTATATTCCTAACTTCTGCCTAAATTGTCCAGATACGTAGCATCAGTTTAAAGGTGGTGTTTGGTAGGCTATTTGAATTTTCTCTTTAGGCTCTGCCACTAAAAGCAGAGACAGCGAAATATTTAGGATAATTAGTTGTTTCCAGTGTTAATCATGTTGGTCACTACGTAATAATAAAACTAAAATCATATATGTGTCGATACACGTGTTCATACAGGATCAAAGATTGTGAAAAACATAAAAAGAAAAAAAGAAAATGCTAGTGTGAAATGATATAGGTACGTCCTTTTGGGATAATTGATGTTTTTCTCATATAAAAGTAAGGTAGGGTTGGCCAATTTGGTTCGTCTGCACCTATGATTAAAGAGAAAAGTCCGATGTTTCCACGATCATCAACAAATAACACACTAAGCAATGAACTTGCCCGTTAAAGGTTAGACAAAATTTTGATCACCAACGACATTTAGATATATAAATGATATAACGTCGATCATCTAGAAGTCTAGAGGCTAATTACTTAACAGCATGTCCAAACTCTTCTGTATGTTTGATGAAAAAACACATGTTAATGACATTGTATCTTGGTATCTATATCGAACCCTCACGCTCCATCTAACATGTAATTTATGTGACAAAAGCATATATAACACACTACTTGGTCGGAGTTAAAACCTTTTAAACATTAGTATAATTTATACGTGCAGACTGTGAATTTTCATTTTCATGAATGCAGTATGCACGTGGTTTTCCAATCATTGTTCATGCATGTAATCTCTATATATTACATTACGTAGTTTGTTTGTTACTGATTTGGTATTTTCTTGTCAACGATTGATTTGGGTTCCTGTAAAAAAAATTATTTGATACTCTTATTATTTTTAGGTATAACGTACGGAAAAGCGAATTTTAACTAAAGGTTTTAAATGTTTAATCGCTTTTAGATCCGTGATTTATGGTGATAATCTGACGCTAGCAATTGGCATATATATCCGAGTGATGAAGTTGATAGAATAAATTAAGTGGATGATGACTCTGAATTAATATTCTGCTAATCTTTCACAGAATTTGATTTATTATGATGTTAGGACCACTTTAACTATATCTGTAGTTGATATTCCCGTTTCAACTAAATTACTTTTAGAAAACCTTTAATCAAAAGAAACATATTATTACGATGTTAGGACCACTTCTTGAATCCAGATACTAGCTAGGCCTCAATATCACATATTCACATCCAAATACACTTGACAATCGCTCAAACACGTAGGTTGATAGCAAACGTACCACACGCCCAGTCTGCACACGCCTGCGCTACCAAGTCAAGGTCAAATGATTACTTGTGTCTTTCTAGTGTCCAGCGTGAGAAGCGGCTACCATGTGATATACGTGTCGAGCAGACGATACAATCGTTTGGAGGTTCCACACATACTTGACATTATACATCCGATGATTAGTCATTAATGATTAATGTACTGATCAAATATTAGATTTAAAAAAATAAAAATATTGATTATGACGAAGTTGTAACCATATCTGCGCAACCAATTTTAGATAAATGTCTATTTTAGTTACTACTTTTATGTACAAAAAATAATCGATGTTATAATTGAAAACACTCCTAATTTTGTTTGTATAAGATAATGATAAACACGTCTTCTCTTTGTTTAGTATCCAATATATTCCGAATATTCGAGCCATTAAATTCCTTCATTTTCTTTACCAAAAAATAAAAATAAAAAAAATATTGGCCAACCAAAAGTTGACTTTCAGAGCTTTGTCACGATCAATAACTTTTTTTTTTTTTTTTGCAGAAGCATATTGTAATGTAACGCCAGCAAGATTGATCCAGCTAGCGACCATATCAACCATCAAGTGGTATGCGTAGTTTTATTAATTTTACGGTTCTACCCAATTTATTTTTAACCATTTCATTACTCTACTCGACGTTAGGTAGAATGAAAAACCTGAAGAATTAATAATAGTTAGTCTTCGTTGCTGTTTTTGTTTTAGAACACTCAGCCTTTGTCTCTTTTAATCATGATGATGATTTGAAGAGATTATTTGATTTTTGCGGAAATAAATCATAGTTATTGATAAGTTGCCATATGCAGTAATAGCAATTAATATTTAGTCGAATAAAGAAAAAAAAATCTAAAAACTTTATAAATATAGAAAAAAAGTGATTAAGATATTAATTGTGGCGTAAGCATCAATACATTACTTGTGCAAGTGATGATTGAACCATTCAAACCAACCCGAGCGGTAAAACGCCGTGACAGATATTTATCAAAATACCAAAACTACCCTTGACCGGTAACTATCACCGTCCCTGCCACGCTTCTTTTCAAAAAGATCTTCTTCCCTTTCTCTTCTCTTCCTAAAGTGTTCTCTCACGATTCTCTTTAATTATACCCTAAAACATGTCTCTAATTCTTTCCACCTTGTCATCATCATCTTAGATTCTAGGGGACGTTTCAGATCATGGGGATTCTCTGGAACTCGGTTATAGGAATACCGGTTCTGATAATGGTTTTGTTCTTGGTACGAGTTGTTTTATTCAAAACCGGTTTGATTTACACGGTGAAGAAGTGGCGGAGGAAGATCATCGACTGGTTTCACGTTTATCAATTCTACAAAGTCCCTGAGTTCAACGATAACTTGCAGGAGAATCAACTATACCGTAAGGTCTACGCTTACTTAAATTCACTCAGCTCAATCGAGAATTCGGATTACACAAACCTCTTCGCTGGCAAAAAGTCAAACGAGATCATCCTCCGTCTCGATCGGAATCAAGTGATCGGCGACGAGTTTCTCGGCGCTAGAGTTTGTTGGATCAACGGAGAAAGAAATTTCGTTTTGAGAATTCGAAAAGCCGATAAACGGAGAGTCCTCAGCTCCTATCTCAACCATATACACACAGTATCGGAGGAGATAGAGCAGAGGAGGAGCAAAGAGGTTAAGCTGTTCATGAACGTCGAGAAGAACGGGAGATGGAAATCCATTCCATTTACTCATCCTTGCACGTTCGATAACATCGCCATGGAAACAGATCTGAAGGATAAAGTGAAGTCCGATCTCGAATCGTTTCTCAAAGGGAAACAATTCTACAACCGACTCGGAAGAGTATGGAAAAGGAGTTATCTTCTTTACGGACCTTCAGGTACCGGAAAATCAAGCTTCGTGGCCGCTATGGCGAATTTTCTAAACTACGATGTGTACGATATAGATCTAACGAAAGTGGAAGACGATTCCGATCTCAAAATGATTCTGTTACAAACCACGTGTCGGTCCGTGATCGTCATCGAGGATCTAGATCGGTTCCTCTCGTCGAAATCAACGGCTCTCAGCGTTTCCGCTGTTTTGAATTTCACGGACGGGATTCTAACCTCGTGCGTGGCCGATGAGCGGATCATGGTGTTCACTATGACGTCTAAAGAACATATCGACCCGGCGGTTATCCGTCCGGGTCGGGTAGACGTTCACATCCATTTTCCGTTATGTGATTTCACGGCGTTTAAAACGTTGGCTAACAACTACTTAGGCCTAAAAGAGCATAAGCTTTTCCCTCAAGTGGAAGNATTCTAACCTCGTGCGTGGCCGATGAGCGGATCATGGTGTTCACTATGACGTCTAAAGAACATATCGACCCGGCGGTTATCCGTCCGGGTCGGGTAGACGTTCACATCCATTTTCCGTTATGTGATTTCACGGCGTTTAAAACGTTGGCTAACAACTACTTAGGCCTAAAAGAGCATAAGCTTTTCCCTCAAGTGGAAGGTATATTCCGTGACGGCGCGTCTCTGAGCCCCGCGGAGATCGGAGAATTGATGATCGCGAACAGAAACTCGCCGAGTCGAGCGTTGAAGTCGGTGATCAACGCTTTGCAGACGGAGGGAGAGAGGAGGGGGACGCCGGCGAGTGGGAGACGGTTGTTGCATGAGAGAACGATATCGGAAGATTTCGAGGAAGAGATGAGTGGACCTTTGTGCGGCGGAGGAAGTTCGCCGGCGGTGAAGGAGTTCAAGAAGTTGTATGGATTATTGGGGTTGAAAGGTAACAGGAAATCTCAGTCGTTCAATCTGACTCGGGAGCTAAGGAACGGTTCGTGATGTGAAAGTTTTAAAGTCAACTGACAAGTGGAGATCTGTGATTGGCTGTGAGAGTATGAACAAAAGAAAATTGATTCCTTAAATATTTAGTTGAATTTGTACATAAGTTTTATTATTTATGGTCTGGTGAATCACATTTTTTTTTGTATTTTAAACCATTTTTTTCTTTCTTTCAAACAGTTTAAATTTGTAGTTTCCGTGTAAAATTCTCTAGAAAATTAAAGTTCTTGATAAACTCACATTTTGTTTTTTTTTTTTTAAATGTTTTATAAATTGGAAATAGTCATATAACTTGCGGATCAAAGTGGTTGTCACATAGACCAACCAAATGAGTATACTCCTTACCTTTTTATTTAATGCATAAATTATGTTGATTTTAAAGTTTTTGGCTTATATGACACATCTCATATGAACTAATGATCACACAACTTTAGTACAAGCCAAAAACTATAGTAATCAAATGAGATTAAAAAAAAAAAGGAGTTATAGTGTGGGCCTATTTGTAGAGAAGGCCCATTATAATTTATGTAATTTCCTAATTTACCCCGGAGACGTAAAACATAACGATGAAATAGATGATCAATGTGGTGGTGGTAGTCCGAGGAGATCTCTTAGCCCTGCGTACCATAGGCGTCAAATTCCTGGTCATAGTTGTCCTCGAAGCCCTGAACATGACAGACGCTGGAGTTCTGCAGCTTATGAACCACGCGGGAGGCCAAAAGCTTATGACATCACAGAAGTTCAGCAGCTTATGAACGACGCAGGAGTCCAACAGCTTATGAAAGACGCATGAGTCCAACAGATTGTGGAGGTAGGAGTTCTGATAATGGTAGTCAAAGGAGTCCTCCTTATGACAGATACAGAAGGTAAATTATAATAATGGGTTTTGGTTTCTCATACGTGTCGCTGACTAAAGCTCATTGGGATGTCTTTGTAAATGATGATGGTAATGTTTTGATTGTATAGTCGATCTCCAGTTCCAAGAGGAACAAAAGCTGAAGAATATGAGAAGAATGCAGAACCAGAAGCTACCAAGAATGGTTGTGACACAATGGTATCTTGGCAGTAGAGGGTAGAGTTCTAGTGTTTTTGACTTGTGTCCCTGATGATTGTTATGGTATGGTACCTTGACTCTGATCTTTTGTAGAATTGAAGTAGAGAATTCTCTCTGTTCTTCGTTTCTTGTTGTGCACCGTTACTCTACTCATAAGGTGGACTCATGGAGTTAGACGAGGCGGGAAAGGCTCAATATGTTTTGGAAATCTTTTGAATTTAAAATTTTGATCTTCGACAAAAAGGTTTTTATATAAGGAATAAAAAGATGTATAACCATGAAGAGAAAATTATGTTGTCGAATATTTTTTTAAATAAATTATGAAAAATGAATTCCAATTTTATAAACTTTTCTTTATATTTTAAAAAATTCTTAGGACAATAAAAATAAAATATCATCTTTCTTAATAAAAATGAATATATATGATTATACCTTTAGATAGTTATAAACTTTTTTTATTTCTACAAAAAATCTATGCACAATTTTATGCAATTTTATATTTTTACATTCTACATTTTTAATCTTAATATTATTTGAATACCTCCAAAATCTATAGAAATAAACAACTGTGGTTCTCATAATTTAAACTATCAAACAATCGACATAAGTATCAGTCAAATTATTCATCGTTCGGAAAATCTTCCCCACTCCTAAAAGCTATATCTTTCTATTGTAAAAAAGAATATTCACATGACTTCTATAAAAAAAAAGTGTTAATATATGCAAAATCAAAAATATTGCATGAGATATTGCAAAAAATCTTTTTAAAATAATGCTTCTATTGAGATGGTTCATTGATGATGAGATCATTTTTAGAACTCATATTTTTTTATCAGTTTTTGCTAATCCTACAATTAGAAAAAATCAAAATTGAAGAAAAGTAACCATATTCACGCAATAACTAAAGATAGTGACTTAACCTTGGTTAAGAAGTTTTTAAAAAGTTAGTAAAAGGTGCCAGTGAATGATGCAAATATACATTAAAACAAAATTTTCATATTTTCAATTTTTTCTCGAAATATGTGGGTTAACCCCTACAGAAAATCGAGTTTTTTGATAAATGCTATATTAAGAAGTTTAGGCTCTTTATTGTTGATGAAAATTACCCAATCACATTCTAAATTTGTATTAATGTATGTTAAAATTATTTTCATGGTACATGGACATCATTCTAAATTTTCCAACATGTAGATTATTTAAATTTCATATACCACTAAAATAGTGGACAAACCCCCAATAAAACAAAATTCTATTTTCCGGAGAAACATGAACACCTAAGGTCTTAAACCTCTTCAACCTTCATACTATGTCAGTGAATGATGTAAATATGCACTAAAACAAAATTTTGATATTTCCTAATATTTTTCAAAATATGTGGGTTAACCCCTATAGAAAATCGAGTTTTTCGATAAATGCTATATTAAGAAGTTTAGGCTCTTTGTTGTTGCTGAAAATTAACCAATAAAATTAAAAATTTGTATTAATGTACATTAAATTATTTTCATGGTACATGGACATCATTTAATTTTTCCAGCAAGTAATTTATTTATATTTCCTATACCACTTAATCAGTGGACAATTCCCCTATAAAGAAAATTATATTTTCTGGAGAAACATGAACACCTAAGGTCTCAAACCTTTTTAACCTTCATACTATGCCAGTGAATGATGCAAATATATATTAAAACAAAATTTTCATATTTTCAATTTTTTCTCGAAATATGTGTGTTAACCCCTACAAAAAATCGAGTTTTTGGATAAATGCTATATTAAGAAGTTTAGGCTCTTTATTGTTGATGAAAATTACCCAATCACATTATAAATTTGTAGTAGTGTATATTAAAATTATTTTCATGGTACAGGGACATCATTTCAAATTTTCCAACATGTAGATTATGTAAATTCCATATACCACTTAATTAGTGGAGAAACCCCCAATAAAAAAAGTTCTATTTTCCGGAGAAACATGAACACCTAAGATTTTAAACCTCTTTAACCTTCATTCTATGTCAGTGAATGATGCAAATAATAATTAAAATAAAATTTTCATATTTTCTAATATTTCTCAAAATATGTGGTTTTAGAAGTTATATTAAGAAGTTTAGACTCTTTATTGTCGATGAAAATTACCCAATCATAAGCTCTTTAGTGTTGATAAAAGTTACCCAATCACATTCCAAAATTTGTATTAATGTATGTTAAAATTTCAAAATTACCCAATCACATTCTAAAAATTTCATATACCACTTAATCAGTGGACAAACCCCCTATAAAGAAAATTCTATTTTATGGAGAAACATGAATACATAAGGTCTCAAACCTCTTTAACCTTCATACTATATCAGTGAATGATGAAAATATGCATTAAAATAAAATTTTATATTTTTTATTTTCTCTCAAAATATGTGGGTTAATCCCTACAGAAAATCGAGTTTTTCGATAAATGCTTTATTAAACAGTTTAGGCTCTTTATTGTTGATGAAAATTTTCCAATCACATTCTAAATTAGTATTAATGTATGTTAAAATTATTTTCATGGTACATGGACATCATTCCAAATTTTCCAACATGTAGTTTATTTAAATTTCATATACCACTAAATTAGTGGACAAACCCCCAATAAAACAAAATTCTATTTTCCGGAGAAACATGTACACCTAAGGTGTCAAACCTCTTTAACCTTCATACTATGTCAGTGAATGATGCAAATATGCATTAAAAGAAAATTATCATATTTTCTAATTTTTTTCTCGAAATATGTGGGTTAACCCCTACAAAAAATTGAGTTTTGCGATAAATGCTATATTAAGAAGTTTAGGCTCTTTATTGTTGATGAAAATTTTCCAATCACATTTTAAATTAATATTAATGTATGTTAAAATTATTTTCATGGTACATGGACATCATTTCAAATTTTCCAACAGGTAATTTTTTTAAATTTCATATACCACTTAATCAGTAGACAAACCCCCTACAAAACAAAATTCTATTTTCCAGAGAAACATGAACAACTAAGGTCTCAAACCTCCTTAACCTTCATACTATGTAAGTGAATAATGCAAATATGCATTACAACAAAATTTTCATACTTTCAATTTTTCTCAAAATATGTGGGTTAACCCCTACAGAAAATTGAGTTTTTCGATAAATCCTTTATTAAGATGTTTAGGCTCTTTATCGTTGATGTAAATTACTCAATCACATTATAAATTTGTATTAATGTATATTAAAATTATTTCCATGGTACATGGACATCATTTAAAATTTTCCAACATGTATTTTATTTAAATTTCATATACAACTTAATTAGTGGACAAACCTCCCAATAAACAAAAACTCAATTTTCCGGAGAAACATGAACACCTAAGGTCTTAAACCTCTTTAACCTTCATACTATGTCAGTGAATAATTCAAATCTGCATTAAAACAAACTTTTGATATTTTCTAATAATTCAAATTCAAATATGCATTAAATTGAGTTTTTCGATAAATACTATATTAAGAAGTTTAGCTCTTTTTTGTTAATGAAAATTACCCACTCACATTCTAAATTTGTATTAATTTATTTTAAAATTATTTTCATTGTTCATGGAAATCCTTTCAAATTTTCCGCTAGGTAATTTATTTAAATTGCGTATACCACTTAATCAGTGGACAAACCCCCTATAAAAGAAATTCTATTTTCTGGAGAAACATTAACACCTAAGGTCTCAAACCTATTTAACCTTAATACTATGTCAGTGACTGATGCAAATATTCATTAAAACAAAATTTTCATATTTTCTAATTTTTCTCGAAACCGACAGAAAATCGAGTTTTTTGATAAATGTTATATTAAGAAGTTTAGGCTCTTTATTGTTGATGAATTTACCCAATCACATTTTAAATTTGTATTAATGTATGTTAAAATTATTTTCCTGGTACATGGACATCCTTTCAAAGTTTCTAACAGGTAGTTTATTTAAATTTCATATACCACTAAATTAGTGGACAAACCCCCAATAAAGAAAATCTATTTTCCGGAAAAACATGAACACCTAAGGTATTAAACCTCTTTAACCTTCATACTATGTCAGTGAATCATGCAAATATGCATTAAAACAAAGTTTTCATATTTTCTAATTTTTCTCGAAATAGTGGGTTAACCCCTACAGAAAATCGAGTTTTTCGATAAATGCTATATTAAGAAGTTTAGGCTCTTTATCGTTGATGTAAATTACCCAATCACATTCTAAATTAATATTAATGTATATTAAAATTATTTCCATGGTACAAGGACATCATTTAAAATTTTCCAACATGTACTTTATTTTAATTTCATATACCACTTAATCAGTGGACAAACCCCCTACAAAACAAAATTTTATTTTCTGGAGAAATATAAACACCTACGGTCTCAAACCTCTTTAACCTTCATACTATGTAAGTGAATGATGCAAATATGCATTAAAACAAAATTTTCATATTTTTTAGTTTTTCTAAAAATATGTGGGTTAACCCCTACAGAAAATCGAGTATTTCGATAAATTCTATATTAAGAAGTTTAAGCTCTTTATCGTTGATGTAAATTACCCAATCACATTATAAATTTTTATTAATGTATATTAAAATTATTTCCATGGTACATGGACATCATTTAAAATTTTCCAACATGTATTTTATTTAAATTTCTTATACCACTTAATTAGTGGACAAACCTCCCAATAAAACAAAATTCTATTTTCCGGAGAAACATGAACACCTAAGGTCTTAAACCTCTTTAACATTCATACTATGTCAGTGAATAATTCAGATATGCATTAAAACAAACTTTTGATATATTCTAATATTTCTCAAAATATGTGGGTTGACCCCTATAGAAAGTTAATTTTTTTGATAAATACTATATTAAGAAGTTTAGCTCTTTATTGTTAATGAAAATTACCCACTCACATTCTAAATTTGTATTAATTTATTTCAAAATTAATTTCATTGTACATGGACATCCTTTCAAATTTTCTGCTAGGTTTAAATTGTGTATACCACTTAATCAGTGGACAAACCCCATATAAAAAAATTCTATTTTCTGGAGAAAAATAAACACCTAAGGTCTCAAACCTCTTTAACCTTCATACTATGTCACTGAATGATGAAAATATGCATTAAAACAAAATTTTCATTTTTTCTAATTTTTCTCAAAATATGTGGGTTAACCCCTACAGAAAATATAGTTTTTTGAGAAATGCAATATTAAGAAGTTTAGGCTCTTTATAGTTGATGAAAATTACCCAATCACATTATAAATTTGTATTAATGTATTTTAAAATTATTTTCATGGTACATGGACATCATCTCAAATTTCCCAACAGCTAATTTATATAGATTTCATATACCACTTAATCAGTGGACAAACCCCATATAAAACAAATTCTATTTTCTGGAGAAACATAAACACCTAAGGTCTAAAACCTCTTTAACCTTCATACTATGTCAGTGAATGATGAAAATATGCATTAAAAAAAAACTTTCATTTTTTCTAATTTTTCTCAAAATATGTGAGTTAACAACCTCTAAAGAAAATCTAGTTTTCTGAGAAATGCTATATTAAGAAGTTTAGGCTCTTTATTGTTGATGAAAATTACCCAATCAGATTCTAAATTTGTATTAATGTATGTTAAAATTATTTTCATGGCACATGGACATCATCTAAAATTTTCCAACAGGTAATTTATATAAATTGCATATACCACTTAATCAGTGGACAAACCCCATATAAAACAAATTCTATTTTCTGGAGAAAAATAAACTCCTAATGTCTCAAACCTCTTTAACCTTCATACTATGTCACTGAATGATGAACATATGCATTAAAACAAAATTTTCATTTTTTCTAATTTTTCTCAAAATATGTGGGTTCTACAGAAAATCTAGTTTTCTGAAAATGCTATATTAAGAAATTTAGGCTCTTTAGAGTTGATGAAAATTACCCAATCACATTCTAAATTTGTCTTAATGTATGTTAAAATTATTTTCATGGCACATGGACAACATCTTAAAATTTTCAACAGGTAATTTATTAAAATAGCATATACCACTTAATCAGTGGACAAACCCCATATAAAAGAAATTCTATTTTCTGGAGAACCATAAACACCTAAGGTGTCAAACCTCTTTAACATTCATACTATGTCAGTGAATGATGAAAATATGTATTAAAACAAAATTTTCATTTTTTCTAATTTTTCTCAAAATTTGTGGGTTAACCCCTACAGGAAATATAGTTTTTTGAGAAATGCAATATTAAGAAGTTTAGGCTCTTTGTAGTTGATGAAAAGTACCCAATCACATTATAAATTTGTATTAATGTATTTTAAAATTATTTTCATGGTACATGGACATCATCTAGAATTTCCCAACAACTAATTTATATAGATTTCAGATACCACTTAATCAGTGGACAAACCCCATATAAAACAAATACTATTTTCTGGAAAAACATAAACACCTAAGGTCTCAAACCTCTTTAACCTTCATACTATGTCAGTGAATGATGAAAATATGCATTAAAAGTAAACTTTCATTTTTTTCTAATTTTTCTCAAAATATGTGGGTTAACCTCTACAGAAAATCTAGTTTTCTGAGAAATGCTATATTAAAAAGTTTAGGCTCTTTATTGTTGATGAAAATTACCCAATCACATTCTAAATTTGTATTAATGTATGTTAAACTTATTTTAATGGCACATGGACATCATCTAAAATTTTCCAACAGGTAATTTATATAAATAGAATATACCACTTAGTCAGTGGACAAACAAACCCCATATAAAAAAAATTCTATTATCTGGAGAAAAATAAACACCTAAGGTCTCAAACCTCTTTAACCTTCATACTACGTCACTGAATGATGAAAATATGCATTAAAACAAAATTTTCATTTTTTCTAATTTTTCTCAAAATATGTGGGTTAACCTCTTTAGAAAATCTAGTTTTTTGAGAAATAGTATATTTAGAAGTTTAGGCTCTTTATAGTTGATGAAAATTACACAATCACATTCCAAATTTGTATTAATGTATTTTAAAATTATTTTCATGGTACATGGACATCATCTCAAATTTCCCAACAGCTAATTTATATAGATTTCATATACCACTTAATCAGTGGACAAACCCCCTACAAAACAAACTCTATTTTCTGGAGAAACATGAACACCTAAGGTCTCAAAACTCTTTAGCCTTCATACAATGTCAGTGAATGATGAAAATAGGCATTAAAACAGAATTTTCATTTTTTCTAATTTTCTCAAAATATGTGGGTTAACCCCTACAGAAAATCTAGTTTTCTGAGAAATGTTATATTAAGAAGTTTAGGCTCTTTATTGTTGATGAAAATTACCCAATCACATTCTAAATTTGTATTAATGTATGTTAAAATTATTTTCATGACACATGGACATCATCTAAAATTTTCCAACAGGTAATTTATATAAATTGCATATACCACTTAATTAGTGGACAAACCCCATATAAAACAAATTCTATTTTCTGGAGAAAAATAAACTCCTAATGTCTCAAACCTCTTTAACCTTCATACTATATCAGTGAATGATGAAAATATGCATTAAAACAAAACTTTCATTTTTTTCTAATTTTTCTCAAAATATGTGGGTTAACCTCTACAGAAAATCTAGTTTTCTGAGAAATGCTATATTAAGAAGTTTAGGCTCTTTATTGTTGATGAAAATTACCCAATCACATTCTAAATTTGTATTAATGTATGTTAAAATTATTTTCATGGCACATGGACATCATCTAAAATTTTCCAACAGGTAATTTATATAAATTGCATATACCACTTAATCAGTGGACAAACCCCATATAAACAAAATTCTATTTTCTGGAGAAACATAAACACCTAAGGTCTCTAACCTCTTTAACCTTCATACTATGTCAGTGAATGATGAAAATATGCATTAAAATAGAACTTTCATTTTTTCTAATTTTTCTCAAAATATGTGGGTTAACCTCTACAGAAAATCTAGTTTTCTGAGAAATGCTATATTAAAAAGTTTAGGCTCTTTATTGTTGATGAAAATTACCCAATCACATTCTAAATTTGTATTAATGTATGTTAAAATTATTTTCATGGCACATGGACATCATCTAAAATTTTCCAACAGGTAATTTATATAAATAGAATATACCACTTAATCAGTGGACAAACAAACCCCATATAAAAAAAATTCTATTATCTGGAGAAAAATAAACACCTAAGGTCTCAAACCTCTTTAACCTTCATACTACGTCACTGAATGATGAAATTATGCATTAAAACAAAATTTTCATTTTTTCTAATTTTTCTCAAAATATGTGGGTTAACCTCTTTAGAAAATCTAGTTTTTTGAGAAATAGTATATTTAGAAGTTTAGGCTCTTTATAGTTGATGAAAATTACACAATCACATTCCAAATTTGTATTAATGTATTTTAAAATTATTTTCATGGTACATGGACATCATCTCAAATTTCCCAACAGCTAATTTAAATAGATTTCATATACCACTTAATCAGTGGACAAACCCCCTACAAAACAAACTCTATTTTCTGGAGAAACATGAACACCTAAGGTCTCAAAACTCTTTAGCCTTCATACAATGTCAGTGAATGATGAAAATAGGCATTAAAACAGAATTTTCATTTTTTCTAATTTTTCTCAAAATATGTGGGTTAACCCTACAGAAAATCTAGTTTTCTGAGAAATGTTATATTAAGAAGTTTAGGCTCTTTATTGTTGATGAAAATTACCCAATCACATTCTAAATTTGTATTAATGTATGTTAAAATTATTTTCATGACACATGGACATCATCTAAAATTTTCCAACAGGTAATTTATATAAATTGCATATACCACTTAATCAGTGGACAAACCCCATATAAAACAAATTCTATTTTCTGGAGAAAAATAAACTCATAATGTCTCAAACCTCTTTAACCTTCATACTATGTCAGTGAATGATGAAAATATGCATTAAAACAAAACTTTCATTTTTTCTAATTTTTCTCAAAATATGTAGGTTAACCTCTACAGAAAATCTAGTTTTCTGAGAAATGCTATATTAAGAAGTTTAGGCTCTTTATTGTTGATGAAAATTACCCAATCACATTCTAAATTTGTATTAATGTATGTTAAATTTATTTTCATGGCACATGGACATCATCTAAAATTTTCCAACAGGTAATTTATATAAATTGCATATACCACTTAATCAGTGGAGAATCCCATATAAACAAAATTCTATTTTCTGGAGGAAAATAAACACCTAAGGTCTCAAACCTCTTTAACCTTCATACTATG
>CAKOAT010103710.1:70637-147013 GCA_932364175.1 Eruca vesicaria subsp. sativa | reverse complement strand
ATTAGCTACTTCAAAAATAAAGAGCCTAAACTTCTGAATATAGAATTTATTGAAAAACTAGATTTTTTCATAGGGATTAACCCACACTTTTCGAGAAAAATTAGAAAATATGAAAATTTTGTTTTAAAGCATATTTTCATCATTTAGTTACATAGTATGAAGGTTAAAATGGTTTGAGACCTTAGATGTTCATGTTTCTTTAGAAAATAGATTTTTTATAGGGGGTTTGTCCACTGATTAAATGGTATATGAAATTTAAATAAATTACTTGTTCTAAAATTAGAAATGATTTCCATGTACCATGAAAATGATTTTAACATAAATTAATACAAATTTAGAACGTGCTTGGGTAATTTTTTATCAACAATAAAGAGCCTAAACTTCTGAATATAGCATTTTTTGGAAAACTCTAATTTTTCCTAGGGGTAAACTAACATATTTTGAGAAAAATATGAAAATATGAAAATTTTATTTTAATGGATATTTGCATCATTCAGTGACATAGTATGAATGTTGAAGAGGTTTGAGACCTTAGTTGTTCATGTTTTTCTAGAAAATAGAATTTTGTTTTTATAGAGGATTTGTTCACTCATTAAGTGGTATATGAAATTTAAATAAGTTACATGATGGAAATTTAGAAACGATTTTTATGTAGCATGAAAATAACTGTAACATACATTAATATAAATGTAGAATGTGATTAGGTATTTCAACAATAAAGAGCCTAAACTTCTGAATATAGCATTCATTGAAAAACTAGATTTTTTTCATATGGGTTAACCCACACATTTCGAGAAAAATTAGAAAATCTGAAAAAAAAATTTCATGCATATTTTCATCATTTAGTTACATAGTATGAAGGTTAAAGAGGTTTGAGACCTTAGATGTTCATGTTTCTCTAGAAAATAGATTTTTAGTTTTTATAAGGGATTTGTTCAATTATTAAGTGGTATTTGAAATTTAAATAAGTTACATGATGAAAATTTAGAAAATATGTTTATGTAGCATGAAAATAATTGTAACATACATTAATATAAATGTAGAATGTGATTAGGTCTTTTTAATCAACAATAAAGAGCCTAAACTTCTGAATATAGTATTTATTGAAAAACTCGATTTTTTCATAGACGTTAACCCACACATTTCAAGAAAAATTAGAAAATACGAAAATTTTGTTTTCATGCATATTTTCATCATTTAGTGACATAGTATGAATGTTGAATAGGTTTGAGACCTTAGCTTTTCATGTTTCTCTAGAAAATAAAATTTTGTTTTTATAGTAGATTTGCTCACTCATAAAGTGGTATATGAAATTTAAATAAGTTACATGATGGAAATTTAGAAAAGATGTTTATGTATCATGAAAATAATTGTCACATAAATTAATATAAATGTAGAATGTGATTAGCTACTTCAACAATAAAGAGCATAAACTTCTGAATATAGAATTTATTGAAAAACTAGATTTTTTCATAGGGGTTAACCCACACTTTTCGAGAAAAATTAGAAAATATGAAAATTTTGTTTTAATGCATATTTTCATCATTTAGTTACTTAGTATGAAGGTTAAAATGGTTTGAGACCTTAGATGTTCATGTTTCTCTAGAAAATAGATTTTTATAGGGGGTTTGTCCACTGATTAAATGGTATATGAAATTTAAATAAATTACTTGTTGGAAAATTAGAAATGATTTCCATGTACCATGAAAATGATTTTAACATAAATTAATACAAATTTAGAATGTGCTTGGGTAATTTTTAATCAACAATAAAGAGCCTAAACTTCTGTATATAGCATTTTTTGGAAAACTCTAATTTTTCGTAGGGGTAAACTAACATATTTTGAGAAAAATATGAAAATATGAAAATATGAAAATTTTATTTTAATGGATATTTGCATCATTCAGTGACATAGTATGAATGTTGAAGAGGTTTGAGACCTTAGTTGTTCATGTTTTTCTAGAAAATAGAATTTTGTTTTTATAGGGGATTTGTTCACTGATTAAGTGGTATATGAAATTTAAATAAGTTACATGATGGAAATTTAGAAACTATGTTTATGTAGCATGAAAATAATTGTAACATACATTAATATAAATGTAGAATGTGATTAGCTACTTCAACAATAAAGAGCCTAAACTTCTGAATATATAATTTATTGAAAAACTAGATTTTTTCACACTTTTCGAGAAAAATTTGAAAATTTGAAAATTTTGTTTTAATGCATATTTTCATCATTTAGTTACATAGTATGAAGGTTAAAGTGGTTTGAGACCTTAGATGTTCATGTTTCTCTAGAAAATAGATTTTTATAAGGGGTTTGTCCACTCATTAAATGGTATATGAAATTTAAATAAATTACTTGTTGGAAAATTAGAAATGATTTCCATGTACCATGAAAATGATTTTAACATAAAT
Source organism: Eruca vesicaria subsp. sativa (assembly GCA_932364175.1). Taxonomy (NCBI): domain Eukaryota; kingdom Viridiplantae; phylum Streptophyta; class Magnoliopsida; order Brassicales; family Brassicaceae; genus Eruca; species Eruca vesicaria. The sequence continues at coordinate 144,595 of CAKOAT010103710.1, read as the reverse complement.
TAATACAAATCTAGAATGTGCTTAGGTAATTTTTAATCAACAATAAAGAGCCTAAACTTCTGAATATATAATTTACTGGAAAACTCTAATTTTTCGTAGGGGTAAACTCACATATTTTGAGAAAAATATGAAAATATGAAAATTTTATTTTAATGGATATTTGTATCATTCAGTGACATAGTATGAATGTTGAAGAGGTTTGAGACCTTAGTTGTTCATCTTTTTCTAGAAAATAGAATTTTGTTTTTATAGAGGATTTGTTCAGTGATTAAGTGGTATATGAAATTTAAATAAGTTACATGATGAAAATTTAGAAACGATTTTTATGTAGCATGAAAATATTTGTAACATACATTAATATAAATGTAGAATGTGATTAGGTATTTCAACAATAAAGAGCCTAAACTTCTGAATATAGCATTTATTGAAAAACTAGATTTTTTCATACAATAAAGACCCACACATTTCGAGAAAAATTAGAAAATATGAAAATTATGTTTTCATGCATATTTTCATCATTTAGTTACATAGTATGAAGGTTAAAGAGGTTTGAGACCTTAGATGTTTATGTTTCTCTAGAAAATAGATTTTTAGTTTTTATAAGGGATTTGTTCAATTATTAAGTGGTATTTGAAATTTAAATAAGTTACATGATGAAAATTTAGAAAATATGTTTATGTAGCATGAAAATAATTGTAACATACATTAATATAAATGTGGAATGTGATTAGGTCTTTTTAATCAACAATAAAGAGCCTAAACTTCTGAATATAGTATTTATTGAAAAACTCGATTTTTCATAGAAGTTAACCCACACATTTCAAGAAAAATTAGAAAATACGAAAATTTTGTTTTGATGCATATTTTCATCATTTAGTGACATAGTATGAATGTTGAATAGGTTTGAGACCTTAGCTTTTCATGTTTCTCTAGAAAAAAAAATTTTGTATTTATAGTAGATTTACTCACTCATAAAGTGGTATATGAAATTTAAATAAGTTACATGATGGAAATTTAGAAAAGATTTTTATGTAGCATGAAAATAATTGTAACATAGATTAATATAAATGTAGAATGTGATTAGCTACTTCAACAATAAAGAACCTAAACTTTTGAATATATAATTTATTGAAAAACTAGATTTTTTCATAGGGGTTAACCCACACTTTTCGAGAAAAATTAGAAAATATGAAAATTTTGTTTTAATGCATATTTTCATCATTTAGTTACATAGTATGAAGGTTAAAGTGGTTTGAGACCTTAGATGTTCATGTTTCTCTAGAAAATAGATTTTTATAGGGGGTTTGTCCACCGATTAAATGGTATATGAAATTTAAATAAATTACTTGGTGGAAAATTAGAAATGATTTTCATGTACCATGAAAATGATTTTAACATAAATTAATACAAATTTAGAATGTGCTTAAGTAATTTTTAATCAACAATAAAGAGCCTAAACTTCTGTATATAGCATTTTTTGGAAAACTCTAATTTTTCGTAGGGGTAGACTCACATATTTTTAGAAAAATATGAAAATATGAAAATTTTATTTTAATGGATATTTGCATCATTCAGTGACATAGTATGAATGTTGAAGAGGTTTGAGACCTTAGTTGTTCATGTTTTTCTAGAAAATAGAATTTTTTTTTATATGGGATTTGTTCACTGATTAAGTGGTATATGAAATTTAAATAAGTTACATGATGGAAATTTAGAAACGATTTTTATGTAGCATGAAAATAATTGTAACATACATTAATATAAATATAGAATGTGATTAGGTATTTCAACAATAAAGAGCATAAACTTCTGAATATAGCATTTATTGAAAAACTCGATTTTTTCATAGGGGTTAACCCATACATTTCGAGAAAAATTAGAAAATATGAAAATTTTGTTTTCATGCATATTTTCATCATTTAGTTATATAGTATGAAGGTTAAAGAGGTTTGAGACCTTAGATGTTCATGTTTCTCTAGAAAATAGATTTTTTTATAGGAGGTTTGTCCACTCATTAAATGGTATATGAAATTTAAATAAATTACTTGTTGGAAAATTAGAAATGATGTCCATGTACCTTCAAAATAACTGTAACATACATTAATACAAATTTATAATGTGCTTAGGTAATTTTTAATCAACAATAAAGAGCCTAAACTTCTGAATATATCATTTTTTGGAAAAATCAAATTTTTCGTAGGGGGTAAATTCACATATTTTGAGAAAGATAAGAAATTTTTATTTTAATGCATATTTGCATCATTTAATGACATTGTATGAATTTTGAAGAGGTTTGAGACTTTAGGTGTTCATGTTTCTCTAGAAAATAGAATTTTGATTTTATAATGGATTTGTTCACTGATTAAGTGATATATGAAATTTAAATAAGTTACATGATGAAAATTTAGAAAAGATGTTTATGTAGCATGAAAATAATTGTAAAATACATTAATTTAGGTACTTTTAATAAACAATAAAGAGCCTAAACCTCTGAATATAGCATTTATTGAAAAACTCGATTTTTTCATAGGGGTTAACCCACACATTTCGAGAAAAATTAGAAAATACGAAAATTTTGTTTTAATGCATATTTTCATCATTTAGTTACATAGTATGAAGGTTAAAGAGGTTTGAGACCTTAGATGTTCATGTTTCTCTAGAAAATAGATTTTTTATAGGAGGTTTGTCCACTGATTAAATGGTATATGAAATTTAAAAAAAAAAAATTGTTGGAAAATTAGAAATGATGTCCATGTACCGTGAAAATAATTTTAACATACATTAATACAAATTTATAATGTGCTTAGGTAATTTTTAATCAAAAATAAAGAGCCTAAACTTCTGAATATAGAATTTTTTGGAAAAATTAAATTTTTTGGAAAAATTAAATTTTTCGGAGGGGTAAACTCACATATTTTGAGAAAAATAAGAAAATATGAAAATTTTATTTTAATGCATATATGCATCATTTAGTGACATAGTATGAATGTTGAGGAGGTTTGAGACCTTAGGTGTTCATGTTTCTCTAGAAAATAAAATTTTGTTTTTCTAGGGGATTTGCTCACTAATTAAGTGGTATATGAAATTTAAATAAGTTCCATGATGGAAATTTAGAAAATATGTTTATGTAGCATGAATATAATTGTAACATACATTAATATAAATGTAGAATATGATTAGGTACTTCAACAATAAAGAGCCTAAACTTCTGAATATAGCATTTTTGAAAAACTCGATTTTTTGATAAGGGTTAACCCACACTTTTCGAGAAAAATTAGAAAATATGAAAATTTTGGTTTCATGCATATTTTCATCATTTAGTTACATAGTATGAAGGTTAAAGAGGTTTGAGACCTTAGATGTTCATGTTTCTATAGAAAATAGATTTTTTTTACAAGGGGTTTGTCCACTGATTAAATAGTATATGAAATTTAAATAAATTACTTGTTGGAAAATTAGAAATGATGTCCATGTACCATGAAAATGATTTTAACATACATTAATACAAATTTAGAATGTGCTTAGGTAATATTTAATCAATAATAAAGAGCCGAAACTTCTAAATATAGCATTTTTTGAAAAACTGTAATTTTTCGTAGGGATAAACTCACATATATTGAGAAAAATATGAAAGTATGAATTTTTTTATTTTAATGGATATTTGCATCATTCAGTGACATAGTACGAATGTTGAAGAGGTTTGAGACCTTAGGTGTTCATGTTTCTCTAGAAAATAGAATTTTGTTTTTATAGGAGATTTGTTCACTGATTAAGTGGTATATGAAATTTAAATAAGTTACATGATGGAAATTTAGAAAAGATATTTATGTAGCATGAAAATAATTGTCACATACATTAATATAAATGTAGAATGTGATTAGGTACTTTTAATCAACAATAAAGAGCTTAAACTTCTGAATATAGCATTTATTGAAAAACTCGATTTTTTCATAGGGGTTAACCCACACATTTCGAGAAAATTAGAAAATCTGAAAATTTTGTTTTCGTGCATATTTTCATCATTTAGTTATATAGTATGAAGGTTAAAGAGGTTTGAGAACTTAGATGTTCATGTTTCTCTAGAAAATAGAATTTTGTTTTTATATGGGGTTTTTTTTTTTTTTTTTTATATGGGGTTTGTCCGTTGATTAAATGGTATATAAAATTTAAATAAATTACCTGATGAAAATTTAGAAACGATGTTCATGTAGCATGAAAATAATTTTTAGTTTACATTAATATAAATGAAGAATGTGATTAGGTAACTTTTAATCAACAATAAAGAGAATAAACTTCTGAATATAACATTTATTGCAAACTCTATTTTTTCTTAGGGGTTAACCCACATATTTTGAGAAAAATGAGAATATATGAAAAAAAAATTTTAATGCATATTTGCATCATTCAGTGACATAGTATGAAGGTTAAAGAGGTTTGAGACTTTAGGTTTCATGTTTCTCTAGAAAATATAATTTTGTTTTTATAGGGGGAATTTGTCTACTGATTAAATGGTATATGAAATTCAAATAAATTACCTGATAATTTAGAAACGATGTTCATGTAGCATGAAAATAATTTTAATATATATTAATATAAATGTAGAATGTAATTAGGTAACTTTTAATCAACAATAAAAAGCATGAATAATTCGACTTTTTAGTAGGGGTTAATAATTTTGGTATGTTAGATACAAATTGGTGCAATTTATAATCAACGTGTTCTTACATTTTAGTGTGAATAATCATGTCAAATCATTATTTTGACCTAGGTTGATTGAGTTGGTCTTAGTAACGTGTGATCGTTTCTACATCATTTTTTATATGTTCCTCCAATATGGATTTTATATTTGGTGCGAAATTGGTTTACCTAAAAGTCATTTTTTACTTATATGTGATCGATGGGCGACTTGCGGTTACTTTTAAGAAATATTTGTCTCATTGTACCCAAAAGCATGAATTAAACCCTTAACGGATTCGTTAATATGGAGCAAAACCATCATAAAAGGCATAAATACATGAACCATGGATTGTTTTGTCCAAATTATATTATTAATATATATATATATATATATATATATATATATACTGTATCTTAGCTAGCAAATATGCATAACAAACATAGATGTAGTGCATAATATGGTTCGTGTGGCAAACAGAATTATGGTATGCATGACTATGTAATTTTTTCCATGTTTGTGTCATGCATAAACTCACAGCAAATGTAGATACACTGTCGCACAACGAAATGATTATATATAGACTATTTATATGAATAAACTGAATCATCAGAGAAAATGAAGATGGGACTTTTCCTAGAATGCAAGAACAGATTTCGAGAAATGATATATAGGAAACTGAATTGCAAAACTTGATAGGTTGCGAAGAAAGGGACAAAGATGCAGAGCGTGGGGTTCCTTCTAATAATTGTAGAAGAAATTCAAGAGAACATGATCTACGATAGATAGTGATGAGTCGTGATATGTATATCTACGACATTGTGTGTAGCCTAGGCAATCATCTATTTTTGTACATTTATAGTATATTTGATCGCTTTAATTCATTACATGGTCTAGAATTTTAACAAGACGACATGGCATATGTATCTGAATTAGTCAGAAGATTTGACACATAAGAAAAAATGGGAGAGTTTTGACCCCCACGAAAAAACAAAAAAAGATGGGTGAATATTCTTATTTTGATAAAAATTTACGAGGGAGTTATATAATAATACTAGTTTTATTTGATAATATATGGACAAATATCAGCATTTCGCGACTATGCATGCAGCTTTTTACTAACTCATCACTTAGCTACGTGGTATCGTTATTCATTCAGTTTGTAGTTGTGTGTGATCAAGTCTATCGTCGAAACTTGTGATTTTTAAATGAAAATTTAACAAAGGGCATGAGCTTGGGGTAGACAATTAGGATGCTTTGTATCGAGACAAGCGAGAAAATCATGATGAGCCTATGCAAAAGTGCCGTTGGTTAATTTGGGGTTCGCACGCATATGCATAAACCAATAGACATATGGATAAAATGAACAAATAAACAGACATACTCTAAATAAGGATGTAGAGAATAATAAGTTCTCAGGTGGGAAATTCAAAGAGAGGACACTGAAAGGTATATATAGACTCTACACAAAAAACGGTATGGCTTAGTGGAGGGTGTTTTTAGTTAGAGCAATAGGATTGAAGTAGAAGAAAAGCAAAGAAACATGTCCTAGATTCCTGAGATAATAATTACACCTTATTGTTTATATAAGAGCATCTCCATTGGAGGCTCTTAGGGGGAGTTCACCCCTTTCCCAAGAAAAAAAAAAAAAAATAATAATATTTTGGTGAACCTCTCTTCCAAAAGTTCATGGTGGTGAACCTAGTTCACATGGGGTTCGCCACGTGGCAGCCCCCCATTTGTCCGATTCTTTTTTTTTTTTTTTTTTTCAAAAACAAAAAAAAAAATTAAAAAATCAATTTTTTTTTTTTTTGGTGAACCTCCCATGGGGTTCACCAATGGAGATGCTCTAAGGGAATGGAATATGACACATTAGTTGGTCTCTTACGGTTTAACGTGAAAAAACAACTAAAAATATAGAAAATCAAATATAGTAAATGAAGAAGAAGAGAAAAAAAGGAAAAACAAAATGGTGGCAGAGAATGGAGAGAGGTTAGGAGGCAAAGCAAATGTGGAGCTTTGATGATGTTGATGCACGCCGTCAGCTTTTCTTCACGCCTGCTCCCACTCACTCACACCTATAAACATTCTCTCTCTCTTTCCTCTCATCTCCATTTTAAACTATTATATTCACATGTCTCTATGTAAATACCATAACCAACTTGTGTGTATACAACTATACATACAATGAGTCTCTCAAAGACTTTTTTTTTTTTTTTTTTGTAACACGAGTCTCTCAAAGACTATTACAGTGTTTTTGGTCTTAAAGAAACTGTTAATTATCTAATAGAATAGTAATAAAATATTGATCTCGTATTACATAATTAACAGTTTCTTTAAGAACTAGAGCTAGTTCTTAGATGGGGATTATCTAATTTAAAAAAAAAAATTGTGGTTGATTGGTTGGAACATTGTTTTTTGTACACCACTTAGGATGGTACTTGAACAACTTTGGTTTCATGTATTTGGCCTATATATAAACAAACAGCGTATTACATACGGCTTTTTGGGAAAACTACACCATGTAATATAACAGTATTACTCATGCATGTCTTTTTCAATTTCTAGGTGTCCAAAATCACATATTCATATACATATATATGTGCGTGAAGCACGATCCACGCAATTACAATATTGCAGGAGAGAGAGACGTACTCAAAATGTAGAAGAAGAAATAAAAGGGAAGGTTACTCGGGTGGATCGATGTGAAAAAGGAAAAGCAAAACCCACTAAGCCATTACATGATATCGACCTTCTTATCTTTTTCTTCTTTATTTTATAACTTTATAAAATCATTTTCTTTTGTCAGGACTTTTTTTCTACCTAATGAAACCTCCAAATTATCAAAACTAATCCATTCCCATGTAAATATAAGGTGTACCTATACATTTTGACTAGATTGAGGAACTGGTAAATCTCCACTAAAAACAATTAAAACATTTTCTGTTAAAGAATATACAAACTAGTAGGAGGATCACTATGTCCAGAATCAGGAATGTTATAGTGAAAACAAAAACACTATTGATTAGCCAAAAGAGAAAGAAAATTGTTTAAAAATACCTGTCTCTTCTCTTTCTAATTATGTTTTCACTAAACCCCGATTAGATTCAAACAATCTATACGTCCAAAAAAATAACATGGGACAACAATTCGATGCAAAACATCCTCTTTTCATGCTCCATTCTTTCTTTAAATTACTACTTATAAATCTCACAAAACCCACCAAACCCATTCTCTACAACTCACCTTCATCAAAGATTCACCCACTCCCACTAAGAAAACTAAACAAAAGAAAAAAATATATATATATGCACCAAACAACACATGATGCTGATGCAATAAACACAACAAAGTATTAAATCTTAGATATTGTGGGTCTCCCATCTCTCTTCTCTGTCCTCTATTCATTTTCTTATTCCATATTAAAGAAGGCAAAAAAAATGGATACTCTCTTTAGACTAGTCAGTCTCCAACAACAACAACAACAATCCGATAGTATCATTACAAATCAGTCTTCGTTAAGCAGAAGCTCCACCACCACTACTGGCTCTCCACAAACTGCTTATCACTACAACCACAACAACTTCCCAACAAACGACGTCGTTGAAGAATGCTTAAACTTTTTCATGGATGAAGAAGACCTTTCCTCTTCTTCCTCTCATCACAACCATCACCACAACAATCCCACTAGCTACTACTCACCTTTCACTACTCCCACCCAATACCATCCCTCCACGTCATCAACCCCTCCCTCCACCGCCGCAGCAGCCTTAGCCTCACCGTACTCCTCCTCAGGCCACCACAATGACCCTTCAGCTTTCTCCATCCCTCAAACCCCTCCTTCCTTCGACTTCTCATCCAATACCAAATGGGCTGACTCCATCCTCCTCGAAGCCGCACGTGCCTTCTCCGACAAAGACACCACACGTGCGCAACAAATCCTCTGGACTCTCAACGAGCTCTCTTCCCCCTACGGAGACACCGAGCAGAAACTCGCTTACTACTTCCTCCAAGCCCTCTTCAACCGCATGACCGGTTCAGGAGAACGTTGCTACCGAACCATGGTGACCGCAGCATCCACGGAGAAGACTTGCTCCTTCGAGTCAACGCGTAAGACCGTCCTCAAGTTCCAAGAAGTTAGCCCGTGGGCCACGTTTGGACACGTGGCGGCAAACGGAGCCATCTTGGAAGCAGTAGACGGAGAACCAAAGATCCACATCGTTGACATAAGCTCAACGTTTTGCACTCAATGGCCAACTCTTCTAGAAGCCTTAGCCACTAGATCAGACGACACGCCGCACCTAAGACTAACCACTGTCGTGGTCGCTAATAAACACGTCAACGACCAAACCGCGACGCATCGTATGATGAAAGAGATAGGAAGCCGCATGGAGAAGTTCGCTAGGCTCATGGGAGTTCCTTTTAAATTTAATATTATTCACCACGTTGGAGACTTATCAGAGTTTGATCTCAACGAGCTTGATGTTAAATCAGACGAGGTCTTGGCCATCAACTGCGTAGGCGCCATGCATGGGATAACGCCACGTGGAAACCCTAGAGACGCTGTGATATCGAATTTTCGAAGGTTAAGGCCTAGGATTGTGACATTAGTGGAAGAGGAAGCTGATCTTGTCGGAGAAGGGTTTGATGATGAGTTCTTGAGATCTTTTGGAGAATGTTTACGTTGGTTTAGGGTTTGTTTCGAGTCGTTGGAAGAGAGTTTCCCTAGGACGAGCAACGAGAGGTTGATGCTAGAGCGTGTGGCGGGACGTGCTATTGTTGACTTGGTGGCTTGTGAGCCGTCGGATTCGACGGAGAGGAGAGAGACGGCGAGGAGGTGGTCGAGGAGGATGAGGAACGGAGGGTTTGGGGCGGTGGGGTATAGTGATGAGGTGGCGGATGACGTCAGAGCTTTGTTGAGGAGGTATAAAGAAGGTGTATGGTCGATGGTGCAGTGTTCTGATGCCACCGGAATATTCCTTTGTTGGAGAGATCAGCCGGTGGTTTGGGCTAGTGCGTGGCGGCCAACGTGAAGAGGGTTTGGTCTTTTTCTGATATTTTCGCACGCGCGTTTGTTTGGGATGGGTTCACACGTGTGGTTTGATTATGGGTTACTATATGATGATAATGCGTTCATAATTTGGAATTTGCTTTTGAATAGGATTTAATTAAAATCATAATATTGAGGAGGAGATTGTCAAGGTTCATAAATTCGTGAATTTTTTTTTTTGCCTTTTAAATGTTGTGATTAGTTTGATTCATGCGAAAGAATAGGGTTTTAATTGCCTTTGTAATGGAATTATTTTTCAATACAAAAGCTTTAAGTACTATATCGTGATTCTGACCATTTGATATGAGTTAGTTACTTTTATATTGAAAGATCACTTAACTGGAATTCATAACGGATGTATAAAATATAGAAGACTAAAAACAGCTCTTCAAATTCAACTATAATATTTACTAATTTAGATATATATATATATATATATATATATATATATATATATATATATAATTATTCCAAGTTTCTAATACATAAAAGCTTTGTTGCTTAAGAGAGGTTGTTTACTACTTCACTTCATCTGGTATATACATATATAGAATCTCAGGACAGCTGGTTTGGTTAAGGAGGAATCTCATTGTTGGAATCTCGCGAATGCAGCTCAATCGTGGGCTGCACGCTTCTAAAAATGAATTTAACATATTTTTGATCATTCAAGATGTAAGCAAACCTGTTTATAACATTGAAATTTCGTTGGTATCACATTTGAAACATTAACCTCTCTATAATAACATGCAATGCAGGAATTTTTACGTTTAATCATATTTTGAGGCGTGGTGTGTGGTGAACAACAGAAAAAAAAGATCAACGTTTCTTACACGATGATTAATCACTCACAAAGTGTAGCTTATTCACTTGTCGCTCTTGTGAAGTGTATACCATTTATTTATATTGGCTTTTAATAATGCATCTTTCAACTTTTGCTTTATAAAAAGATAAAGGGACCAGTCTTTTATTTGATTCACATATATTATTGGAGTAGGATTCCTATATTAGTTAGGAATCATACAATATCGATTTAGATGTTTTCCTATTCTAGTTTATCTTTATGTTTTCCTATTTTAGCTTTGCTTAACTTGGTATATAAACCAAGCTCATTCATCAATAAAACTTAACTTACTTTTGATACAAAACAAGATTTGTCATGGTATCAGAGCAAGAACAAATATAAACACATCCACATCAAATTCTCAAAATTTCAAAACATCTTTATTGTTCTTACAAAAAGCGTAGAACAACTTATTCATTCAAAACCTCTGTTTTATAAATAAGAAAAACAGAGACCTTCATCATCTTCAAACATGTCGATTACTTCTACCTCAAGTGATCGTAAATACAAGACAATCTCGCCTTATGATTTATCATCTAATGATAATCCAGGTGCCATCATCTCTCAGCCTCTTCTCAACGGGACCAATTATGACGAATGGGCCATCAATTTTCGTATGGCGCTAAGCTCACGGAAGAAATTTGGTTTTCTCGATGGGAGTATTCCTAAACCAGATTCTGATTCACCCTACCTTGAAGATTGGACAGCAAACAATCATCTCATTGTAGGATGGATAAAACTCACCATCGAATCAAAAATCCGATCTTCTATATCAACTCGTGAAATTGCTAAAGACCTATGGGATATAATCAAAAAACGTTATTCAGTCAAGAGTGGTGCACGACTTCAGCAACTCCGGAATGCTTTATCAAACTGCAAACAAAACGGATCTCCTATTGATGAGTACTTCGGACGTCTAACAAAGATCTGGGATGGAATCGCTGACTGCATGGTTTCTAAACAATGCAGTTGTGGTAAGTGTGAATGTGATTTAAATTCTGCAAGGGATCGAGAAACGGAAACTCTCCGCGTTCACGATTTCTTGTCGGGTTTAGATGATTCTACTCACGGCGTTATACGATCTCAGATTTGTGCAATCTCACCGCTTCCCGATCTTGATAGTGTCTATCAAACTGTTTCTCAAAACGAGATTATCCGCTCAAACTCAACTCCAGAACAGCCATTAATGGGATTTGCTTCTCAATACCGGAACACGCCTAATACTTCTAAACCAACTTCATCAACACGACCCGGCAACAAAGATCCCACTCGTCATTGTACTGTCTGTGGTAGAACAGGGCATGAAGCTTCGGGATGTTTTACAATCATTGGGTACCCTGATTGGTGGGAAGGTCAAAAGAATAGAGTCAACAACCGCCCTTCACCAGCTAAACCTAACGACACCAAAAACGTGACACCAAAGGCTAATACAGCTAGCGTTGCAAGACCTAATACAAAAGCTCAAGCAAACGTTACTATAACAGATGCAGATCGTTTAGGACTTAGCGGCATAACTGATGAACAATGGAGTATTGTTCAAAAGTTAATCAATAAAGGAACGACTAATGATCATCTAAAGGGTAAGGAAAAAGAAGTTATCTGGATTTTAGATACCGGAGCAACTCATCATATGACAGGACAACTCGACACAATGGAGAATACTCGCACCATTGCACCCGTTCATGTGTTATTAGCTGCAGGTTCTGAAGCAATAGCTTCGAAACAGGGAACCGTCAAACTCACTCCAACTTTACGCATTGAGAATGTGTATTATGTGGAGGGTTTTCATATTAATCTTATATCCTTTGGCCAGCTGGTTACTGATAATTTTCTGGTCGGCCAAGTTACTGATAAACTAATGATCTTACAGGACCGTACCTCGAGGATGCTGATTGGAGCGGGTGAAAGAGAGGGAGAGGGATTGTACCGGTTTCGAGGGATTGAGTCATTGGCGTCTCTCCAGACAACTATTCTAGAAGATTCAGTGTTATGGCATCGACGTTTTGGACATCCTTCATCTCGGATTACTGGCATAATCTCTACTTCGGAAAATTCATCCAAAAATATTGAGGATTCTATTAGGTCATGTGATATTTGTTTTCGTGCCAAACAAACTCGGCAAAGTTTTCCAGACAGTTTTCATAATGCAAAAGAGATTTTTGATTTAATACATTGTGATCTTTGGGGACCATATCGAACTACGGCTCTTTGTGGCTCTCGGTACTTTCTCACAATTGTTGATGATCACTCGAGAGCTGTATGGTTATATCTTCTACCCGACAAAACTATGGTGGCTCAACAGATCAAAGAATTCTTTGCCCTTACCGAAACACAATTCTCGAGATCAGTCAAGAAAGTACGAAGCGATAACGGCACCGAATTCATGTGTCTTACACAGTTTTTTAAAGAAAAAGGTGTTACACATGAAACATCGTGTGTCCATACACCACAACAAAACGGGCGCGCAGAACGCAAACACCGGCACATCTTGAATATTGCTCGTGCGTTACGTTTTCAAGCAAACCTACCAATAGATTTTTGGGGAGAATGTGTCTTGACTGCTGCTCACCTCATCAACCGTACACCATCGACGTTGCTAAAGAACAAATCACCCTTTGAAGTATTACATGGCCATCCTCCGAATCTCTCTCATCTCCGGGTATTCGGTTGTCTTGCCTACGCCCATAATAAGAATACCAAGGGAGATAAGTTTGCATCACGAAGTCGACGGAGTATTCTTCTTGGATACCCTTCGGGAACAAAAGGCTGGAAACTATTTGATTTGGAGCAAGAAGTTGTGTTTGTCTCTCGAGATGTTGAATTTCAAGAAAACGTTTTTCCTTTTCTTGATACGCAGTCATCATCTCTGCAACCAAGTTCTTCTCCGACCAACTTACCATCAACAAGAGACAATGAGGACGATGTGCCTGAAAATTCAGACACCCAAATAGTCTCTGCCACAGAACCTACTACAAACACGGCTGAGACTTCAACAGAGCATTCTGACCCAAACCAAGAACCTTTGGGACGTGGACATCGGACACACAAGCCATCTACTCGCTACAGGGACTTTGTCATCAACGCAGTTACTACAATCCCCTCTACTTCTCTCAATTCATATCACCCGTCCTCCACTCCAATATCATCCTCAGGTTCGTGTTATCCCTTGTCGGATTACTTAGTTTATGATCGTATTTCTTCTAACCATCGCAGCTACATCATTGCGCTATCAACTAACATCGAACCAAAATACTTCAAACAAGCCATGAAAGAAAAGGTTTGGCGTGATGCTATGAAAGCTGAAATTGAGGCTCTTGAAAGAAACCATACATGGGACCTTCAGGAATTACCTCCAAACAAAAGAGCTCTCGGTTGTAAATGGGTTTATACGATCAAACTTCGGTCTGATGGAACTATTGAGCGATATAAAGCTCGTTTGGTGGTCTTAGGAAATAATCAGAAAGAGGGTCTTGATTACACAGAAACTTTTTCTCCAGTAGCCAAGATGACGACTGTTCGTTTATTTCTTGATATTGCGGCGAAGAAGAATCATGAGATCCATCAAATGGATGTTCATAATGCCTTTTTACACGGTGATCTTCTGGAAGAGGTTTATATGAAAATGCCACCCGGTTTTTCCAAAGATACTCGAGTTTGCAGGCTTCGCAAATCGTTATATGGCCTTAAGCAAGCACCTCGGTGTTGGTTCGCTAAGCTGGTGGAGGCTCTACTCAAATATGGATTCGAACAAACACATTCAGACCATTCTCTGTTTGTATATTCTCGGAACAGAGATACACTTCGGATTCTAGTTTATGTCGACGATTTAATTATCTCCGGAGATTCAACCTCAGCAATCAATTCTTTCAAAGCTTATCTCTCTACATGTTTCTACATGAAAGACCTTGGTTCTCTTAAGTACTTTCTTGGTTTGGAAGTTGCTAGGAGTCCTCAAGGAATATATTTGTGCCAGCGTAAGTACACACTGGATATAGTTACCGAGTGTGGGCTTTTGGGATGTAAACCAGCGGGTTCGCCGATGGATCAAAACCATACCTTAGGACGTGCACAAGGAGAGTTGTTATCTGATCCAGAACGCTATCGTCGACTGGTGGGACGTCTCATCTATCTTCTTGCAACACGACCAGACCTTGGCTACTCTGTTCATATACTCTCTCAATTTATGCAAAAGCCTAGAGAAGAACACTGGCTTGCAGCGGTGAAGACAGTCCGATACTTGAAAGGTACTATTGGGCAAGGCGTTCTTTTCCGGGCTAACTCCACATTTCACATAACAGGCTGGTGCGACGCAGACTGGGGGGCTTGTCCTACCACTCGTCGATCACTCACCGGCTGGATAGTTCAGTTTGGAAACTCGCCTATTTGCTGGAAAACAAAGAAACAAGATGCAGTGTCTTTGTCTTCCACTGAAGCAGAGTTTCGAGCATTAAAAGCAATCACGAAAGAGCTCATTTGGATCAAGGGTCTTCTACATGAGTTAGGAATCACTCATGACGAGCCAATGACGGTCTGCTGTGACAACAAGTCAGCATTACATATCAGTGCCAACCCAGTTCTTCATGAACAGACAAAGCACATGGGAATTATTTGTCAATTTGTCCGCGATGAGATAGTTAAAGGTGTCATTGCCACAACTCATGTCTCTTCTCAAAATCAGCTTGCGGACATTTTAACTAAGGCCCTTGGACGAAGAGAGTTTGATGCATTTCTTCTCAAGTTGGGCATTAACAATATTCATGCTCCAACTTGAGGGGGGGTATTGGAGTAGGATTCCTATATTAGTTAGGAATCATACAATATCGATTTAGATGTTTTCCTATTCTAGTTTATCTTTATGTTTTCCTATTTTAGCTTTGCTTAACTTGGTATATAAACCAAGCTCATTCATCAATAAAACTTAACTTACTTTTGATACAAAACAAGATTTGTCATATATACATCTATAAATATATTATGTCTTCAGTGGATTACACATGCATATACCTAAATGTTGATGGCCCCCCTTACCCTCATCATGTTTTTATTTAGAAAACAGCCCATAAAAAGTAAATAGTTGAAATAAATAGTTAATCCACTGATACCATCGTTTACATATATATATATATTTTTCTTTTTAATTTGAGAAAGCAAATAAATTATGAAAAAGTAGTGGGAACTGCTTTTAAGATATGTGGCTGGTTTCACTACAACTCTCTTTCTCCCTGCATCTTTTGATGTGGCTTTTGCCTCCCCCATGTTAATATTGGTACGATCTTTTAGCTTCGCTTTTTAAGCTAATCCCTTTTCAAAAATCTAGCTTCTTTTGGTCTGTTTTCGTGTTTATAAAGTCATGCAGAAAGCAAATTAATACAATAAAAATCTACTGGTTGGCCCATTTTTGCTTTAACTAGAATCAAAACCTTGTTGGGGTCCATTTGTACCACGACTTGACCATAACACACATCTAACTAGAAAATGCCTAAATATACATAGGGGATATCATAATTCCATGATGTAAAAGGTTACAAAATTTCATAGGGTCCTTTTAAACCTATTTTATAATAAATTATGAGGTAGTGATGCGAGTGTTAAGTAAGAAAGTAGAAGCCTTGTTTATGTATAGGGAAATGAAAGGAAATAATGTATCATATAACTAAGAGTTATATGACTTATAAGGTTTGGTAAAATCATATTTTAAAAGTAGGTTTGTTATGTCTTCGTGACAAAATGAATTTTCTGAAATTTCCAGTCCCATGCTTCTTGAAATCATATTCTGGTGTGCTCATGACTCCTTGGACTGCAAAAAAGCATCATATATGTCTGAATGCAAAGATACATGAACTTTTGAAGTTTCTATAATATTTCTTCTTTTCTTTATAGATTTTCAAGAGTTTTCTTACGACTTCATATAATGAAATACTTAATTCACATTTTTTTTTCCAACTTGGTTCGGTCTGGTGACTCTGGCTGGTGCGGTTCCTTTTTAACTCACTGAGATGTTATGTTCTTTATGGGCTTAATCAAATGGGGAAACTCAAAGCCGTTGGTGCTACTGTTGCTTTAGAATAAAATAAATATTATTCTTTTACAATAATGTATGCCACTCTTTATCAGTGTAGTAGTAGCTTCTTCATGTAGTACTTTGATTTTCTTGAGAGGTTGATTCTTTCTCTTCTGGTCTCTGGTATGACCTGGATTGAACATTCTTGGAACCCACGTCTCACGAACCAGTCTGCTGTACGTGTTGTGAGAAGAAAGAGCGTCTCTAACCCGAGAGACGAAGCTTTCTTCTCTATGTAATCTGGAGGAAAAGATTGTGTGTGTTGTTATTGATGTTTACTTTGGTAACGTTATTGAGTTTAGTTTGGTTTGGTTTACCTAGTAGTTTATCGCCTTGGCCTTGACCGCGACAGTCTGATGCAACTGCGATGGCTGCGACTTCTCCGCATTTTTCTTGGAAGAATGGGAAGAGAGCTGCACAAGCTATGATCTGACCTTCTCTTTCTACAACCACGAATGAATCCAAAGCTTGGAGTAGCTGCAATCAATAATCTAAAGTCTTTAAATGGGGATAGTTAATACAATGAGATAAGGAAGATAGGTTAGGCTCTTAAGACCTCTTCATTGGTTCTGCTGACCAAGACCCCGGATTCCTCCAAAGGTTTGATGATATGTCTGATTCCTGCAAGGTCATCCACTTTGGCATCTCGTGTTCCTTCGTAAACATCACTGTGGGGGTAAGGCGCATAAGAGTCAGTATAGCATTGTAAGAATGATAAACCGGACCAAGACCAAAAGAATGAGTATACCTAGCAACCATAGTCCCCATTCCATCTCTTTTGAAAAGTTCCAACAATAGAACTCCACTTATAGTACCATCTAATAAGTGAACTCTTTTCACTCCACCCTTCAAGGGAAACAAAACATAAGGTTTTAGTTAAAAGTAATAGACCTGCCGGATTTTGTCCGGACCAGCCGAACCGAACCTAAAATTTTGGTTTTTTGGTTCGGTTTGAGTTCCCGAAAATTTTGGTTTTTGGTTCGGTTTGAATTCGGTATGATTTTGAAATATAATTTGGCTTTTTTGCGATTTAAAAAAAAACAAAAAAAAAAACAAAAAAAAAACAAAAAATCGGAAATTAATTGAAAATAATTGAATTTAACCAAAACTATCTGATTTTTCTTAAAATAATTATACCAAAATCTAATCAAAACCTCAAAAATCGGTTATTTTTGGAAAAAATATAAAATCAAATCAAACCGATTTTATTCTGAGTTCATTTTGGTGGGATTGTGGCTGAACCGAAACCAAAATACCCGAACCTAAAAAACCAAAACAGCATGCTAAGCTAAAACAGTGTGGTTGCCAACAAAAATGAAGACCAAGGATTCATAAGAACTCACTCTACAGACAAACGCAGCAGCAGCCAGTTCAGAAAGATAACCGTTTTGCCGGCTTAGTCTTTCCTCACCACCAATAGCAAAACCTTGCTCACCAGACCCTAAACCATTTCCACTATCAAATCCAACACCATTTTGAAAAATCGGAGTGTGGTTTCCGTTTCCCCATAACGCTTCTCTCCCGTTACCATTAGAAGTAACCTTAGAAGGTTCTTGATAATCTACACTTCCATCACCAACAGCTTTTACATAATTAGCAGCAATGTCGCTTTGTTGTGCACGTTTTCTCACCAACATATCTGCTTCTTGGAGTGTCAAGAAACGAATAAGATGTCCACTCTCATCAAGAATTGGACCGTCCATTATGCAAATAGCCTTATCTGCTCCTATAGCTAATGCACAAGCTGTAGCAACCTCATAGGTACTGCACACAAGTAAAGGGTGTGTCATCTATTTTACATATTAATAACATTTCTACGAAGTAGTGACTAGAGAGAGAGCATACTTGCAGTTTAATACTTCTCCAGAGCTAGAGTGACCCAAGTTCCTCAACAAAACTACCGAACCACCGTCAAGCCTCTCACAAATCCGGTCTACATCTATTTTCTTCACCTCACCAGTCGCTCCAAAATCAACACCATCAACAACACCTCTCCTCTACACCATTAATAACCAAGAAACCGAATATGATGAGACTCAAGGTCCATATCATATGAACATATAAAGAAAGTAAAAAAAAATAAAATCTCACTTTTGCAGCAAAGAAGTTGCCGGTATCAACCCTGACACCAATATCATGTAAACGACTACTATCACCATGCCTACGGATATTACAAATGGATGGTCCAGGAGATAGTTTAGCCTCAAGCATAACTGATATAGCTCCAGCAGCTTCCGTGGCAGCTTGCAACGATGCTGCATCGGTTACTCTATAACGTCCCACATATGTAGCCTCGCGTCCTACAACTTAATACACCTTTTAGGCTCATGTAAAAAAAAATACTAGAGGCAATGTTTTGTTTATTTCTTACCTCTCTCAGACAGAAGCTGGTCGATTTGTAATTGAGTTCCAGGAACTAGAACAAATCTTATTCCAAGATGATGAAGAAACGCTATGTCCTGCACCACACACAAATCAAATTACTTTTAACCTTTTAGAAGTGTAAGCACATTGCAAAAAAGAAACTCTAACGGAGACAAATAGTCAAACATAAGATAAAATATCAGTGTTCTAAAAATCGGTCTAGGCAAAATCCGCCTAATCGAAACACTTCCCAAAGCTTTTTTTTTTAAATTGGTCCGCCTAGTCGAGACACTTTTCCAAAACAATTTTTTAAAAAATTGGTCTAAGCAGAGTCTAGACGTCCGCCTAGTCTAAACAATTTTTATTTTGAAAAATGGTCTAGGCGGAATCTAGACGTCCGCCTAGTTAAAACACTTTTCCAAAACAATTTTTTAAAAATTGGTCTACACGTTCAAAAAATCGGTCTATAACTTAGCCTAAATAATTATATCCGCGCCTAACCACAGCCTAGCAATTTACAGCCTAGCGATTTCTTGAAGATTGTAACATATATACCTTCAAAATGGGATCACAGTAAGGGCCGGCAAGTATATCACCGGAGATAACAACGACGAAAGTGCAGCCACTGTGGGCCCACAGATAAGGCCAAGCTTCACGGAACCAACGCACAAACTCTTTGTCATCCACTGGATGCTCAGCTTCCACATCGCCGCCTGCACTCGCTGCGTAGTTGTACATATTGCATTTCGCCGCAACAGAACCAACCGGCTTAAACCATGGAGAGCTAAACCGGATTTGACCAGGTTTTAACTTACTTTCCGGCCTGAAAGACGAAACATCCTTCCTTGATTGGTAGCAGTTTGAAGAAGACGCAGAACGTAACAAAGCTCCTTGCTCCATCATCTTCTTTACACTTTACTACTTCGTTATTATTAGAATAATTCAATTAGATTCAGTAGAAAAATGGAGAGGAGACGGCGGCGGTAATTACCGAAGTGGGACCCACAGTCACGGATTTTTTTACTGTATTTGTTAATTCTTTCCGAATTTGCTTCTTCTTCTTTGCCGAACTCTTTTAAAATGTTTGGTCGTGAGAGGGTACTTTTAAAGTGTCCCCACGTGGAGTATATTGTTCGTTTCCGGTCAACCGGTTCGGTCCTAAGTCTTAACTATTGTTTAGAAAGTGGGCTTTTTCCTACTGTTAATATGGGTCACTATATCACCAAATTGGGCCTTTGGGAAACGATCTGGGGTATCTTTCTGGCCCAAACCCATTTAGAGCATCTCTAATTTGGGCTTATAACGTTGAAAGAGAGTAAGAAATTACAAGCACCACAAGCAGAAAATAAATAAAAAGGTGGGACAAGACGAAAGAGAAAAGGAATATCTCTCGTTTTATCCGAATCAATGTAAGAAATAATAATATTCCCACGAGAAACCCAAAGATACTCCCTCACGGTTGATGTTTCATTACCTGCTACGTCTCTTTCATTTATGCCATCATACATAGACAACTCACTATTTATGTTGCGATGAAATCATTTTACCCTCAAAGACTCAAGAATGCATGCATGATTTTGTATAAGAATTAAGACATATTTCATGAATGTTGCATTAAGTTTTTTTGAATAAGAATGTTGCATTAAGTAAGTTTCACCTTGTTTATTGAATAGTGAGGACTTTTACGATTCTTTGTTAATCGAATATGCTATTTTCCTTATACCTCGGACGACAAACACTATAAATGGCTTATTCCTTCGCCCAAACGAAAATAAAGAATAAAATAAACAAAAACTTGTGGTCTTAATTTGAAAATATTTAATCATTGATGTCACTGAAAACCATTTTTGATGTTAAAAAAAAACTGAAAATATTTATAGGAGGAATTTGCGGAATAAAATAAATGTCAATATACAGAACGAAAATTGAAAAATAAAAAATCTATTTCTTTGCCCAAAAATATGTTTCTTAATTTAGTTTAAAATAAAATGAAATTTCCATTTATTTATCTACATGTAAGAATATTTTTATCAACTACCTATTTTTATTTGTTACTCAACAGTTTATTTATTTGAATAATTTTTCGTTCAACACATTTTTTATTAATTTATTCCACATTGGTTATTCCAGTTATAGGCCAGCATAGCTATAAATGGCTTCAGAGCCTCCCCTATAGCTCATACCAAAACAAGATCTCTCTCTCTCCTCTGTTCGTGAAAAACAGAGTTTTAAGATCTATTTTGTTTGACTTTCATTCTCTCTCTTGCTTGCATGGTTTAAAGATCTTTCTCGTCATCATTGAAAACCAAGGTAAAGTTTTCTCGCCAAATCTCTTCTTTATTCATGAAATCTAATAAGAACGTTTCATAATACTCCTTTTTCGTTGTTTATTGTTAGTTTGAGATCCCAAGCACTCCCTTCTAGATTTGTATCATTTTTTGTTATTTTCCTTAGAAATTCTAATTTCCTCAAAACTTTTTTTTGTAAACTTAATTTCCTCAAAACCCTTTGTAGATTTAACATTAATTCAAACAAACTCCATCTCTCTGCTCCCATTTCTTGGGAGAATTTTCACTGCCCACAAAAAAAATATCAAGATTTAGCATAAATTTCTAAACTTAGATGGATCTTGAGTTGGATTTAGATCTGTTTGATTTATTTGGTTTATTGAGTAGAGACAAATGGGAGGTAAGGAAGAGATCAAGGAACATTTAAAACCATCTGAAACAGTAGAGAAAAAGCAACACAACGTGAAAGGAAAGAGATTATGGCAAAAAGTCAAGTATCAGTTGGTGGAGTTTCACGCATTACCTGCTTATCTCCGAGACAACGAGTACATCATTGGTCATTACAGATCTGAATGGCCTATCAAACAAATCCTACTCAGCATCTTTACAATCCACAACGAGACCTTAAATGTTTGGACGTAAGTTTCTTGAAATTTTTTTTCCCTTTCTTAAGATCCAAGAAACATTGAAATGTGTACGTGTGGTGGCATGGGAATTTGCAGGCACTTGATTGGGTTTTTCCTGTTTCTTGCGCTTACTATATACACAGCTACCAAAGTACCAGGCGTTGTGGATATTCACTCACTTCAGCACCGTTTACCTGATATCTTGATGAAAACAGATCTTCACAAGCTTCACTCTGACCTCATGTCTCGCCTTCCTTCTAGTCCATCTAGTTGGCATGTCATGGAGCTGCTTTATAACTGCCTGCCTGAAAGATTCTCTCATGGAAACTACACCGACATGTGTGTTCTTGTAAGAAAAAAAACACAATCTTTCTTTGCTATCCCTAAAAAAGTTTTTTTTTAAGTTTAAATGTGAATTCTAATTTTACCACAAATTTGATACTACTTTTAAATTTATCTTTAAAATGACAATTTTCATAAATACTCTAAACTTGAGATGAAAAAAAGACTACACCAACCCCTTAAAATCATTTATAAATGTTTAATAATCATTTGTAAGAAAATATTAACCTAATCTCACCAATAAATACTAAATCTTAAACAATCATAAACTCTAACCCAAATGTTAGAGTATTTTCTATTGAAAGTATTTTTGAAAATTTGTAGTCAACTTATGGTATTTTAAGAAAATTCTCTTTTTTAAAAACAAATTGGAATTTTTTTTTAATGTGATTTTTTTAAAAAAGTTTGGTGGTCATATGCCAATATTTCACTTAGCTATGTCTAGGATTGCCCTTTCTTATGAGGGCTTCAAACATGTTACCTAGTTCATATTTTTCTCTTTTGTGTCTGTAATTGTATTGCAGCACTCGGTGAGGGAAGATCTTGCAAACATGATAGCTCCTTTAATATTCAGACCAATCACTCGTTGGCCGTTCTATGCATTTCTAGGCGGTGCTATGTTCTGTCTATTAGCTAGCAGCACGTGTCACCTCCTCTCGTGCCACTCAGAGCGAGTCTCTTACATAATGCTTAGGGTTGACTACGCAGGAATCGCAGCTCTGATCGCTACTTCCTTCTACCCTCCAGTCTACTACTCCTTCATGTGTGAGCCTTTCTTTTGCAACCTCTACTTAGGATTCATTACAATCTTAGGGATAGCTACCGTTCTTGTCTCGCTTATACCGGTTTTCCAAACACCCGAGTTTCGTGTTGTGAGGGCATCTCTCTTCTTTGGAATGGGATTCTCTGGCGCAGCTCCCATCTTACACAAGCTCATCATCTTTTGGGACATCCCTGAAGCGCTACACACTACAGGTTATGAGGTTTTGATGGGTTTACTTTATGGTTTAGGAGCTTTGGTTTATGCCACTAGGATTCCTGAGAGATGGATGCCTGGTAAGTTTGATATAGCTGGACATAGTCATCAGTTGTTTCATGTTCTTGTGGTTGCTGGTGCATATACACACTATAGAGCTGGCCTTGTGTATCTCAAATGGAGAGACATTGAAGGGTGTTGAATATGATGATTTGAAATTACTTTTTTTTGTAGCTTTTCCAAAAAAGTTGGATTGTGTAAAGTTTATTGTGTAAGCAAATTTTTCTCTTATTTATAATGCCAACTGAGTAATTTGAATTAGTAACTATATATTAATGAACAAACAAAATCCAAAACATCCTCTCTAACCTAATAAAACCAAATGGTACTATGTATCAAGCACTTTACTAGATGGTTTACTCCATGCTTTACCATATATAGTACTCTCACTAGGAAGACGTAGAATAAGTTGATGAGTGGCGATGTTTTGGTCTCAGTCCCAACACGAAAGTCTCCTTTTATGAGTTTTTGGGTTATAGTTTCTGCAATATTGGTGGAAACAACTATGGTTTACACATGTCACTAAGCTCCCAGCATACGGATAGGCCTACATACAGGTGACCCGGGCATGCCCTCATATGTTTATGATAGAGACAAAGCTCTGTTTTCATGATTGACAATTTCAACTCTTGTAAGTAAAAACAAACGACATTGAAACTAAGATGGACCCAGGGCCTGAAATACTGAAAATCTGAAACTGTGGAAAATCTTACGTTAGGCCCAAAAAAATAATTTGTATTAACTTAATTAAGAAAACGACCTCTAAAACTTAATTAACTACAATAACAATTTAATTTACTTAAAAAGACCTTAAATGATTCTATTCTTATTTTCACGATAATCTCACAAATTTAGATGAAAATTAATAGTTAGACAAAATGTTGTCTATAATATATAGAGGTTACCTTTTCGTTTTCTTTTGTCCACATATAGAGATTATCATTTTATTAGTGGAAACTGCATTGAAGGGAAATTTTTTTATGACTAAGCTAGTTTTATATTTCTTTTGACTGTCAGGAATTCATTCTAAATAAGAAATGACTAGATGATAACCCGCGCCATGCGCGGAGTGAACTTTAAAAAAAAAATATTAAAATATATATTTTGCTATCAAAAACCATTTTTACATTTGATTAGGGATGGACATTTCGGTACCATTTGGTTCGGTTAGATTCTGTTTAGTTTATATCTTTGTGGTTTGGTTCGAATTTTTGCAGGTTTAGGTTGGGTTTAGGTTCGGATAACCCATTTAATTTTTTATAAAAAATATTAAAATTCATACATACTTTAAATTTTTCAAAATCTAAAAGTAAAAAAAAATATAACATATAAATTTAAAAAATGAATGCCAAAATACTTAATCTTAACATAAAACTGTTTTTTTTAATAAATATTTGGACACAAAATCAATAAATATTTCAATATTTTTGGTATTTGGAGTATCGTTTAGTTATTTTAAAAATGTGCATTTAACTATTTTATATATTTCTAAGTATTTTGGAAAATTTTAAACGTCTCATACATTTTGTATATTCTTAGAGGTTAAATTTAAAAATAATTAATATATTTAGAGGATACTCAAAATATTTTGATTCCGTTATGGTTATCTAGATACCAAAATTTTGAATTCGTTTGGATATCTAACCAATTTTGGTTAAAAATTTGTACTACTTTTTGGATTAATTTTTCTCGGTTATTTGGATTCAGTTTTTTTTGCCCAACCATATATATTTTTTATTATACCAAAAATTTAAATGAAAAGGATGATGGTTCATATTGATTTTGGGTATGCAACAATTTTTAAACAAAAAACACTGTATTATGCGTGATACATTTAGTTAATTATTATAAAAAAATTAAAAACCCATTAGGAAAACGATTGGCTGAATTGAAAACGTTATCTTTGATCACAAAATTTTCAATGTGATATTTTTAGCATTTTTTGTAATTTATGGTCATTTTAAAAAAAAAATCAAAATATAACATATAAGAAAAAATCTAAATTTTTATTATATGATTAATGTGATTTTTTAATTTCTTTTAATAATATAAATTTAAATAAAATGTAAAGAGGATAAAAAATTGTAGTCAAATATTTATTATTCATAAAATTAATTGTGAGATATATGTTAATTATATTAGGTAATTCCGTAGTTTTATTTAAATAAATAATAATTTTTTTTTGTACACTACTAATTAAAAATAATAGTTAGTATAATAAAAATACAGTGGAACTTTTATAAATTAATAATGTTGAGACTACACCAAAATTATAATTTTTTATTAATTTATAGAGATTATTACTTTATCGATATACTAATTGAACAAAAAATTCAATTTGAAACTATAAAATTATATTATTTTAAAGAGATTTTTAGTGTATATTAATTTATAGAGTATTAATTTAAAGAGATTATATTGTATAACATATGTTTAGTTGGACCAACATAATTCTCTAAGAGTTATGAAAATCATTCTCATTGTGCCACGTGGCTACAAAAAAATATTGTAATGCTCCATGGTTAATATATAGGAGATTTAAACTATTAATCAAAAATATTATATGTGAAATTTTTAAATATTTTATTAATTTGTAGTCGTTTTTAAAAATTAAAAAAATATAACATATATAAAGAAATTTATTTTTTGTTATATAGTTAATGTTATTGTTTAATTTATTTTCATAATATAAAATTATCAAAAATAGTAAAGGCTATAATTTTTTTTATCAAATCTTCATATTCAAATCATTAATTGTCATATATATATTATAACCATATTAGGTAATTCTGTAACTTTATTTAAGGAAATAAAGAATAGCATTAATAGTATTTTTATGTTTAGTTTAATAAAAAGTATATTATATGTTTATATGGACCAACATTTTTTCTAGTAAATTTGAGAAGCATTCTCATGATGACACGTGGCTACCAAAACATGTTGTAATGCTTCTCAAATAATATATAGGGGATTTCATGTCAATAACCATAACATTTAGTTGAGTAATTCAGCTCACATCTAAGCTCTTCTTTAGAGGTTTTAAAGGCTACGTTGTAGTATTATTTTTTTTAATATATTTTTCAGTTCTAAGGTCTTCTCATTTTTCCATAATCATCATCAATGGGAAAGCAAAGCAGTGCAAAGACCAGAACCGTTGTCCGTTTCTCAGACGGAGTCATCTTCGTTTCCGGAGCTTTCATGTCTCTGATCCTTGTCTGCTCTTACTTCTCAATCTTTTCACCATCCTCCAATTTCACCCTAACCGGTTTTGGACGAAACACCAAACCAAGTAAATGCTCCGGTTTAGCCATGCAATTCGACCTGCCAGACTCCAATTTTTACGACGACCCGGATCTAAGCTACTCAATCGAGAAACCAATCACAGGATGGGACGAGAAACGACACCAATGGCTCGAATCCCACCCCACATTCAAACCCGGTTCAGAAAACCGGATCGTTGTGGTAACCGGTTCTCAACCGGACCCGTGTAAGAACCCAATTGGAGACCATCTTTTGCTCCGTTGCTTCAAAAACAAGGCCGATTACTGTCGGATCCACGGACACGACATCTTCTACAGCAACTCTCTGCTTCACCCCAAGATGAATTCTTATTGGGCCAAGCTTCCAGTGGTTAAGGCCGCGATGATCGCTCACCCCGAGGCGGAGTGGATTTGGTGGGTTGATTCCGACGCGATTTTTACCGATATGGAGTTCATGTTACCGTTACAGCGTTACCGTTATCATAACCTAGTGGTTCATGGTTGGCCGAATATTATTTATGATAGACAGAGTTGGACGGCCGTTAACGCGGGAGTTTTTTTAATTAGAAACTGCCAGTGGTCGATGGACTTAATTGACACGTGGAAGAGTATGGGCCCGGTGAGTGAGGACTACGCCAAATGGGGTCCAATCCAACGGTCGATATTTAAAGATAAGTTGTTTCCCGAATCGGATGATCAGACGGCTCTGATTTATTTACTGTATAAACATAAAGAGGTGTATTACCCTAAGATATATCTCGAGGGAGAGTATTATCTCCAGGGGTATTGGATTGGTGTCGTTGGGGGTTTCTTTGCTAACGTGACGGAGCGGTACCTCGAGATGGAACGAGAGGACGCCACGTTGCGGAGACGGCACGCAGAGAAAGTGAGTGAGCGATACGGTGCGTTTAGAGAGGAGAGGTTTTTGAAAGGCGAGTTTGGAGGGAGAGGGAGTCGAAGGAGACCGTTCGTGACGCATTTCACGGGTTGTCAGCCTTGTAGTGGGGACCACAGTCCGATTTACGATGGTGACACGTGTTGGAATGAGATGTTTAGATCCCTTAATTTTGCTGATGATCAAGTGATGCGCACATATGGTTACGTGCATACTGATCTGAGTAAGACTTCTCCGCTTCAGCCTCTGCCGTTCGGTTATCCTGTTGAGACTTGATGATTTTTGTTGTTGTGTGGTTTATAACCTTTTAGTGATTATAATGGTTTGGAATATTTTCTACTCTATAAATTAATAATCGATAAATTAATATACACTAAAAATCTCTATACATTAATATAGTTTTGTAATCTTAAATTAAATTTTTAGTTCATTTAGTATATTGATAAATTAATAAAAAATTATAGTTTTGGTGTAGTCATAACATTATTAACTTATAGAGATTTCACTATAGTTTACATTATTGGTGGGTCCTAACTACGCAAAATGGTGTCCGATCCAATGGTCTATTTTTAAAGATAACATAGTAGTAAGTAAGTTTTATTTATTACCCAGTAAATAAACCATATGAAAACTGCAATATCCTCCTTGCTTCTTCGCCAAGCTCTGCCTTCAAAAGTTTAGAATAAAACCCAAGTCACGGTAAATAAGAAAAGCATAGCTACGTAAATTAGTTGGAACCCAAGTCACGGTCAAAAGGTGGTCGAGTTTGAGGCCGTACTTTTCCCTTAAATGGCTAAGCAAATTTTGAGCCTCCAAAATGTCCAAATTTGAGATGAGATATAGGATGAGATATAGGATTAAGACATGCCTTATTCTGATCAGAAGGGGCGGGGTTGCCCCTGTACTTGGACGATAAACTGATAAAGAAATCTTGAGCCGCCATAAGGTCCCACTCCTGCAGTGGAAGTCCGTTGGTGTTAGAGAACGCTGCAGATTACAAATACTAACTTTGAGATTAAAACATGCCCGTGATCGACCAAGGTGCAAGTTAGCAAGGTTCAGACAGTCCACATTATCATCAGTAGACTGGTTCCCCTCCTGCTTGACAAACAAACATATAAGACAATGGCAAAATGTTTTGTATTGAGAAAAACAGCAGAGAGAGATGCTTACAGCATATGCATGTCCTTCGGTCTTGAGATGGGTTGGTAAATCTTCAAAGGTTTGGGATTTAAAAAACTAATAAAATTTAACAAAACTAAATTTTAGTTCTCTTAGTAAGAAACATATATAATATATTTCTATAAATATAATTATATTTTAAATATTTAGTGGGTCCGGATCCGTAAAATCACTGTCCGGAACTAGATCCCCGGATATTCATTTTTTTTGGAACGGATCGGAGCGAATCCCAGATCGCATAGCGGATATAAGTACCAGCTCTAAGTGTAAGTATTATATTTAATTATTTATATAACATTTTCTTTACATCTGATAAGCTTTATCGTTTATGAAATTAAGATAAATATAGATGCAATATAACATGGTGTAGAAATACGTAAATGAATTACGGTTGTTATTCAGTTAGAGACTCTAAATATAAACAAATATCCTATATAAAAGTGAATCATTTTAGTAACCAAATTATAAAAATGTATTCATAAACAAATATCCTATATGTCTTATTGGACCCTTTAAAGTGTAATAACAACTTTTATTAGTAGATACAAAAATAGCTTTCTAAATTAATAGAATAGATAAATAGGTAGACAATTTTATCTTTGTCCAAAAAAAGGACAATTTTATCTATAATATAGAGACTCTTTTTTTATAATTAGAGATTTATCCATTTTATTAATGGAAACTGCACATATCACTTAGCTAATTTTATATTTCTTTTGACTTTCAGGATTTTATTCTAAACAAGATAAATGATTTTGTGTTAATTCTTACCATACATTCACTTCACTAATTCACCACACATCTAAGCGTTTTAGTTTTACCACCTAAATCTCATATGGTTGCTTTCGATTTGTAGTATATAATTTTATCTATAATAATCTAGTAGAGAAATAGTTAGACAATTTTATCTATAATATAGAGATTATTCTTTTATTAATAGAAACTGCACTTATGACTAAGCTAGTTTGTCATGGTATATAAAAATACTGGAATGAATTACGGTTGTTACTCAGTTAGAATCCCTAAATATAAACAAACATCCTATATAACAGTGAATCATTTTAGTAACCGAAATATAAAAATGTATTTGTTATTATTCTAAATACGGTTACATGTCTTATTGGACCCTTTAAAATGTAATAACAAATTTTATTAGTAGATAAAAATAGCATTCTAAATTAATAGATTAGAGATTCTTTTTGTTTTTACAATATAGAGATTTTATTTTTCAATTAATGGAAACTGCACTTATCACTAAAGCTAGTTTTATATTTATTTGGACTTTCAAGATTTTATCCCAAACAAGATAAATGATTTTGTGTTAATTCTTACCATACATTCACTTCACTAATTCACCTCACATCTAAGCGTTTTAGTTTTACCACCTAAATCTCATATGGGTTGCTTGCGATTTGTACTTTGTAGTATATAATTTTATCTATAATAATCTAGTAGAGAAATAGTTACACAATTTTATCTATAATATAGAGATTATCCTTTAATTAATAGAAACTGCAGTTATGACTAAGCTAGTTTGTCATGGTATATAAAAATATACTGGAATGAATTACGGTTGTTACTCAGAATCTCTAAATATAAACAAATATCCTATATAACATTGAACCATTTTAGTAACGGAAGTATAAAAATGTATTTGTTATTATTCTAAATACTGTTACATGTCTTATTGGACCCTTTAAAATGTAATAATAAATTTTATTAGTAGATAAAAATAGCATTCTAAATTAATAGATTAGATAAATAGTTAGACAATTTTTATCTATATATT
Organism: Eruca vesicaria subsp. sativa; assembly: GCA_932364175.1. NCBI lineage: Eukaryota > Viridiplantae > Streptophyta > Magnoliopsida > Brassicales > Brassicaceae > Eruca > Eruca vesicaria. The sequence goes on along the minus strand of CAKOAT010103710.1, from coordinate 114,186 downwards.
ATAGATAAAATTCTTTTTGTTTTTACAATATAGAGATTTTTTTTTCTATTAATGGAAACTGCACTTATCACTAAAGCTAGTTTTATATTTATTTGGACTTTCAAGATTTTATTCCAAACAAGATAAATGATTTTGTGTTAATTCTTACCATACATTTAGTTGACTAATTCACCACACATCTAAACGTTTTAGTTTTACCACCCAAATCGGCTACATTGTAGTTTTTACATTTCTCACAGTTTTGAGGTTTTCTCATTTACCATCATCATCATCATTATGATGGCAAAGCACGGCGGTGCAAAGACCAAAACCACTGTCTGTTTCTCAGACGGACTCATCTTCTTCTCAGGAGCCTTCATGTCATTAATTCTCGTTTGGTCTTACTTCTCAATTTTCTCACCTTCCTCCATTTTCACCCTAACCGGTTTTCGTCGAGACACCGAACCAATCAAATGCTCCGGTTTAGACATGCAATCCGACCCGGCAGACTCCAATTTCTACGACGACCCGGATCTAAGCTACTCAATTGAGAAACCAATCACGGGATGGGACGAGAAACGACACCAATGGCTTGAATCCCACCCCACATTCAAACCCGGTTCAGAAAACCGGATTGTTATGGTAACCGGTTCTCAACCGGCCCCGTGTAAGAACCCAATCGGAGACCATCTTTTGCTCCGTTGCTTCAAGAACAAAGTCGATTACTGTCGGATCCACGGACACGACATCTTCTACAGCAACTCTCTGCTTCACCCCAAAATGAATTCTTATTGGGCCAAGCTCCCAGTGGTTAAGGCCGCGATGATCGCTCACCCTGAGGCGGAGTGGATTTGGTGGGTTGATTCTGATGCGATTTTTACCGATATGGAGTTCACATTACCGTTACAACGTTACCGTTATCATAACCTAGTGGTTCATGGTTGGCCTAGTATTATTTATGATAAACAGAGTTGGACAGCTGTTAACGCGGGAGTTTTTCTTATTAGAAACTGCCAATGGTCGATGGAGTTAATTGACACGTGGAAGAGTATGGGACCGGTGAGTGACGACTACGCCAAGTGGGGTCCGATCCAACGGTCGATATTTAAAGATAAGCTCTTTCCCGAGTCGGATGACCAGACGGCTCTGATTTATTTACTGTATAAACATAAAGAGGTGTATTACCCTAAGGTGTACCTCGAGGCAGAGTATTATTTTCAAGGGTATTGGATTGGTGTCGTTGGGGGTTTCTTCGCTAATGTGACGGAGCGTTACAACGAGATGGAACGAGAGGACGCCACGTTGCGGAGACGGCACGCAGAGAAAGTGAGCGAGCGATACGGTGCGTTTAGGGAGGAGAGGTTTTTGAGAGGCGAGTTTGGAGGGAGAGGGAGTCGACGGAGAGCGTTTGTGACGCATTTCACGGGTTGTCAGCCTTGTAGTGGGGACCACAACCCGAGTTACGATGGTGACACGTGTTGGAATGAGATGATTAGAGCCCTCAATTTCGCTGATGATCAGGTGATGCGTGCGTATGGGCACGGGCATAGTGATTTGAGTAAGACTTCTCCTCTTCAGCCTCTGCCGTTTGATTATCCTGATGAGACTTGGTGATTTTTTGTTGTTGTGTGGTTTATAAACCTTTTAGTGATTATAATGGTTTGAAATATTTTCTAGTTCGTTACATTATAGTGTTGATTAGGAGAATGACAAAATAACTGAAACTAAAAAGGATTTGGACGTAGAGTTTTATCCATGTCCCATGCATGATACAACCAACGTTTTGGCATTTAGTTGAACTTGAAGCACATTCATTATATATGATGCATATAAGTCAAAACTATTCAATATCATACTTTATGCTTCAACATGCATGAGCAACAACCGTCTATCGCAAAATTTGTTATTCTATTTCCTCAAATATCCACACCATTATGAACCCTCACATTGACCCAGTCTATTCATAATTATTGAGTTGGTGATGGACATATCTAGCTGCCTGGTTGGTTAGTTATCATATCACAATCACATATTCAAATGCATATAGGAGAGAAGACGATGTCGAAAAAACAAAAAAAAAGGAGAGAAGACTAATTCTTTTTTTTTTAATAAATATTATATAAATAACCGTCGCCAAAATGGGAAACAGTTCGGTTACAAAATCGATTAGAACAAACGTTGTTAGTTCAAACTATTACAATTAAGTTTCGTCCACCCACTAAACCTGGTACATTCCGCTAAGTTAATTTTTAAATCCCTAGAAATCGAAAGCCGATCTCTACCTTTGACATTGGCCACAGAAACATGAAATTCTCCTCATTGCCTCGGATGTCGGGAATTACCATGACGTCTCCGGAGTAGCTTGGTTTCGAAGACTAATTCATTATATATGGAAGAAATGGAATACTGAAATTATTATACAAATGACATTACGTTAACATTTTCTTTTTTGTTCACTTACAATATACAGTACACATTTTTTTCACTCTTAATTACATGAAGACACCCAACAACCCAATCATTGAATCACACAAGATACCGAATATTACATTAAAAAGTTACTGGAGCGTATAAGTATACTTGGCAACACCGTAACTCTTACTCCTTTGAGTCATCTTGTGATTACTCCCAAAATTAATCAAAGGACTTGTCTCATCAATTCTCTCAAACCTATGATGATCATCACAACTTCTCACACTCTTAGCCTTTCTCAATGTCTTGGACGGTACATGGCGCGTATCAATGGTCGTACTCCTAGCTGATGCGGCTCTTACAAGCTCAGATACACGATCCTCTTTGGCCCTGGAATTTTGGGAGTGGCTCGCGCTGAGACTTCGTGTGAGAGAGCTTACGGAGCAGACTGGTACCCCAAAAGACATGGCGCCGCCAAGGTCATGGGATGATAGTTGATTCATGCTTTGTATGTACAAGTCTCTAGCTTTCACCACCATCTTTATGGGAACCTTCATGTACTTGCGTAGTTTGGTCTCCTTTTTCGTGCTCATATTTTTCTTACGAGAGATTCCAAAGTTCCTCCTTTCCACAAACACAAAAAGAAAGCTGTATTTAAACGTAGAAGAGAAGCTAGCTATTTACAAAGTTTTTGTAGAAAATTTAAAATATGGTTGATGGCATCATAGTATTTAATAAAGTATAGCACGAGTTTTTTTGTTGATTAAATTTGATAACATGAGATGTTGAGAGTTTGATGGAATCTATACTAAAAAAAACTAAAATTTTATTATGATAATATAATACAGGTTATCTTACTCTTAATTGTGACGACTATTTAATTGTTATCATTAAATTATTAGACACATTGTAGTTTATATTATGTGCAAGTGAAAAAAAATGTAAACTCAACAGTTGACATCAGAATATGAAAATAGTAGATGTGAATATTATACCATGAAACTAATTGAGATAACGTATTTGATAAAAACAGATTTATCGTATATAACGTTTCCAACGAGATCAGGATTATACTAATCTTGACGTAATGTAATCTGAATGCAAAGTCTGCATTGACCAAAAAAAGTCATTGGGTGGTCGCTTTCTAGCTAGTTCATGAGCTGTTTGATGATCCAAAGTAGCCGAACCCAATAAAATATGTTTTTTTTGTTTTTTTTGTAAAACTGTGGTTTAAGCACTAATATTGAGTTTTTAGAAAAATTTCCAATAAATTGAATTTTATACTTTTAGAGTTAATTAAAATTTATTAACTCATTTTACGTATATACTAATGTATCATAAATTTTCTTTCATCGTACATCCTTCTATGTTTTTTTAACAATTTCTTTAATAAAATTTCATATAGTATATAAATCACTAGACTAACGCCTATGAAATCTCAGTTCTCTAGAGAAACAAAGGAAAAAAAATGTTCCAGATCTTTTTATAAACCAGCATAAGTCGGTACACGATGAAAATATGCATTTAAATTAGCTTACCATATTTTTTATTTGTTCTCAAAATCTATGGGTTAACCCCCTACGAAAATATTGAATTTTCGTTAAATTATTTAGATATTGAAGTTTATACTCTTAAATGTTGTATAAATATTTGTAACCATATGCTACATTTATATTAACATATGCTAAACTTTTTTCATGGTAAAATGGTACCAATTCTAATTTTCTTACAATTAATTTAATAAAATTTCATATACCGCCTAAATCAATAGACTGACCACTATGAAAGTTATATTTTCTAGAGAACCAAAGACAATGAAGGTTCCACACATATTTGAAAATCATTATATGTCATTGCATGATGAAATTATTCCTTAAAACATATTTTAATTTTCTTGCAAAAACTGTTGGTTTACCACTACGAAATATTGTGCTTTTAGAAAAATTCCAGTAAATTGAAGTTTATACTTTTTAGTGGTAATTAAAATTTATGAACTCATATATATTAATTTATCATAAACTATTTTTCATTGTACATGATTATCCTTCTATTTTTTTAGCAGTTGCTTTAATAAAATTTCATATACTGCCTAAATCAGTAGACTATGAAGTCTTAGTTCTCTAGAGAAGCAAAGGAATAAAATGTTCCAAACCTCTTTGAAATAATCATACACTAGTACACGATGCAAATATGCATTTAAATAAGATTACCATATTTTTTATTTATTCTCAAAATCTATGGGTTAATCCCTACAAAAATATTGAATTTTCGTTAAATTATTTAGATATTGAAGTTTATACTCTTAAGTGTTGTATAAATATTTGTAACCATATGCTACATTTATATCAACGTATGCTAAACTTTTTTCATGGTAAAATGGTACCAATTCTAATTTTCTTACAATTAATTTAATAAAATTTCATATACCGCCTAAATCAATGGACTAACCACTATGAAATTTATATTATCTAGAGAAACAAAGACAATGAAGGTTCCACACATATTTGAAAATCAGTATATGTCATTTCATGATGCAATTATTGATAAAAAAATATTTTCATTTTTTTTTGAATTCTTTTGCGAAAACAGTGGGTTAACCACTACAAAATATTAGGTTTTTTAGAAAAAATTCTAGTTAAATAAAGTTTATACTTTTTAGTGGTATTTAAAATTTATGAAATCATTCGACATTTATATTAAATCTATCATAAACCATTTTTCATTGTACATGGTCACCCATCTAATTTTTTAGCAATTGCTTTAATAAATTTCATATGCTGCCTAAATCAGTAGACTAACGACTATGAAATCTCAGTTCTCTAGAAAAATAAATGAAGAAAATGTTCCAAACCTCTTTGAAAATAATCATACGTCTATATATTTAAATAAAATTATCATATTTTTTATTTATTCTCAAAATCTATGCGTTAACTCTTACGAAAATATTGAGTTTTTGTTAAAATATCTAGATATTAAAGATTATACTCTTACGTGGTGTAACCATATCCTACATTTGTATTAACGAATGCTAAACTTCTTTCATGCTAAAAGGGAATTGATTCTAATTTTCTTACAATTAAATATGGATTTCATATACGTAATTAAGGTTTAGTGAGCAACTGTATTCTTTATAGATTTAATGATATGCCTAATGTTTTTCCCTGTGTTGTAAGATAGAAAAAATAGAAGAGATCTTTGATAATCTTTATGGTGATACTTATGTCAGACAAGTAAGTTCAGTCCACCTTAATTTTTTTACTAAAGAAGATTTGTAAGTTTAGTCGATTTTTGTAAGGAAAAATCTGAAGGCTGTTGATACGTAATAATCTTCCCATTATTACAAATAACAAGATCGGATGTGGACGGCGTTCTTATTCTATTGGACCGAACTGTTCAAGTTGTCTTAGAATATTCTTTTTTTAAAACATTAAAAACTCAAATCATAAAATACTGAGAACACACTCGTTGAAAATTTCCATTAATTTCACTCATGATCATAATTTATAAATAAAGGAAACTCACAAAAAGAAAAACAATGTTCTCAAAAGTCAAACCATTAAGAAGAGTCAAAAACCAAAGGCTTGACCTGCCTTGAAATGTCGCACATGCATCATAATATATACTCGGATGTGAGATCCAAATCACTCAAACTTCAAATCTATAAATTCTTACTTAGTCCCAAAAACTTTGAAAAGCTAATAATCGCATTTTTATGGAAGCTACATCACAGAGTTACCTTGGTGCTCCACAAACCTCTACACAAGAAACAAAAAATTATTTAATGTCACTCCATTCGACCAGAAAGCAACCTTCAATACCTTTGAAGAGGCCTGTATCATCGCCTTTGAAGTCAATGCATTCCCAGGTTTACCGAGTCGAGCCAGTTAACTTCAAAGAGTTGGTTCAGAGGCTAACTGGTGCACCTGAGCACGACAATTAACATTTCATTTATCATCTTCATCATGGGGAGATTTATCACTTCAGACTCCTGCAAATCTCTCCAGATGGTAGCTTTTATATAGGACATAACATTTTATAAACCCTTGCAATGCTTCCTTTTTTATTGTAATTCTCGACAGACCTATTCTGTTTTAGCTATTTAAACCAGAAAGAAATATAAGAATAATGTGTAATAACTTTTCAATGGTAACTTGTGGAATAGTAGGATGAGTTTTTAATTCAGCAGAATTTTGCTGATTTTTTTAATCATGTTCTTATTAATTCGGTATTTTTTTGAGTCAATGGCTTTGATTGGTTGAACTTTTTTTTAACCAAATAATTTGACATTTTAATAAAAAAACATAACTGAAACTCGATTCTATATTGTATATAATTACATACATGTAATTTAACACTTCCATTAAAAGAGTTAATCAGTGATTCTATATACACAACACATGTATAACATGTGGAAGTGATTTGAAATTAACGACAATTAGGATAATTAACCTAAGGGTTATTCTGTGTATAGATATAATCAAGATGAGCCGTCAATGTTCTTCTCGTCAAGCAATCTTCGTCGTCATCTTTCTCGCAGCTCCCTCCCGCCGCTTCATATAATCTTGAATCCATCATTTCCTGAAATGTAATTAAACACATGCAATAAATTAAGAAATTTAAATATACTAATTACGTATTAAATAAATCTTCATAATAACCGGATATTTATATGACTAACCAGACTAAGAATGTCGGCCGGAGAGATTGTGAAGGAGGGGAAATCGGCCGGTTCAGGGCGGGCGGTGCACGTTAGCGTGGTGGTGCAAAGGATGAGAGCTACCATGAGCAAAGTAGAGAGATTTTCCATTTTGTGATTAATTTTTGGATATTGACACCAATGACCACCAAGCAATCTTTATATAGAGTCATAACTATATTCTTAATATAGTTTATATTTAATAACAAAATTTAGACTGTTTTTATCTTTTATATTTAATAACAAAATTTAGACTGTTTTTATCTTTTATATTTAATAACAAAATTTAGACTGTTCTTATCTTTTATTTTGTCAGTGTTCTTATCTTTTCCACAGACAAAAATAGTAGATAAAACACATCTTCTCTTTACTCATCCTGGGAAGATAAAAAGAGGAATTTCTAGTCTTTTTGGATAAACTAAGGAATGTGTAGTCTTCAAACATGATTTTTCTAGTCTTTTTGTCAAATAAATTTTTCTAGTTTTTAGCTTGTTGTTTGTGATTCAATCTAGAGTATGCTAATAAATTTCTAAACATTAAACATCAGGCCAAAAATGAGCTGTATATATAATTCCCATTCAACAACAACATATAGTACATTTGTATTTCTCCTTTTAGGTTATATTATTTACAATGAAACATATGGAAGTCGATTGTGTGACGTATACTTTTTTTGCCACTATGAGTAGTGGCTTGGTAACTGAGCGGAGGATATTGTGGTTGGCCCGAAACAAAATTTACACATGAAAATGAATATAAAAACTGTTGACGTATTACGTGAGGTAAGGTAAATTCAACGTTTGGTTTAGTTTTGGGGGCCAAAATTAACAATATAGAGGCCTTATGAAATTCAACACCATTAATAACTTATAGTTCATTTTCTGTCGTGGTCATTAGTACGTATTCGCAATAGCTCACCACTATACCCGAGAAAATGATCACCTTTAATATTGTAAAGAAAAAAATTCAAAAACTGTTAACTACCGCGTCACGTAGCGATATTAAATAGCATTTGACCATATGCATGCATGGACTTATTACATCTACGTGACACACGGCGATCTATACTTACTGAGAACCCTAATGACGCACCAAATGACGCCACGCGATAAATCTCGATGAATACTCCACCACAAACATATAGAAAACAAAAGAGATGACTACAAAAAAAAAGGTAAAAAGGCATGATTAATTAGTGGATTCATAACGTGCGTTGCATCCATTTATTTTATGCTTATGTATACTCGCACACACATTCAAAGCATGTACACTGGAGATGAAACTGACGTCGGAAGGTAAAAAAAAAAAAAAAAACTTAAAACATTAATCCATCGGGATTTAATATATCGTTAATCGTATTGTTCGTTTATACTTTTGCTAAAAAGCATATATATGTTAATTGCAGTCTGTGGCTTTTTTTTTGTTTTATTCTGTTAATAAACGTCAAATATATATTTGTAACTCAATTTCTTAGAAACGAAAGATGTTGTTAAAGATGATTTAAAGGGGAAGAGTGTTGCATGTTGACATCCAATGCGTATTAATAGAAAAAATATGTAAAAGAGAGTCCCATACTTTTCACTAAAGTTTTTTTCCCTCGACTTTAATTAGAGATTTAATACAAGTTTTCTATCTAAAATATGACCTAAACAGTACGTCTCCGTCGTATGTATTTATCTGTAGGTATAAATCCTTAATTGTATTTGATTCAGGTTATATACGCCTCAAAACTGAAATGTATGTTCCTCAAGCAAGGGGAAGTTCGTTGATTAACAGAAGGGTAAAGAATATAATGTATTCTTAATGATTCGCATAGACATTATTTAGATTAAAATTAAGAAAGAATATATAAAGATTCTACATACATATGTCTACTAAAATGTAAACGAAGTAGTAATGTAATTTTATAATTCTCCAACAGTTTTGATGGGAGGTTTTTGATTTAGAGGTTGTAGTTATAACCCCGTTGCTCCACATAATAAGATATCTATGTATATGTGCAATGAAATGTTCATTTATACTGCGATAACATAAATTTGGTATATTTTCCAAAAGCATATGTGAAGCTTTTTTATTGGACACTAAAGTTTGATTTCACATGAGACCGATCCAATGACTAAACGATGTGCACATTAACATAATAGCATATCTTTTTAAAAAAATTCACATGATAGCATATCTATTTATATATGCAATGGAATGTTGATATATTTTTAAAATGCGTACCCAAAATAAATGTTGATCTATATTATGGTAAGTGAAATTGGAATTATTTAAAAAACTAATATGTGAAGCTTTTGTATTAAAGTATGGTTTCACATGGGATCGAACCAACCATGAGTCTGGCTAACTAGAAAAGGTTCATGTAGAATATATGTATTTGTTGTCCTCCACTTTAGTATATATGAAATGCATGTGACTGGTGTACTTCACATATATTTACTAATATTTCTAACGAGCTAACTAAATGTATTTTCTGATACAGTTTTAACTAATTCTTATATCAACAACAATAATATTTTTGATCAGAAATGTATACTCTCGATATTTACTATTGAATTAACTAAATACAAAATCTCTGAACTATTATATACTTGGAGTCGGCATATTAGTAGTTTATATCTCAATGTTTCCGTGTAGCAAGCAAGTATATATACTTTTTTCCTCGTAGGTTATAGGGTTCTTTACGAAAAGCATTGGCCTCACCTCTCATGCAAAGCACAAGTTTGGTTCAGTTAATTGGAAAGCGTTCCTCAGATTCTTTATTTCCTTTCGATTTAATTAATTGTATTCCACTCTTTGTCTATCTTCTTTTTTTCTCTTTTAGATTGAAATGATGATTCTAGTCCCTCTCCAATGTTCATCCCGTGTAAACAGAAATCAAGAATATGTTCTTTTTCTTTAACGAAGAAAATTCTATATTGGCTGTCAATATCATTACAAGTATATGTTCGCAATACATATGTCGATGCGATGCGAGAAAGAAAAGAATTATGATCAATGAGATTCAACTGCCCGAGTATAATAATATTGAAGTTAAAGTATATGTTCATAAATAACTAATTCCAAAGAAAATTAGACGAAGAATTCAAATTTAATCTGAAACTGAATTAGGTAAACCTTTTGTAGAAATATGTCATTCTAAAAAAGTAAACCTTACTATATTAAACGTGTGTAATGTCGATTGTTTCTTCATCACTAAGGTATTACAGACATTTGGTTCTTTAAATTACGGGGGAAAAAAATTCTATATGGACCCAAAACGAGCAATGGTGTCCCACAAAATATTTCCTGCTTTTACAAAAGTTGGTTCTACAAGTTTTTAAACCTGCCATAGTGCAACATGACTCAAAAGCTGCTTATACAGTTTTAATATACGGTCGTATACCGTATTTTAAAGTGACTAAAATACCCCTGTTTATTTGCCCATAAATATCAAGCTCTAACAATGCAATTCTTCCCTTTTCCCCTTTAATCTCTCTCATCTCTCTACTAGAAAAAAAATAAGCAATTATGTTGTCCACTGTACCGGCTTTTTCCATGTCTGAACCGGGTTTAGTTAATCAATTTCAGGGGTTGCAAACCGGGTTCACTCCTTGGGATTGGGACTGCTCTTATCTCTTTTCCGCTAACCAGCTGTCTCTTGAACCGGCCGTCCCCAGTCCATGTTATGGTGAATCCGACTCTGGTCTCGTCAAAATTAATTCCGGTTTTAATGACAACAAAACCGGTTCTGATGAAAATTATACCGGCTTCATTAAAATTAAACCCGGTTTTGACGACTCCTGCAGTCCCCACGGCGTACCAGATGAACCGGTCTCGGACAACCAAAAACAATTGACAGCCATCACGAATTTCGAGTTGGGAGAGCAGAATGATAACCGGAATAAACTGATCCAACCGGAGATGACCGAGGAGAAGAAGAGGAAGAGGATGGAATCGAACCGGGAATCAGCAAAACGGTCAAGAATGCGTAAACAAAACCACATTAATAACTTAAGGAACCAAGTAAACCGGCTCGACATGGAAAACCGTGAGCTCAAGAACCGGCTTCAGTTATTTACGTACCAGCTTCAACGAGTGAATACGGATAATAACAGGCTCGTGACGGAACAAGAGATTCTCCGGTTAAGATTGTCGGAGATGCGGCGGTTCTTGATGATCAGACAACTTCAACAACAACAACAATGGGAACTCAATAACCGGAGAATGAGCATGACTGAACAAAACACATCTTCATATGATATATATAAGTAAATAAAAAATATTTAGAAAAATACCATTAAGCTCTTTTTCTTTGTCTCTCTATGTAAATGACATTGAAGGTTTAGGGCAGAGAAAATGATAGTTTTCGAGAAGGAGAAGAAGAAGATGAAAAATGTTTTTATTTTTTGTAATCTTTTTTTTTTCCACTCTCGTAGGAAGTGATCGTTGTCATGTTATGATAAATAACTAAAAAAAGTTATCAAATTAATGCAATGATATAATATTATCCGCACTTTATGCAAAGCTTTGGTGCGCTGTGACAGAGCCTCACGAAGTTAAAGTAATTATTTATTTTATCTTTTAACAAGTTGAAACATAAAAAGTAATAAACAGATTAGCACGAATAATCCTTATATTATTAATTTAAATATACATATCTTCACACTAAAATATATCAATGCCCGAGCTATGTAAGTCCATTACTCATCTCAGCCCAAAAGAAGTTTGGGTCCTGTAAAAGCCCAGTAACAGATTATATCCTTAAGTCCATATAAAAGCACCTAAGCCCTAAATGGTTGTGAGCAAAAGAATCAAGAATCAAGAATCAAGAATCAAGATTGTGATTATATAAGGCCATTATGCATAGAAAGAAACAGAACAAAGCAATGCAGCAAAAAGAAAAGAGAGTTCAAAATAAAATAAAATAAAATAAAAACAGCGCTTTTAACACATTCCTCATCAGGTAGTGTAACGGAAGTAGTCACCACCACTGTTTCTGTTGCTCTCAGCAACGGGGCTGCTAACAGAGCTGCTGTTAGAGAGTGGACAAAACGTTGACTTTTGCAAAACCCCTGTAGGAGAAGATGCAAGCGTGGGACTATTCGTTGTACTGTTGAGTACTTCTCCTAGAGGACCTCCTAAGGAGTTTCCCCATGAGATTGGTATCCATGTATTCACCTTTTTGTGTGTTTCCTGCTCAGACTCACGAGATAGCCTGAGAGGCGACAATGTGGTCTTGTCCTGACCAGTGGTGTGTGTGGAGGAAGGTGATGACGATGATGATGCTACTGGAATTGACATTGAAAGCTGTGTCCAATCTGACTTCAGCTCTTCAGGCCAAGAGCTGTGGTTGTGATTGTTCTGTTGCTTGTCTTGATTGCTGCTAAAATCCAAGTACGTTGGTCCGTAGCTCTTTGCAGAGTTAGGGTTTAGCAATGAATCAGAGGAGATGTGTCCAAACTCATAATTGTTTCTTTGTTTCTGAAGAGATTCCTTGGGTTGCAAGTTAACTGTGGATTGATATACTCTGCTTTGCAATAAAAATGTAAGTAACAAATATGCAAAGTATTGAAAAGATATTATTAATATGTTTTTTCACCTATTGTTAAGTAGCGAGTCTGTAGAGGGATTGTTGTATTGAGATGAAGTGTTGAGACTGCGGTTGCGGGTAAGGTTACTGTTAATGCCACCAGCAACCACAGGCTGTTGCTGCGTTGTAACCGCTTTGGACGCAGCTGCAGCGGTCTGGTTAGATTGGACTTCCACAAGCTTTCTTGAACGGTGACGGCCTCTGTTGATGTGTCTCTCACAGTATTTCTGATCAGGAACAGCATCTCTTGAGCACCTCCATTTCTTCCCATCTGTTCTACGGCATCTCCCTGGCTCAGGATCCATGTTACCGCCCGCGAAACCTAGATGGAAACTTCCCCATCCAACTGCACCAAAGCCAAATACAAACACTTGTTAACCTCTTATTTTCTTCTAATCCAAGGAGGTTCTGGACCGAACTCGGTCCAGAAACTACAACATGTAATATTAGTTCCGTCCCAAAGCCCATAATCATCTCAGACCCAAAACTATAACATGTAATATTAGTTTCGTCTAATCGATCACTTATTAATTAATATGTTGAGTAAGTAAGTCATTTCAAGTTGAGCTAATGATCTCTAGTACTTGTTAACTTATTAATCAATGTTTTAAAAGACTTTTCAACCAAACTGACATCAAAGAACACACCCATTGGCAACAAAACACACTAAAAGCAATGTTATGAAAAGACTTTGCACCAAAAAGTCTTTAGAAAAAAAAAACAATTAGAGACACAAGCATTGGCAACAAATCTTGAAATCTTGATCATCATCAATGACACTATATCTACAAGTAGAAAAAAAATATGGAGCTTACAAGAGCTAGGAGGCAAAGATCCATAAGGGTAAAAAGACTTCTGGATAGAGATGAGCAAACTAGAAGGAACAGGGACATTGGCTGTGATATATTTATAGATCAAGGCCTGTTGCTCTAGCTCAGCCCATTGAGTCAATGTAAAAGGTCCTTTCCCTTGCATGCTCATGTTCATCATCATCCCACCACAACCATATCCTCCTACACTCCACACAAAATTTTTTATAAATAAAAATAATAATAAACTTTGAGATATTTACATAAAACCCATTTACCTCCTGAGCTTCTATATTGAGGTGGGAACTGGTGAAGAAACGGTGAGAGAGAGTTCTTGTTATCCAAACAGACATATTTACTCAAGTCTTGATGAGCTTCTGGTTTGTCTGAGAAGCTAAGCATATGTTCTTGTCGGAGAGAGTCAGAAGCAGATCTCATAAGAGGAAACCCTAAAGACTTACTATAAGCAGCTGCGTAAGGAGAAGATATGTTCTTGTCTTCTGCCATTGTTCTTGCTAACTTCGAGCTTCGTAGCAAACCGGATCTATCTTCTTTCAGATCTGGTGACCCGTTTACATCACTAGTAACCGACCCGAGAACATGAGCACCAGTATCCATATAAAGAAGTGTAAAAGAAGTAATAAAAAAAAAAAAAGAGGAAAGCTAGATAATGACTTGAGAGAGAGTTGCCATGGGAGGAAGAAAGGTTGAGCAAAGATGAGAGAGACAGAGGGAGAAGAACGAGGCTAAAGTTTTATTTTTTTGTTTTTTAATAATATTATAGTAGATTTTTTTTTTTGTGTGAAAAATATATTCTTTTTAGAAATTGTAAAATAATTATGATAATTGGTTGGGAGAGATGAAGCTTTGGGAGGAGACAAGAATGGTGTACTTAAAAAAACCACATTCCAGATCTTGGACATGTTACAACATATTTATCCATGCTTTTCATTATTAACCTTGCTTTATACTCTTCTTCTTATTTGATAAAAAAAATATACTTCTGGCTATTTTCGTTTGAAATTTATCATTGTTCAAAAAAATTGTTAGAAGGCAATATGCGTTTATATGTTTTATACAGTATAAGATTATTGATTATAAGGATATTTAGATAGATTTTCTTAACGCTTATACTCATTTTGGAACTAGAGATCGACAAAATATTTTCGTTTATATTTTATATGACTACTCGACGAATTCTACACCGATTTTTAGAACATTGATATATATTTATGATTTATAAAATAAAGCAAAAATTTATTTAGTGACTAAAAACATTAATTTATGGATGAGTTGAGTATATATTGAGATACTAAGATCATTGTACTATAAAAATGACATGTACAATAGATGTGTACAACGTATGTCTAGTATACAATTTAAGTGAGAATTGTTATCTAAGAAAACAAATAAAAGAATTGTCTTATTCAGATAATAAATAGTAGGATTGAGTGGAGTACCAAATATTTATCAAGATTCACGTGGTTCCAATGATATTTTTGGACCATCTTAGTCTTCTCCCCGTGGATTTTTGTTATATGGAATGGGCCATTTTTCTTGATTCCGTGTATGAGTATCGAGTGATAATACACTAAGGAGACTGATTACTACATGTTCGTCGGACATTAAATAAGTGTAATTAAGCAACAAACAGATTATATTCATGGTCGACCATGAATATAGTTGCCTTCGACTATGTTGTAATCATTCGAAACTATTTATTTCGAATTATTTCGCTTTTGGTTTCGGAAATGATAATATATAGGTTATAATAATATTGAAAGATTATCTTATCTTGAAACTAATTAGAGTGTTACAACAAACTAGACACATAGTGCTGATATAAAGTTACATATTACAAACCATGTTAGCTCCAATTAACTAATTAAGAACAAATTTCTCGTTGCAATATCAAAGCTTATGTATATAGAATGGTTACCACATATATTTACGTATAGTGGAAATGAAGTATTTACTCTTTTATAAATTGATAATTTTGAATTATTGTGTCCGAACTCGCGCGCAACACACAAATGGAACAGCATACTTCTATCATTGACATCCCATGGTAGGTAATAATATAGATGGTGAACATTAGTATTAATGCTCTGTATTAAGTATTATAGCAATATTAAAGCTTTGAAATAGTTACTAAGGGATCTTTTTATAATAGTTACTATGGGATAAAATGTTCTAAATACTCTGGTGTATACGCTGGAGTAGTTATAACATAATTAGTAGGAGCATCACCGATGCAAAAAATTATTTTTTCTTCTTCAAAATGAGAAAATTTTATAATAGAGTTGTTAAAGTTAAATTAATTTTAAAGTGAAAATATAATGAATATACAAAAAATGCATTATTGAATGGAATAAACCTACTTTTTTACTCCATCAATAAGTGGGAAATAGAATAACATTAAAATACATTTGTTTTTTAACTCTATTTTGAAGTAATAAATAGAATGGAGTTTGAGATGCTATAAAGTTTCAAATGTTGTGTGAAACTCTAGTTTAACATATGCACAAATAAAAGAAAGACAAATTTTGCACAAAAACATAAAGAAGCACAATACTTTTAGGAATTCAGCATATGAAGGACTTAGTCTCAACCACAATCACTTTGGATGAGTTCACTATAACTTGAGATTAAATAGTGATGATCTTGATTTTTGAGAAAATACAGAAACCTCCATCTCTTATAATTGCTTTGTATCATTTAAACAGTCCCTATGTTAATGATGTATGCATGCCATAAACTTGAAAACGCATACTGACATACATGTGTATATATATCATTTGCACATATATATATATATATATATATATCAGTTGTATTAGTTTGAGATAGAAAAAAACTTAAAACATATATGAGAATGTTGACGTAGCTTCTGGTGAAAAGTGAATTTAATAACAATGAAAAGAGATATAGAGTTTTGCTAGCTACCAACCATCCCACAAGAAACGTAGATGTTAGTTAAAGCTTTTCTTGAATGTCCTAAAAAGAAACTAACTCACAAAAGGTCACAAGTGGTGCGCATGCCATGCATCGATGATGTAAATATAACTCAAATAATATGAATAAGATGTTAATATCAATTTGATTTCATATCAGCACACATACAATTGCAAGTTGATGAATTCTCGAATTTTCACAAACCTTAAATAAAGTTCTGAGAAATCGTTTTCTGATGAAAAAAGATCTGCAATTCTAGATTAGCCGTAGTTTTTTTTTCAGGCATTCCTGTTTTCTTTTAAAATAATTATATTATATTAAATTTTCAATCTGAAAATGGAAACTGGGACAAGACCTCTGGCTAGTCGTTGGATAAACGGGCATTGCTGTTCATGGTCTAACCATTTACATGCATTCCTGGAAAATAAATGACAAACTTTATATTTTTGTAACAAACAAATGACAAACATAAAATCAATTTTCTTGTTCTATAAATAATATTTCCACTCTTTTGTAGCATTAAAATCTCCCGATTTTAGGATTATGTAAGGTTATCGACGATCAAAATTATATCAACTTAAATGTTTGACTGTTTTGTAATATCAATGGTATATATTAGGAAAAATAAGCTAATAGCCTAATACATATATGTTTTACATTAGTTTTTGCGGGCTACCTTTTGTACGTTTCTTAGTCTCGTCTTTCGCATAGAGGTTTCGACCTAGCTATATCCCCAGCTTACATAACCAAAGATAATAAACAAAAGAAAAGATGATAAAGCCAATTATTTATGCAACCAAGGCATTTTTGGGAAATGGGTGCAGACCTTTTTTATCACAAAATATCCTAATAGTTTATAAATTTTAACAGTCTACAAAGCAACACTTCGTATGTTAATATAATAACTTTTTGAAAAAATAATAACTCGAGCTGTATTTTATACTATATTTACTTTTAGTTCCCGTTATCGTTTTTCTTCACATCTCTATCGATTGTATGTGCGCTTCAGAAGGCCTTTATAATCTTGTCCTTCCATGGTTATGTGCTCTTTGTTGTTTTTATCTTTGGCTCCGAAGGGTATTAAACATTCTTTCGTTGTGATTATACGATCTTACGATGCAACTATTAAAAACGTTTATCACTAAACCAACCCACTTGATTTCTCTAGCCTTAATATATGGTTTAATAGTCTGAATTAATATGTTGAAAAAATAAATAAAGTTTGAATATTACCAGATGAAATCAGTGCATGTTTCTTAGTATAGTTTCAAAGCGTGTTTTCCAATTTAAAAGTGTGAATGTTGGTATTTTCAGAATATTCCATATAGTTAACCATTCCGAATACTTGGGTGCGGTGGGTTAACGTAGCAAACAAATTACACATGCATAATATACTTCATCCCCACAATTAAAATTGTGGAAATGGTATTTTGCAAGACTTAATCGCATCAGTTCTTTTCATTAACTAGCGATAACACTTGTACCGTATTTACTTTACTAATTACTACGCAAATCATTCAAATGATAGTGGCTACAAAGCATTTGAACCTCATAATGAATAAGCTTAGTTTTTTAATTAATTATTGATGTAGTACCATTTTAGAACACTAAAATTAGTCTTTCAAATATTTTTTCTTTTCAGATCTCAAACCAGTACTACATATGATGACGAAATGGATGTCTTTCGTTTTCAGTGTCAATAAATATAGTATTATCCTATTAACTAATTAATTAATATTGGAAATAATAATAAGCAGGAGGAGCGTGGTTTTGTCAGAACCTCATAAGTAGTAGTATAGAAGTAGAGTGGAATAAAATTCCTAGCCAAGAAAAAAACGTGTAACTGTATTTACAAATATAAATGCATGCAAATATTATGAATTCAATGTTAAAAACCCTCCACCAAATAACAGCCATAAAATCATAATTCGAATAAGATTCAATATTTCATATGGTATGTTCGGCAAACAAAAGCTGAATTTGTTTTTTTACCAGAAAAAAATTGAATTTGGTTTTGAGCTTTGACATCTCAATTATTGGATACAGGTTGAAAAAATATGTTTACTTACCAAAAAAGGACAAAGACAAAAAATAATCAGCTAAAAAGAAACAAAAACATCGGGGCAAGAAATAATATAGTGGTTAAAAAGGTAAGTTTGGGTAAGATGTGGTGAATAAATGAAGTTGTAGGACATTGGTGACCGTGTTGGAAAATATTGGAGCCATAGAGAGTGTCGACATGATAGGTGAGGGATATGTATGATAGATAGGCTCTCGTCTAAGGGCATGTTCAAAGGGGCACACTAAAGAGTGTGCTTAGGGTTAAAATATTAGTAAAATAATGTATTTTGTTTAAGAACATTGGAACTAGTCAAAGGGAGATCACTTTGTTTTTGGGTGTGCTTAACTTTTCGGCCAATACGGACAAGACACGTACACCAACACTTGCCTTAAGCACAGGTCTTATTGTAGACCACCAAAACTGATCTTCACCCTTTTTTTAATTAAATCTCATTTTTTAAATGGTAAACACATGTGGGGAGTTCCCCCTTTGAACATGGCCTAAGCTTAAGGGTTAGACTTTTAGATTATTAGACAGCTATGTGGTTTTGTCGTTTAATCTGTTTTTAGGACTTTGGTTTTTGGTTTTGGTTTTAGTCAAAGCCTATAAAGCTCATGCGCTACTCTACTACTACGATACTACATGTGGATTAATCTTATTTTAATTTGGTTAACTTTTTAGTTACGTGTGCATTTACGCCTAGAGAAAATAAATAAGATAAAAGTTCTACTCATTTCCATTTGTTATGCAAACCAGTAACCTCTCACTCGTTAAGATCAATAGATGCTATTTAATGGTTAGCGATTCAAACATACTCGCCTGTTTCAATTTGTTACATATTTAAAATTTTTAAATATATTAATAAAATACATAATAAATACGTAATTTTTTGTGATTATCATTTTTTTATAAATCTAAATCAGTGAGATTCCAATAAATACAATTAAGAATTTTTAAAAGTTATAATTAACCATTATTAGATAAAATATACCTTGAAAATGTTAAAAAATGTATTCTTTTGAAATTATTTATTTTCTAAAACATGTAATATTATGAAATAGAGAGAGTATATATATACTACTCATTTACGATATTTCATGATATCTTTACTTTGAAACTAATTGGCCAAACCAAGTGGCCTTTGTTTTGGTTTCTATAGTATATAATTTGTTATATGAAAATGATGTAGGCTAGGTAATTTCTTTTCTAAAACACATATTTAACAGATCAGAGATTTTCATAATTAATACGTCAAAATTACACCAACGAATCGAAATTATCGATCGTGGATACTCTACTTCTTTGTATGGTAAAGGTGAATCAATTTAGATTGTGTTTGTTGGTAGGAAGCATAGACGTATAAACACGAATCATGCATGGGTCCAAATCATATCTTCAAAACAAGTTTTCTACTAAAAGATAAATTATAAAATAAGGAAAGACTTTCGACAAAAAAAAAAAGGAGAGACTAAAATGAACACTGCCTTTGAGCCTTTACATCAAATTGGAAGGTTCGTAAAGAAGAGACGTAAGGAGACATGGGACACAATAAGACATCAAAGCATGGGCTCCATTACATAATATTTTTCATATTCCTCTTCTATCTATTGTTATGATAATTTATACAAAACAATTAGTATTCATATATGGGTCTCCATTTCAATTTCATCCATTGTGTCTAGATTTTATACATTCAATGTACATTTCGCTCTTCTATTACATACACTTGGTGATATTTTGTGCATTCATATGCTAGACAACAAAAGAAAAATACATGAAGATATTAGGAATATCTTTAGTGACGTCATGACTAAATACACGTCATGATATAGGAATATCTTTAGTGCAAGTTCTGAATAAAAACAAAATGGATTAAATTAAAATGAAATCAAATATAAAAACTAATATGTAAAACAAACTTTGCAGGATGAAACCTAGTGAAAAAATTGGAAAATTTGAACTAAAAGGTAATGTGACATATATAAATTATATTTATAATGGTCCATTAAAGGCCTTTCGAAATTAAGGCCCAAAAAATATTTAATCTAATAGGTGTTTGATTTTGAAAGGCCTTATAATCATTATCGATATAAAATAAAACAACAGCTTGTTAAAAGGAGAGATCCACAAGTCCTTAGTTTACGGCCCACTTAATAAGAGGGACCTGAATCTTCCATAACCAGATTCTGCAGTGAGCTAACTACACATCTTCCATCATATTTTCGTTGTGCTTCGACGTACAGCGATTTACTATTTAAGTATTTATCAATAACATTTTCTGACTTTTTTGTTGTTGTTGTAAGCTGCATTTTCTGACATTTCCTCAAAACAATATCTTATCGAATAACCTTCAAACAATCGTTAAATATTTCTTCTTAAGTTATAACAGTAATAAGTAGATAAATTTAATTTTATGAAACATGTGTTGACTTCATAAAAAATGCCACCAACAAAATGGATATGAAAACTATTATTAATCGGTGTCGTGCTGAAGTTTTAATTTAAAAGTACAAATTCTCAAGGAAATTTATCTTTGTAAGCGAATCTGCACAATACATCCTAAAATCTCCTCCAAGGTTTGCCAATTGCCCAGTTTAAAAATAAAATTATCTTTGTAATAAATTTATTAACCCACACATGCAAAAAAAAAAACTTTCTATATATATAAACCATAAATATGGATGCAGAATTTGAAGACCATTACTTTTTCTGGTTATAATTTAACAAATGATCCAACCTGTCCACCATAAATTAAAATCTTATTGACAAATTATTAATATAAAAAAACGCAGAATGAAAAAAAAAAGGTTGTATGGCTGTCATACTCAGCACATTCCAATTCTAACTATTGGCTATATTTTATTTTGTTTTATTATAAATTTATAAACATAAAGGGTAAAACCAGACACAAAGCCCTCTCTCTGGTCTCATTCTTATTGCTTTTTTCATGAAAAGCCAAAGCCAATAAACAGTGTTAAGAAGAAAAAAAAGTATAAGATTGTTAAAATTTGGAAGACAATTCAAAAAGGATCTTGCAGAACTCATGTGAGGCATGTATCAGTATAAGAGGCACCTTCCTAGTTGATAAGGTTTTGGAGTTTTCTTTGATGTATGAATTTTGTCTAGGATGATTTTGTTATTATAACGGAATATGAGGAGATATGAAGACCTAGAATCAATAGTAAACTTTTGAATCTTGGATCTACAAAAACAAGATCTTGAATTTGATAAAGGATCAAAGATCATGGATTTCTGCTATGCATGATTTTTTAATCAATAAATTGGATATTTTGGAAAAATAAATCACAGTTGTTACCCTTTAGACCAAGGAAAGCAACTTCGTTACCTTTTTACATACCCTCTGCCTTCTAGACAATTTTTGCGAAAGAATATCTAACTAATAAATAAATATTTATAAAAAAGACAAGAATCTCTGTTTACAGAGTTTCTTTTCAACGGAGTGGAATATAGCTATGACCTTTTTGCATGTATAATATACGTACGTAGGCTTTATAGAGAAAATACGCCATTTTTTATTTATTAATAATAAATGTGGACGAATCTAATAACTAACAGGAATAGATTTTGTATACTAGTAGAGATGACGCCAAAGGATGGATCCAATCCATGGTTAATGAATATGCAGAATAAAGAGAGAATGACATAAGAATTCAGATGTGACTTGACGTATTGGCCTCGATTACTTAGACTACGACATTTCAGACCTACCAATTTTTACAGTTTTTAAATTACTCGTATACTAACAACCTACAGTTATAGAATCTTTAATTTTTTTTTTGTCATTAAAATACTTAAAAGTCTACCAAAAACTCGCAGAATGTTCCGTCTTTTCAGATTTGTTTTATTGTATCATGTTTTGTTTGCATTCGATAGTTGTGGTAGCACTTAAAAGTCTACCAAAAACTTGCAGGTTTTGAGATTAGTGTTGTACCAAAAAGCTATTAGCTCACTTAAGTTGAATTAAGTAAAAAGTGTCTCTAGTGACTTAACGCTATAATCTCATAAAAATCTTAGATTAGACGTGGTTTTAAAACATTAAAAAAAAGAAGTTAAATCAATAGCACCAGTCCTTTCGGGAACATCTGATCAAAATCAAAAGTATTGTTTGTGATAAATCTCTATAATATTATTTGAGAAGTCAGTTTCCTACGTGTCACGTTCACGTTAACTCTCGCGATGGTTGATTACATAGATACCCTTAATGATTTATTTGATTTTAAGATTATTATTAATTTTTTTATTTAGTTTCTTTTTTACCATTTTCCAAATAACATATATAATAAAAAGGAAATATTTCTAAAATTTAAAAACGAAAATATATGTATGTAATATGACTTTATTAAAAAGGAAAGTTCACAAAATAGTCATACCCTCATTAATATATATTTTAAATAACATAAAATATATTTTCAAAATAATAAAAATATATATGTTCATGAACATTCAAAAATTTACCAGTTACACTTTATTTTCTAATATTCTGTAGAAATCAACATATGATTTGATAAATATTATGAAAATACATGTATATTTAAGCGATAAATAAACTAATTTGATTTGACTTAACTAAAATAAATCTCTATAATATTATTTGAGAAGTCAGTTTCCTACGTGTCACGTTCACGTTAACTCTCGCGATGGTTGATTACATAGATACCCTTAATGAATTATTTGATTTTAAGATTATTATTAATTTTTTTATTTAGTTTCTTTTTTACCTTTTTCCAAATAACATATATAATAAAAAGGAAATATTTCTAAAATTTTAAAACAAATTTAAAAACGAAAATATATGTATGTAATATGACTTTATTAAAAAGGAAAGTTCACAAAATAGTAATACCCTCATTAATATATATTTTAAATAACATAACATATATTTTCAAAATAATAAAAATATATATGTTCATGAACATTCAAAAATTTACCAGTTACACTTTATTTTCTAATATTCTTTAGAAATCAACATATGATTTGATAAATATTATGAAAATACGTGTATATTTAAGCGATAAATAAACTAATTTGATTTGACTTAACTAAAATAAATAGTAAATTAATATTATGAAATCACATTTATATTTAAGCGATAAATAAAACTAATTTGATTTGACTTAACTAAAATAAAAAGTAATTATACTTCAATTTTAATTTAAAAATATATTTAACTCAATATACTCCAAAATGAATGACTCGACTAATCTAATTTATATCCAAAATTAAACATCTAACTACAATAAGAACATATAATGTTATAATAATAATAGTGATGATAATGAATAATAATAATAATAATAATAATAATAATAATAATAATAATTTATTTAATTTTATACATATAAAATAGAGGTTGACCCAAAGCATATTAAAAAGAATAAAAAAATATTAACCAATTACAATTTAATTATTTTGTCGAATTTATATATATGCATGAGAATTCAAAATATTATCATTATATTCATTTATGTAATTTTGAATCAAACACTTCAGTTTATTATTTATTTTATTTTAAGCACAATATATATTAAGTTATACATAATTTAAACTATAATATATTTATATATCTAAGACAATTACCAACCGAAATGAAAATAAAAAAATTAATCAAAATTTTATTATATTTAGAATAAAAAATATTATAGCTGAACTCGAAAAATATATATTATCCAATATACCAAATTGATAACCAAACCGACTATTGATCCAAAAGATAATTAAACCGACAATAATATATCCAAAGTCATAAAATTTATTCAAAACTAAAATTAAATATCAATCAATTATTTACTTTTATGAATACTTATACCCGTGCATGAGCACGGGAAAATCACCTAGTAATTAAATACATATGAAAAAGGCCCAATGGGCTATTTATTTTCAAGGCATGCGAATCGTAATAAAAGTCAGAAAAAAATAAAGAAAATAATAGTAAAAGTAGAAGACATGCTCTGTTAAGTGGTCGCTGTCTTCACTCTCTCATCCTCTCTGCGTATTTGGCAGTTGAATTTCTCTGCATGCAAAATCTAATTTTAGATTTCGTGTTGGATTCTCAGTACCTTATTAAATTCCCAATCTGCCCCTGTCATCAAACGTCAACGTTAATATCTCTCTTTCTTTCTCTCTCTCTCACACACGATACACATTTATGCAGATTATTTATCGTGTTTTTTTTTTAATGATTTGTCTATTATTGTGATTCTCCTTTCTCTTTCACCATACATGCAAAATCTCCTGCATTTCTGTCTCGTTTGGGAAATTATGTAAATAATAAATGGTCCTAATTTCTAACATCTTAAAATTTGATCTCTTCGAACAAAAAAAAAAATTTGTTTTGGCAGTACGTGTGAGTTCAGTAATTACTCAAATGTGAGAAACGATTTGTTTTGAAATTGGATTTATTCACTTAAATGTGTTAGCATTAATGTTCTTTTTTTGAAACAAGTTAGCATTAATGTATATATGCTGACATTACCAACCAAATGTTTCTGCTTTTATGGATAGTTCTATATGTTGCACTTGATAGTAGATACTAAACTAAACTAGTTTATTCAAGTCCGTTTCCAAAAACTGGACCAGGATGAGAGTTGTGGGTTTCTCGAGATTAATATATTTAATGTGTGTTTCAAAAAGAGATTGATAGTATTAAGTTTGTTCATTATCTGAGAAAAACCTCGTTTTTTTTCACATGTGTTTGACCTAATACATATCCCGAGAACTCAGGCTATGGAAGATTGAAGACATTGATGAACTATATAGTTAGATGTATACTTCTAAGTTTAGAGTTTTTTTTCTTTCTCTAGTACTTAAGATTAGATAAGAACAAAAAATAAATAAGTTTATAATCAAACCAATACACAGGGATATAATGGTCACTGCAGAGTCGTCTCTGTCCTAAAGATCTACAGCTGTTTGGCACGCTTGTGAATAGAGAAGAAATTGAATGATGAGAGACTTCATATGGCGTTTTTGGTTTTGCGTTCTCGGTCGCGATATTGGCGGTTGTTGACATATTTGTTCATATCGTCGGCTGATTAAAAAAGTTTGTCAAAACTTTGAGAAAAGAACATAAACAAAACTAATTGGATGCAAAATGGTACTACGTACTATTTACTTTTGATATTTGGTGGAATTGCTAATCATTACCAAAATCAAAGGAAGGAAAGAGGGACCTCTTCATGCATATGATTTCCCTCCAAAACAACTGCTCCCATTATCCTTTTTTTTTTCCTTCCAACAAAATCATTCACATTAGAAAATCTGTCCCTTGATCACTTTCATGCAGAATTAAAACTACCAAAAGTAATTTCCTTTTGTAATCTCAAATGATTGCTGTTTCTGGTTTATTGTATGCTACTATATTTGTGTAGACATCCTATCATTAACTATTCTTCGTTAGTTTTAAGGATATGATGATTACGAATTCGTAATTGATCGTATGTAATATACTAATATAAAACTTAAGGATGTATTTTTTTTTTTTGTAGTGTCATGTTTAATTGATTTTGTAACGAACGTAAGAGAACATATAGAACAGCCAAATAATAGAGTTGTCGCAGCCCTTAGTCAAAGGAATTTTTGATATGATATCCCTCGTGGGACAAAATACTAAGCCACCACATATGCTCGCTTAAATGATAATTCATTTAATGCTTTAATCATTAAAACAAAAGTTCTCACTTTATTTCAAGGGTTACCACCGCTTCTTCCATCATTAGGAGAATATTAACATTGATCAAAATTTCTTTATCCAAAGTAACTCTTTTTACCTAAAAGAAAATTTTAAAATATATACAATATGATCGGGTTCAATAATTCATGTTTTAACGTATAATTATACTCCCTCCGTTTCATATTAAGTGTCGTTGTAGAGAGTTTTTTGTGTTACAAAATAAGTGTCGTTTTCGGTTCTCAATGCAAAATTTATTAATTTTATTATGTAATGTGTTTTTCTATTGGTTAAAATATGGTTAGGTTTATGGGTAATTGTATTTTTATATAGGAAATATGTAAAATTAATTGTTTCCTTAATCCGTGTGCACAGCTGTTGAGTGACACTTATAATGAAACAGAGGGAGTATCTGCTAAGCAAGTAATTTTTCGTAGTAAAGAAAAACCTGGTTAGTCTATCAAGTTTTTAATTTTATAAGTATGAGGGAAAATATTGTTATAAGTTGATATTAAACATTTAAGTTCTCTCTGCTCCATGCTGCAGGTCTTTGACCAACGACTATACATTAAAAGCAAATTATTCAAGAGGAAGCAACGTTCTGGACTTGTAATGGTAAGATAAGAGCATAACTATATTTATCTCAACGTTTCAGACGATTCTATACAGATTTATGTTTTATTTGGCTACTATGTTTCCATAAACTGATAACACGAGAAATTTAAATGTGTAAATAAGAAAAAAAAACTGTAAATAAGAACATTGATCAATTACAATACTGCAACACGATATTGATCAATACTGATTGACTAAACTAATTACATTTTAAAATTTAGAAAAGTGATATTTTAAGTCAAAGTGATTAAAGATGAAAGGGTAGTGGTTCTTCAGCAAAACGGCGCCGTGTCTTATCCTACATACAGCTGGTTGTGGCAGACATCATAGGGCCTACTTATATTAGAGCGTTACTGTACGTAAAGCTTTAACATATCTACTTAGTTCTCACTGTGCACAAGAAAATCTGACTCGTGAATTATATACTACGTACACATATGTATTACGTATATAACTTAAGTTTTTGAAATTTTTTTAAACTAATCTATAAAGCAGCTTTGTTTTCCATTTCTTCCCCTGCAACTGGTTTGTTCATATAAAAAACTAATCTATAAAACGTGGAAGTTTGACTTATAATTAGAAGATTGACCTGTTAAGCTCTTAACTATGATTTGTTGCTGAAGGTACAAACATGTTACTCATATAGAGACAGCATCGTGTGTGTATACACAATTGTTTGATGTATTGAAAATATAAATACGCTTTGTTTGAGATTTTGGGAGATAACGAAATAATAAGATGAATTCAAAGGATGCAGAGTTATATATGTCGGGTCATTTAGAGCCGTGACCAAAAGTTTCGTCGTTAATTTTCTACGGTCAGTCATGAATTTTTTTGGATGTTTCTTCACCCTTTTGTGGACTTCTGTATAGTTTTGTCGGTTTATAGGTTTGTATTCGTATCTCTTGTCTCTTTTTGTCCCAGTAACGAGACGTATGTATAATCACGAAAAGAAAAACGTTTAGTTTCAGTTTTATATTTATATACATATTTTCAAAATGATTCATACACAATGGGTGTGACTGGTGGAGAAAAGATGAACTG
Source organism: Eruca vesicaria subsp. sativa (assembly GCA_932364175.1). Lineage (NCBI taxonomy): Eukaryota > Viridiplantae > Streptophyta > Magnoliopsida > Brassicales > Brassicaceae > Eruca > Eruca vesicaria. The sequence continues at coordinate 86,352 of CAKOAT010103710.1, read as the reverse complement.
AGAGTAAATGTGAGGGAAATAATTAAGGAGAAAGAAAAGTTGAATTATTAGTTTCGCCACGTTCAGCTACATGTATGTGGAGTAAAACTCTTTCTAATAACCAGCGTAAACTAGCGCAAATTTTATTTTTTATTATTTTCTCTATTCCACCTGATTGGTATTAAAACAGCGTAAGTGAGCGTTAATGTTTGTTACTCCATTTTTGTTACGCTACAAGTGCCATACAGTCAGACACAATGTTAATACCTAATGGTATGAAATGTTTCGAGTGTCCTACCATATCTAGTCTTTTTTTTTGTTAACCTAGTAGCTTTTTATGATAGTGTACTATCTATATATATATATATTTGTATTTATAATTTAGCAATTATTGATTTTTTTTAGTGAAATTAGGTTAGAAATCTCAAACTTAATGTTGTTTTAAACCTATCTGCATTTCGTAAATCATCTTGAATCAATGAGTTTAAGATCTGTTTGCTAGAGAGAACTGTTATAAAATTATGCCTCTCTAATCACAAACAAAGAGTAGTTATGTTAATAGGATGTATTGTAACTCATATCCCATACTTTAAAAATATAATAATAATAATGGTGTGAAGGATATGAATTTGTTAAGGCTGAGAGTGAAAAAAAAAATGAAATAAAAGTAAAGAAACGTCTTTCTCAATAAGAACACAGATCCCAAAGGATTCAAACAGCAAAATAGTGCTTTGCTCTTCTCTATCTCTTTATCCTCTCAAAAACCCTCTCTTATATTCTAAAGCCCCTTCCTCTTTTTTCTTCTTCTTATCATCCAAAACAAAACTTTGAGTTTGCTTATAAGCTTAAAGAAAGAAAAAGAAAGAAAGATGATGTGTTCGTTGTTTCAATGATGACGATTTAGCTTACCACTTCGAGAGTTTTAAAACAAACACAAGAGAGAGAGCAAAGAGATACATCATAGAAAGAAAAAAAGAAGAGAATGAAGTCCTTTTGTGATAATGATGATAATAATCATGGCAACACGACTAATTTATTAGGGTTTTCGTTGTCTTCAAATATGTTGAAAATGGGAGGAGGAGGAGAAGCTCTTTACTCATCTACGTCTTCTTCAGCTGCTACTTCATCTTCTGTTCCACCACAACTTGTTGTTGGTGATAACAGTAGCAACTATGGAGTTTGCTATGGATCCAACTCAGCTACTGGGGAAATATATTCTCAAATGTCTGTGATGCCACTCAGATCTGATGGCTCTCTTTGCTTAATGGAAGCTCTCAACAGATCTTCTCACTCAAATCATACTCAAGGTTAGTAGTAAAATGAATTAGTAGTAATGTGAATCTTTATTTCTTTTTCTTGTTGTTGTTGTTGTGTCTTGTATGATGGGAACATGTTTGGTTTTAAAAGATTTTTTTTTTTCTTATTTTTTGTTTTTAATGTTTTAGTTTCATCTCCAAAGATGGAGGATTTCTTTGGGACCCATCACAACAATACAAGTCACAAAGAAGCCATGGATCTTAGCTTAGATAGTTTATTCTACAATACCACTCATGAGCCAAACAACAACACAAACTTTCAAGAGTTCTTCACCTTCCCACAAACCAGAAACCACCATGAGGAAGAGACAAGAAGTTACCAGAATGACCCTGGTTTGACACATGGTGGAGGCTCTTTTAATGTAGGGGTATATGGGGAATTTCAACAGTCACTGAGTTTGTCCATGAGCCCTGGGTCACAATCTAGCTGCATCACTGGCACTCACCACCACCAAAACCAAAACCACCAAATTCAAAACCACCATCAGATCTCTGAAGCTTTAGTTGAGACAAGTGTTGGGTTTGAGACAGCAACAATGGCTGCTGCTGTCAAGAAGAAGAGAGGACAAGGTGAAGTTATGGTTGTTGGACAGAAACAGATTGTTCACAGAAAATCTATTGATACTTTTGGACAACGAACTTCTCAATACCGAGGCGTTACAAGGTTTTTCTTTTTTATGTTTGTTATAATTTTAAAATATTATTTGACTTTTGGTTAGGAAAAGTTTCTTGTACTTATTCTAAGGGTTTAATCATGTGAAACAGACATAGATGGACTGGTAGATATGAAGCTCATCTATGGGACAATAGTTTCAAGAAGGAAGGTCATAGCAGAAAAGGAAGACAAGGTTTAGAGAAATATATATATATTTTTTTATTTTTAATATAACTTTCTTTTCTTAAGACCTAATATATGATATAATTTTAATTTAATATGTTACTGACATTGGGTTGTTTTTTTCTCTATTTGTGATTATGATTTGATGATCTTCTTCTCAGTTTATCTTGGTAAGTACACACTTCAATCTTCATGGATTCATGATTTCCCCCTAAATTTTCTCGGGAAAATAATGATGGATTTTGACTACTTTTTGTTTGATTAAATCTTTTTAGGTGGTTATGATATGGAGGAGAAAGCTGCTCGAGCATATGATCTAGCTGCACTCAAGTACTGGGGTCCCTCTACTCACACCAATTTCTCTGTAAACCATTTTCTCTCCCTTTTAATTTTTTTTAGTTCCAACTTTATTTCTCTATGACCTTAATATTTTATATATTATGCTAATGGAGTTTTAATGGGTTTTAAAAAGGTGGAGAATTATCAGAAAGAGATTGAAGACATGAAGAACATGACTAGACAAGAATATGTTGCTCACTTGAGAAGGAAAAGCAGTGGTTTCTCTAGGGGTGCTTCCATCTATAGAGGAGTCACAAGGTCCTTTAACTTAAACATTTATATAAATTTTATTATATAGTTTTTATTTCATAGAAAATGTAAATATTGACTATGTAGTTCACTTGTACTAGACATCACCAACATGGAAGGTGGCAGGCTCGGATCGGTAGAGTCGCCGGAAACAAAGATCTCTACCTCGGAACTTTTGGTAATTTTCATTTAATAATTATCGTCTATTTAATAGCAATTTTAAATAGCTTGTATCTCACGGAATGTTTTTTAACATTGTTAGGAACTCAAGAAGAAGCTGCTGAAGCCTATGATGTAGCAGCCATTAAGTTCCGTGGCACAAACGCTGTGACTAACTTCGATATTACAAGGTACGACGTTGAACGCATAATGGCTAGTAACACACTCTTGTCTGGAGAGTTAGCTAGAAGGAACAGTAACAGCATCGTGGTCCGAAACAACAACGACGAGGCAACCGCTGTAAACGCTGTCGTGAACAAAGAAGTGAGTAGTCCCGAGAGGGTTTTGAGCTTCCCGGCGATTTTCACGTTGCCGCAAGTTGGTCAGAAGATGTTTGGAGCTAATGTGGTTGGAAACATGAGTTCTTGGACTACGAACCCTAATGCTGAGCTCAAGGCCGTGTCACGTACTTTGCCTCAGATGCCGGTTTTCGCTGCGTGGGCTGATTCTTGATCTAATCTAGTGGTTAACTCTGGTTTTCTTGGTTTGGTTGCCAAGTGTTTCGGTTTATGTCCGGTTTTATCCGGTTTGAATTAAAATTCGGTTTAGTTTGTTGTTATAAATAGTCTTGGCGTAGGTGCGGTATATGTTTCTTTTGAGCAGTATTCATGTGAAACAGAATGAATCTCTCTATAACATATGATTTCAATGCATTTATTTCTATAAATCGCTGTCTCTTTAGTTACATAAATATGAGTACGTAATATAATATTAATATAGTAGTCATATGATTAAAGTAAAGCGATTTGGTGAAATAATTGAAATTGAGTCGGAATAACACGAACTGGTTATTTATGATATTTACGAGCATGGACATTAGAATAAACTCACTTATATGGCAATTAGCGAAAACGTGAACCTATAGACTATAGTAACTGATTTGATGGCATTGATGGTTTTAGCAATTGATTAGAATGTTAATTTCTTATAAAGATATGGGAAGAAAAGGATGAGAAGAGAATGTGCATGGAGATGAGACGACCATATCTAATAATTAGGTTTGTTGTTCTCTTTATTTTTGGGATACAATGTTCTTTTTAGTACACAACTACAGAGATAATAAGATGAAAGTGAGTAAAATATGTAATGTCACTCCAATAATGCGATTTGCTTTATTGACCATATCGTCCCACAACATTCCAACATACCTCACTCACCACCTCATTTCTAAATTTCTTCCTTTTGTCTCTTTTTCACACCCCACCCCGTATCAGCTTTTCCCTAAAGTTTCACCAAAATTTAAAATATTCCCTCCTCCATGATTTTTAGGGAACTTTAGATATGTATATGTATATTCTTATATTCAATAAGCTATTGGTGAAGTTATTGCGTGGAAACTTTTTAAAGCCACTTACTATGAAATAATGATGCCGGACGCAAAATTAATGTAAACCCATACGTGGGATAAATGAATGAGTGGTTCGTTGTTGAACTTGTTGAAGTTAAAACCATTGATTCTGTACATTTTTTTCCACACGTGTGAATGAGTTGGCCCAAACTCGAACGCAACATTGTTTATTGGGCCGTAAAGAAGTATAATTCCAAGCCTGGCCCACTTTATATTAGAAAATACGTGTTAAGTAATTGATCATGTGTTTGTGTTTCAAAATAATTTTTTTTTTGATCATATGTTTCATGCATGGCCCAAGTTTGATATGAAAATTCAAGTAGCTAAGGCCTTTGGGTATAAGATGATTCGAGTCGTTTAGTATTGAAGTCAAAGAGCGTGCGCAAGTACTAATATTCTAATCAAACACGAGTTTGGGACTAAAGGGCTTAAAACTTACGGCCTATAATCCATGCAGTATTATGGGCTATTCACGTGTGCGTATGATTCTTATGGGTTTGGATTAGAATGTAGCTGGAATAAACTAGGTCGAAGTCCAGTCGTTATGTGAATTCTTTAGTGACTTTATAACGGTTTGAACATTTGATTACTTGGAAGCTTACATATTTACTAGTAGAATATTTTTCAAAATTAAAATTATCGTGTTGCTTTTTTTTTTCTTTAGAAAGGAAGGAGAGACAAAAGAAGTAATGTAAATTTGATGGAGGGTTGAAGAAGGGTCCTACGTTATGGAGGACGTGAATCAAAACGGTCCATAGAGTGTCTCCTAGGAAATTCTCGAGGGTCGTAGCAACGTGAACGTCACGTTAGTTGTCACCCAATTTGTGTTGGACCCAAATTGATTTGTTGGAAAAATAAACTAACTATTTATATGTACATTGGCAATACTATAAGAAAAGTAACATCGCGACTATTAATTTTACATCAAATATATTTTGCATACACAGAAAATATGACACTGTCACTGTGGGACATATATGCGTTTAGGCGTTCACGTGCTCGTTCTTATCATACATCCCCGATCATTTATTTCTTAAAACCTGGATCATTCGTCACACGAGATAAACTTCTTAAAAACAAGTGCATTTTTATCAAAAAACAGCTACTACAACAATTCGTTAATCAAACCAATAAACCCATGGCCGACTTTGAGAATTAGGAAGCCTAAGGCGATTTCTTAACGATTTCACCTACATTTATTTTTTCACGGATTTTGAGATTTAAATGTTTTTTCAAAAAAATTAGGGATTCAAAACCAATATTCAGCCGCCTTGATCTATAACCGGCCCTGAATAAACCTTAGTTTGAATATACCCCATGTATCATCATGTACAAAAGTAAAGCCAATCTCCATGAATCTAGAATTTGCCGTTACACCAATGTTTTCATAAATAAGACCCAGGCCTAGCTCAATTGTAGGGGTGGACACAATTATTTTCTACTCGGTTTGTATTCGCTAATTGATTATACTTGGCCTTAAAAGTCGAGTACTCGTTTTGTTCAAGTCGAGTATAAATCGTTTATTTCAGTTATTTGCAAGTACAAAACAAGTACCAAGTACTAAAATGGAAATAACTACTTGGCGTTGTTGGTTTGTTACTCGTGACTTATTACTTGATTTATTACCTATTTTTTATACTGTTGGACAAAAATTCTCTAAATTATAATCAAATTACTTGTTTCTAAAATAAATGAATTAAAAATATATATTATATAAATATTTTAGAGTTTTTTTTGAATTTTATATTTATCATATATCGATTTAAAACATATCAAAAGTAAATAAACATTCATTTAAAAATTGTATAGATTATAATTATAACTAACTATTTTTTTCCTTAAATTCATATACAAAGTTTAAGTAGCTAAAATTGATAAACTCTTATTTAATAATTTAAAAATAATTATATAATAACTTATAAATTAATTCAAAAGCAACAAGTAGTAAACAGAGTAAGTATTTGCAAGTACATCATTTTTCAGCAAGTATTTGAAAGTGCAAATACTCATTTTTAATAAATCAAGTACAAGTTCATTTTTATTACTCGAACAAGTTAAACCAAGTACCAAATACGTCGAAATTGGCAAATACTTAGCTTGTGATCACCCCTACTCAATTGTATGTTTACTTGTTTGCGCGCCCCTCCTTTTTAGAACATTATTGATAATCCAACCCAATGTGTATTTGTGGAAATCATGTCTCCATGCTAGTTTTCTAAATGTCAACTTTTAAGTTAATTATATACTTACCGAGGAAATATATTGTTAAAGATCAATTTATTATTAACAATATAAATGAGTATATATTGTATATATTAGTTTGTTCTCTGGGATTTGCACTCCTTTTGGAATTATACACAATCTTGTCTTCACTGAATTGTTCATAAGGTCGCAAAGCGCATTAAAGAATCAGTTCAAAACAAGGCCTTGTCGGAAGATATACATATGGACCCCTTTTGTTGCATCTCAAGATAGTATAAGGACCCTATTATAATCCCTCTCGTTGTTCCTTGATAATTGTGGTCGAGTTTTATTACTCACTGGATTAAGTCTTTTTCCAACAAATGCAATATTCTGTTCTATTTAAATAGGAGTGATAAAATGGTTAACATTATTTTCCTCTCAAAATAAGATACACGCAAAACGAGTTTGTGGTTTACTCCAATAATTTCTCTCATTTTATTTTCAAAATATAAATTTTAAGTATATTCTGTTATTAATTGTTGCTTTAAAATTTACAAATTTTACTTACAATTTATGAAAAACTTATAATTGTATATTAATAATTTTGTTAAAGTATTAAATATAAAATATTGCATCTTTTAGATACATAAGAAAATATATAAAAGTTGAAGGATCCGTTTATAAATAAATAAAATTCTAATATTAAAATGAAACTGTGAATAATTTTCCCTCACATTTGAATAAATACTATTCATTAAATCATTCTCTCCTTAAAATAGTGCATCATTTAATGAGATTTTTCCTTGTTTTTGATTTTTTTCCCTCAAAATAAAATAGTTTGAAAATGGTTTAATATTGGTTTTGATTATGGGTATGGGTTCTCAATTTTGGGGTTCTCACAAAATTAAATATAATATAGTTTAAAAATGGGTATCTCAAATGTTGAAATATGCATCTTTGCTCAAAATATCTTAACATTTGAGTGCATAAATGATTAAGAATTTCAAATTTGATTATTATTATTGTAATTATAAAAATAGGAAATTTATATGTTTAAAATTTAATGTGAGATGTGATTGCATCATATTTAATAAATGTTAGTCTGGTAAAACTATAGAATTATGTGTTTAACTACACTAAAGGTAAAAAGTGCTAATTTGAAGTCGATTTTTGCATTAACGAAAAATAAAAATTACAATAATGTGGTTTGACAGGTGATATATGTGACTTTTTGGAAAAGATATATATGTGACATCTGCCGAAGAAAAATTATAGCAAGCTAACAAAAAAAATGGCAAACTATTACTCCATTTGTTATGAAATGTAAGTTGTTTTTCAATTCAAAAAAAAAGAAATGTAAGTTGTATTAAATAAAAACACAAAGATTAAAAAAACTATTACTTTTTAAAATATCATTTAGTAGATAAATTTAATTAGCCATAAAGTCTATATAACTTAGTTAATTACATAATATCCAATATATATATCAAATTGTTTGAAATGTGAAAACAATTTTTTGAAACAAAAAAGTAACTCTAAATAACATATTATAAAACAAATAAAAAGATACAAGCTAAAACTACAGCCAACAGAGTGGAAGTGTATGTTTTTGATTCTGACCATAGTTTGACAAAATCGATTATCAAACTAAAATACAAATATTTGATAATCTCGGTCGTTCCAAATGGAAAATCGTACAATAGTATTCTTCAAATAGTCAAAAGTTTGTCCCGAAATACTTATATTATAATCTAAAAACTCTCAACCTCAAAAAGTGAGAGCGAGGCAAACTCTATTGAAAACCTGAATATTATAAAACTGATGAGAAAATACCTACATAGAGGACTTCCAGTAATGTAGTTCAAAAAAAAAGAGGACTTCCAGTAATCACATATTGATCGACCACTTGTTAGGATTTTTCTTATAATTTAAAACATAAATGATTACATATGTGTCCTAGTTTAAATTACATTAATAACTAATTACTTCCAGAATGCAGTTGCAAAATGTCAATGATGATTCTTAATTTATAAATATTAGTTTTGACATGGTAACTTTTTTTGGACAAAACATATGGTAACTACCAGGCTGGTAACTACAACCATAAGTTCCAACAAACAAAAACTATAACCATGAAAAAATATACGGTCAAGAAGCATTAGAGTGGTTACCGCAAATTCTCTTAACCTTCCAAATTATCTTAACTTTTCCGTCCGTGTGTTTTATAAAATTTCTTGAAAATAAAATAATACTAGTGCATTTTGAAAATTACATATATATAGTACGCCCTTTCTCAAAAAAAAAAATAAAATAAAATAAAATAATATATATATATATATATATATATAAATATAGATTCGGTAAGAAAAATTAGTCAAAACATTAAAAAGAGATCTCAGAAAGGGGATTCTGTTGCTCCCACCCTATTATCTTACATTTCCCCTAACTTTGATAGATTTGTTCTCCAAAAGGAAAACCAAAACTATGATAAAGTTTCATTTTAATCTGGGAGCTGCAAACTAAGGGCGCAACTTACTGAACGGCACTAAGTTGTTGAACAATAATAATTGTTGTCCCATTTTTATTTTATTTTAGTTAATACTGGTTTTAGCATTTTATCACCTGGAACAATATACATACACAAACACAATAATAAAGTAAAATTGGAGTAACAAAAGAAATTGAAAAGGGAAGAAGCAAAAGCAATATAATTAGTCGAGCCGACAGGTTATGTGTTTAGACTTTCAACTAAAAGACATGTTGTTACTTAATGTGATTCGGCAGCACACGAAGGATCATGCTTTCAATGAGAATGTGATAAGAAATAAAAAAAAGGAGTATGATTTCCACACCTCAAATATGTTAATTATTTACTGGTTTGATATCCAACTATATAGTTTTGCGTAAAATAGGTACTTAATTTTTTTTTGTCAACAGCACTTGTGCATTTATTATTAATAGAATTTATAATATATAAGTGAGTGACCATCATTCTGCAAAAGAAAAAAAAACGCGAATTGGACTTGGTATGTTCCGACACCTTTCCGGCGAGAGAAATATATCATTCGTTCAAAGATTTCATCTTGTTCTTGTTCCCATTGGTTTTAAAACGTTTTAATTTCACTTGTACACGTCATCAAGCATATTTGATTTGGTTACTGGTTAGAGAGAATATTATCTTACTCTTACCAAGTTTGAATATACAAGTATAATGTTTGATGAATAAGTAAGACTATGCAATGCAATAAACATTACCGCATGCGTTGCAAGTCTCTCTTCCCTGAGTATATATTCAGCAATCTTGGTAATATCAAAATATATCCCCAAGTTCTATTAAAATGTTCTCAATTTTAGTATTCAATTTAGAAATTATAAAAACATTGTTTATATTTAACTACTGCTCCAATATTCGAATGATCTGCAAGGGAGTTTGCAACATGTATAGATTATGGAGAAGCCTGGACAAAACTAACATTATATTAACACGGTCCAAAGATTTCCTAAATGTTACAATGACAATTTCACATATTTATTTCTAATTTACTTATTATTTTTATTTATTACCAGGGAGGCATAATCGTTGTCGTAAAGCGTAATAATAACTCTTTAAGCTAAGCAGTTTGTTTGTGTTCAAAAAAAAAAAAAAAAAAGAAGCTAAGCAGCTTGTTTGAGTGATCAGGGACGGTGGATGGAAACGCGTGAACTGATTATTATTCTTTCAGTTCTCTTAATTAACTAAAGAAAATTAATTATTTTAAATTTGAATATCTGGCCGGTCAAATTTCTGTCATGGCCTAGCATGAAAACTATATATAAACATCCACACATGCCTAGTGACCTCTCATTCGTAGCTTACCTACAACATCACTCACAATACCATCTAACCTAGTGAACTCTACTTTTTGGCCTCTCTCTCATTGAGTCTCCTACTCCTTTTTCTCGAGCTAAAAGAAAATGGGTCTATTGTCAAGAAATGCTACTTGCAACACACATGGCCAAGATTCATCGTATTTTTTGGGTTGGGAAGAGTACGAGAAGAACCCTTACGACGAGATCAATAACCCAGACGGCATTATTCAAATGGGTCTCGCTGAAAACCAGGTAACTATTTACACTAATCACCAAAACGTAACGTCTTGTAGATAAAATCGACAATGTATATTATTATAAACATATATCTTACGGTCTCGCTTTACTTTCTTGCAGTTATCTTTCGATCTCATCGAGTCATGGCTTGCCAAGAACCCAGACGCGACAAATTTCAAAAGAGAAGGCCAATCTATTTTCCGAGGACTAGCTCTTTTCCAAGATTATCATGGCCTTCCTTCCTTCAAGAATGTAAGATTATATCTCTGGATCTAAGTATTAAACATAAAATTATGTCATCCTATTAAATTAAAACCACTGTTGACTAAATATGTTTGTTTATGTCATAATATATTTTCAGGCTATGGCAGATTTTATGTCGGAAAATAGAGGAAACCGAGTTTCTTTTGATCCTAAAAATCTTGTCCTTACCGCGGGTGCAACTTCGGCTAACGAAACTCTTATGTTCTGTCTTGCTGATTCTGGAGACGCTTTCTTGCTCCCTACTCCATATTATCCAGGGTTAGTTAACTTTTCATCAAACCCTAATTGCTTTATTTACAAGTAAAATAAAACGTTACGCCAACTAATTAAAACAATTTTTAATATATTTATCAACTCCAGATTTGATAGGGATTTGAAATGGCGAACCGGAGTTGAGATTGTACCGATCAAATCCACAAGTGCAAATGGATTCCGCATCACAAAATCCTCACTCCAAGAAGCTTACGAGCAAGCTCAAAAGCTTAACCTAAAAGTCAAAGGAGTCCTTATAACCAATCCATCAAACCCATTAGGTACTACAACAACACGAACCGAACTAAACCATCTTTTAGACTTCATTTCATGTAAGAATATACATTTAATAAGCGACGAGATTTACTCGGGTACCGTTTTCACTTCTCCTGGATTCATCAGCGTAATGGAAGTTCTCAAAGAAAAAAATCTTGAAAACACTAATGTTTCTAAACGTGTCCACATCGTTTACAGTTTGTCTAAAGATCTAGGCCTACCTGGTTTTCGCGTTGGAGTTATTTACTCCAACGATGATATTGTTGTCGCTGCAGCGACAAAGATGTCTAGTTTCGGTCTAGTTTCTTCGCAAACACAATACCTCTTATCATCATTATTATCCGACAAAAACTTCACCGCGAACTACCTCAAAGAGAATAAAATCCGACTTAAAATTCGACACAAGAAGTTGGTGTCGGGTCTAGAGGCTATAGGCATCGAGTGTCTCAAGAGCAACGCTGGACTCTTCTGTTGGGTCGACATGAGACACTTATTGAGATCTAACACGTTTGAAGCTGAGATTGAGCTATGGAAAAAGATTGTTTACGAGGTTAAGCTTAATATCTCTCCCGGTTCTTCGTGTCATTGCAACGAACCGGGTTGGTTTAGGGTTTGTTTCGCGAATATGAACGAGGAAACAATAAACGTTGCGTTGAATAGATTGAAGATGTTTGTTCATGGAATGTCTTCTACTACGAGAAGTCAAAGTGAACATCAGAGACTGAAGAGTTTAAGGAAGATGAAAATGTCTAATTGGGTTTTTCGACTATCATTTCACGACCGTGAATTTGATGAACGATAGTCTTTTTTGTTTTTAATAATTCTTGTGTAATAAATATGATTTTGGGTGATTGTTTTTCAGATGTAATTTTTATATTTTGGTAGTCTTTTAGAGATAAAGTTAAGTCATCGATAAGTGAATGCGGAAAATGCAGTGACCTTTTAATTTGTAGTATAATTTATTTTTTACAATATAAATGATAGTTTAGGTGAAAAAACTTTAATTGTCAAAATATTTACTTCAAAATTACGTCTTATATATTTACCGGCGACATTTCTGCTTGAGTCCATAATTAGGGTCGGCCAATAATTTCACTGATTAATTATATGTAATTAACTAGTACTAGTAGTTAAGCTTTTTGAAAAACAAGTAGAATTCCATTTAAGTTGACAAAAAGAAAAAAAAAAGTTGACAATATAGATCAAAAATCATTGTGCATTTCAGTAATCAGTACTAGTTGATTCTCTAATCGCTTTAATTGGTTTCGAAGTGATCGATTTCGTTTGAATAACTTGTAAGTCAACGAAAATTACCTTGACATTCAAAAGATGAATCCATGTTATACACTCAGCTACGTGTGCATATAGAGACGTGACATGTATCCTACTATTTATTAGAAATAATCTTCTGTTGTTGGCTAAATAGAGAATCTTCAGTAAAAGGTTGCCGTTTTTTTCTTAAATGGACTAACTGTGACATAGATTATAAGAAAAACAAAAGAAGATTATCAAAACTGCAATTTTAGGAGGAAGTATTACCGGGAATTGGAAGTAATCCAAAGTAGAACTTTCACAATTTTATTTCAGAATTTAAAACGTGATAATTACATTAGCTGATTAATTTATAAGTAAATAGTAGTAGTGATTACAGTGAATGTTTGGTACCAAAAATAATAACAATCTTAACCAACTACTTTTTCTAATCAGAAATATTCTGGTGTCTTATTTTTCAAATAATTACCATTTATTAATTAATTAATATATCATCATTAACGTGTACTTTACAAGTGTCTATTTAGCTAGATTGATAAATAATTATATTGGTATGTATTGAAGATGTAAAACATGGAGAGAAATTTGATTCTATAACAAAAAAAAATATTTCACCATTGTACATATCATCTAATTTTTTTTCTTTCTCTTCCTATCTTTCTGTATCTTCTTACTACGAATCTAATAATTTCTCAATATATAGTAATATAACAACTTAATCCTAACATGGATTCGTGGATTAGCATATGTACATGTGAATGAAAATATCTGTAGGTCTTTTTAGAATTCACATGATTGTTCTAAAAGTTGATAACTAATGTTTAGTAGGTTTTTTTTTTCTTTTCGAACACCAAATGCTTATATTAAATTAAAGGTCTATGAGGCTAAGTAGATTACATCCGGAGAGATTCTCGCCGATAAACTGAAATACGAAAGTAACTAAAACAAGACGAATGATAGATGTGGCTGAAGAGAGAAAAGACCCATAGAGAAACTTCACTTGTAATCCTAAATTCCGCGTTTGAAGAAACACAAAAAGTCGAAATCGACGTTGAATAACCCAATCGATGAGTTTTGATAGCAAGAATTATGAGAATCTTAGGAGGTTTACTTTGGGAAACACCTATATATATATTTTATGATCCGAGTCATCCAAACAGTAAAGATCCAACTAATTTCGGAGATCGAAGATAAGCAAATATAGGGAGTTGAACAGGCATTGAAGTGGAATAGTATATATATGTTTTCATTTAAAAAAAAAAGTATTCCCTCCGTTTTATTTTAGTTGTCATTCTAGGTTTTTACACACAGATTAAGTTAATTTTACATATTTTCAAAATAAAAACACAATTACTTATACAACTAATCACTTTTCAACCAATAAAAAAATAAAATATTATATAAATTAATAAATTTTGTCTTGAAACTCTAAAACGATATTAAATTTGTGACAAAAAATTAAGCATAGAATGACATATATTATGAAACAGAGAAAGTATATATGTTTTAATGTTTGGAACTTTGAGTTTGAGGACATGACGTTTTTTCAAAGAGCTTCAAGCTTTGTGGTTTAAGGTTTTCCCTATTATTTCAGAATTTATGTTTTTTTTTTGCATTCGATTATATATTAATATGGGTTTAAAGTCCGTTAAATGTAAAATCTGTTATATATATCTAAGTTTTCAACTATGTTGTATGTGCCAAATAAAACTAATTAATCTTGCGTATATTGTTGCAAGTTGAACTTGAAATTATGTTGTAATAAGGAATACATTCAGTCTGACAAATATTTTGTATAATACCCATAGAGTGTTGGCATGGCATGAGGATACATTCAATAAGAACAAAGTTGGATTTTCTTTCAACATTAAAAGTTGCATATAATTCAAAAACAAAATGCCGAAAGAAATTGTTGTCTTTGTAGAAGCTTTCTCCAACACAAAAGTTTATCTTTGTTTGCCTTTCAAATAAAGAGATTTTATCTTTTGTTTGTGGCTGATCATGACAGGATTATCTATTATTCATTATCTTTTCAAATTTCACATCTTAAGCATTTTATATTTTCCCTTTGTGGCAAATAAAAGTCTTTGCAGTCAGTTTAAAGAAAATATTGCTGGTAAAATGAACGAAGTATGGTATGGTTTACATCCCAATTAAAAAAGTGTTCAAACTAAACTGTTCAAACTAAACTGTTCATAAAGAAATTATTAAGGTGACGAAAGCTCTTGTTTAGAAAAAAAGTTAATTAGAAATAATATAAATGTTGCCTTAAAACTTAAAGAATACACCGTTTAAAAGACCCCTAATCGAATTGAAAACCCATTTTTTTATTCATGTATGACACCATTCATCAACATTTGTTGGTGTGGCTAGATTTTCATTTTTGGAACGTGTAGTTCTGTAGTTGACTATGGTCAGTGTAGTTAACCATTTAGTATACCTAAATGTGATTAATTTCTCAATAACAATTAAAAGATTAGTTTATGAGTTCTTGCGACGTAAACAAGATGATTACATATATCGCAATTATAAATTTATAATCGTCAGAGAATGATAAGTTGCTATTTACTGTGATAAACAAAAACGCAAACATGTGATATTTTACAGAGATTTCACGAGGTTCATGAACTGGTACTGAACTTAGTCACAAAGTGATGTTTATAAAATAAAATACGGCTCTTATATAATCGTTATTTTTCGTAGACAACAAACTAATCATACCGATAGTGACATGGTTTACAATGAATTTTGGAAAGTAAAACATCTTCACCTCCTGTTTCGAATATGCTAATGCCCATTAGTTGCTGACCGCTGGGTCATAAACACGGGACTTAAGTTGTGCATTAACAGCCCCATTATTCATTAATATGAAAGATTAAAGCCCATTATGCCTGGAATGTGGGCCTTTTCGAATTGCCTTAATTGTTGACCAATTCTCCTCCTTGGCTAATTTATATCTCTACATTTTAATTTAGCTATAACTATACTCTTCGGCCTCATAATGTGGCCTTTTACTAAGTACAATAGTTATATCAAAGATCGATCACCCGAGTAAGTTTTTTTTTTTTTTTTTTTTTTTTTTTTTTTTTTTTT
>CAKOAT010103710.1:58973-70537 GCA_932364175.1 Eruca vesicaria subsp. sativa | reverse complement strand
CCTTCGACGATACCCACGAAAAGGAGAGATTCACCTCGTTTCCTCGGATGCCGGGGTCTTTCCGTGTCGTCTCCGGAGTAGCTAGTTCTCGAAGAGCTCGTCTAAGCTTGTAATCTTTACCCATCAATGAAGCTCTAGACGTAATAAAGGAGAGAGTGGCTGAGACACAAACCGTAGAGAATGCCGAAGCCCGACTATACAAACTCACCTCCAACGCCAACACCGAACCTAACAGAAGGGCACGAGGGCCACTACCGCCAGAACCGGATCTGCAAAAAAATGGGCCAGAAAGGGCTGCTGCGCCAAACCGGACTATAAGCTCCATTGACCTGCAATTGGTTAGAGAAACAACATTGCCGAGAGCAATCAAATGATAACGCACGACACTGGGATATGCTATTTCTCCGAATGGTGACACCGAGCAAGGTGACGAGGCCGAGACAACCTGAACCCGCCGCAATACCCGCCATACGCTGTGTCCGAGAACCGGAAACAAGTAACCTTAAACCATCCAAATGTTGAAACTGGTGTCAACAGAAACAAACATTAAATCAAACCAGGAGCAAACACACCAAGGAACCCGTCGACTAGCTCCGCAGGTGAGACCGGAAAAAACACCGGGAAGTGAACAAGACCAGAGGAAAGAGAGGCCGCCGGTACTGCATCTAAGCTGCCATAGACGACAACCAAGCTCCACAGCACCACAAGACTCCACGAACCAAACACCACAGAACCCAACACACGCCGGCGTCCTGAGCTAGGAACGCTCTCGAGCAATAGAGACTCCAAGACTCTCAAGATGGTGACTGAGTGGAGGAGATTCATCGAGACGCCAAGACAAATCCACCAACCAACAGACGACACCACTCTACAGCAAGACCGGAGAGAGCACCTACAACACCCTCGCGACCGGATCTAAACCGAGAGCCCAGCTTCCACCTCCACGCGCTACCCTCTCTTCAAGCGGACAAAAGAGAAAATGTCCTCTTGTAGACCCGAAAAGCCGACTCCACAGTGAACCAATCCTAAACCTCCGTGCCGTGACTCCATAGCTAGCAAAACCAAAGTCGGAAAAGAACTTCCCCGCGAGCAAAGCCAAAGCCGGTTGACTCTCCAGCGACAGAAACGACGAGCAAGACGGAGGCTAAGAAGAGGTGACGATGAAGCAAAGAGCAAAGGAGAGTGAGAGAGAGACCTCCGGCGCCGGAACGCGCGCTCACGCGCCGGCCGGCCGCCGGAGAGAGTGAGATCTACTTTTTAAACTCTGGTCGCTGGAGAGAAAGAGGAGAGAGAGTTTCGATCACCCCCCCCCGAGTAAGTTGAATAATACATTTTTATATACAAGCGAGATACAAACCTGGTCCATGACTCGAGTGTGTGTATCACATAAAGAAAAATGAGAAACAGTGCAAAAGAACAGGGCGGAGGCAGCTGTAGGAGAGGGGGGTCACCTGACCCCTACAGATTTCTGTCAAGAAAAAAATTACTTGCATTTTGGAACAAATTTTTGGTAAAATGGTGTAAAAATACATAGTATACTGACCGCGATGAAATTTTTCGAGAACTGACTTGACCGATTGACCCCATGATTTTTTTTTTCAAAATTTCTATTAACATGATTTTACTTTAGTCAAAGCTCAGAGATACTTAGTAATTATTTAAATATTATTTTCATTTCTTTACCCTAATGTTACCTATTATTTTTACAGCTGACTAATATTTTTATCCACTAAAAAAAAAAAAATATATATATATATATTTTTTTTTTTTTTTTTTTATTGATCTAACTGTTATTTTAGATAATTGATCTAACTGTTATTTTAACATAAACATTTTCCTTACATTCTTTATTATACTTATTTATTTTACCCATTTCAGATTACAAGTTTTAAACTCATTTTGGATTACTGCTTAATTTTTTTTTTTAAAAAGAATATAACATTTTATAAGTTAATATTTGATTTAAGTCAAAATTATATTCGGTATATATCACTTTAACTTATTAAACATTTATATTATTTTAATAAAATATTAATATTTAATTAGTTTTAATTATTTTTTTGTTATTAATAAAATGACCACGACCAAAAGGTTAGTTTCAAATGATAATGATTTAACTTAGGTTGCTTTCATAAAATACAATTTATTCTTTCTCAATTTATACTTTTGTTAAGTTATAAAAAATAAATACACTTTTGTTATAGTGTTTAAAATTCATAGTAATAAGATGATAGTAACTGTTATTGTATAAAAAAGATGTGTACCAATTATTAAAAGATAATCGATGTGAGACCATATCACGAGTCGGGACCCAGATATCTTCCATATCTTTGGTTGCGAAAAGAAGAAGAAGAAGTTGCACTATACGAATGGTCCCTGCTCAAACTGAGGTAATTTTGTCATTTTCATTTTTTTTTGTACGTGCGATCCTTCACACAAGTTCATAATATTTATTATTTTATCTGATGAGATTTTATTACACACGCAAAATAGTTATATCACGTATCAAACAAAAAAAGTTTCAAAAATAACTTTACTATGAGTATATATATTTGACAAATCATATGAAAAATATTTTCAAAAACATTATACGTACAATTATATTTATCAAAACTACCAAGATCACATTTAATTTACTTACAATTATAAGTAAAACATTGGGATATATTTCTTAAAATATTTTTTTTTTCCATTATGTACTTATATAAAAAAAAAATAACGTCAGTTACAAGAGCAATTAAAACAGAAAAAAGTTCGTTTAATCATAAACATAAGGGGACCTATACATAAGACTTGACAAAGAAAAATAGTGAAACCTAACAAATTTGAAAGACCTCACAATGATGGTAATTAGACTATTTAGAAGGACGATGACACGAAGAGACACACCGACTTTGTTAGGCCGAATCAAAAGTGAGGAGAAAGGTCATCGTCTCTCTTTTACTTGCTTTTCACAATCACACACACATATGCACTCATACACATACGTATAAAACTATATATACATATGTGGTAGGCAAAGCTTGCATCATGGCTTGCGTTTACAAGTGTTACGAGACACGATAGTCCATAGTCACTAATCCACTACAGTGACTCACTCTTTACCCTAAATGTATACGCGTAGTTGAATTGTTGATTTGGAACTGACTTTTTGAGGTATAGTATCATATTTTTGTGAGTTACTTTATTACTTAGAACCATTTAACTCACACATAAAAAAACTCATATAATTGAAATAAAAAGCCGAAAAGCTCTAAACAAATTATGTGGCTTTTTCACATTAGGTTTATTTATACGCAAATTCTTATGGTATTCTCTAACCTAGCCCATCTATTTTGCCAATGATACGAAACGACCCCATAACTCCTAAAGTCTTGTTTTACTTAACCTGATTATTTCATAGTACATAATAGTTATTGATGATAGATATTCTTAAGAGTAGACTTTTGTTGTCAAAGGCTCAATGATTCGTCTCTTTACAGAGTCAAGATCTCGACGTGATTGACAGAATATTTACTTATATTCCTTTTAATCATGCATTTTATCCTCTAAAATAATGCGATTATTCATTTAAATAACAAATCATTCCCAATTCATTTTTCCCCAATATAGTTCAGTTATTCGCACCCGTTTACATTTGAGGGTAATATTCGCGACGAGCTTTAAATTTTAGAACATAAGAATAGTTGTCAACTTTAACAAAAGACAGAAATCTCTGTCCTTAGATGCTTTTTATTAATCAAGAAGAAGTAAACAAGCAAAAGAGATTTTTTTTTGGATTATTCAAAAAGATTATAAAGTTTATCAAGCGTGCAAACTAATATAAATGTTGATTATTATAAATAAAAACTATATAAATGTATCACGAAAATTATATGAATATGACAGCCTTTATTAAGCACACACTTAATACATGATATAAGGGTAAAATAAACTTCGTTGGGTAATAATCGTCTCCATATGTATGATAACATCCTAATATTCCTTTTGACATTCTGCAAAAACTAAAGACACAAATTGAAAACAAGAATCCATCCTTAGTTCCGATATTTCGCATGTAATTTCGAGTATATATTCTGATTAACATTGATTAAACTAGACCGTCAATTTTGGTGGCTTTGTTAAAATATTAAGGTATGATTGACGGGTCTTTTTGTGTGTCATATTTTTCTGGACAATTTTTTTTTGGGACAATTTGTGTGTCATATTTATTACCCGAAACTGAGTAGATATTTGAAATGGGATTATAACAAATAAAGAAGCATCATCCCCAATTTGACTGATGCACAGTTATATGAAAGGAAAAGGACAATAAATACAAAATAAAGATAAAAACAAAGTAATGACACGAAAAGCAACATGTCTGGTTGGCCGGCCGTAGAGCCGGGGAGGTGACAATAAAAGGATCAGACAATCCTCTATCATTCATCCATTTGCGTCCCTCGTTTGCTATACAAAATTATTGTCTAGAAACCAAAATTATAGGCGCGCACACACACACACATATATATACCTACTTAATTACCAACTAGCTATATTATCTGACTAAACCAAGTCAGAAACATAGGACATGTTTTCCACGCTTTTAGACGAATGACATGTTATTTTTCGATATTGTTTTGTTGTTGATTTTTATTTTCTTTTGTTCTTTTATACGTTAGTAATATTAATATGTTGCTTGAACAAAAAACCAAAAAAGGTATTAAAATAATTTATGTAAATATTTTACCAACATATTCTGATTAGGGTTTTAAAAATAGTCAAATGATATCTTATATTTATTTGAATATTTGTAGTTTTCCTAAATTAACTTGAATTAGTGATCTTTATAATTATTATTTTTCTAATAGATTTTAAAGTCAAACAAAACTAATCAAAGCAGACCTACTAAAACACATCATATATACTATAATTATTTATTTGTTAAATTTCTGTTTGTCATATACGATATAACAAATTTATAGAAATAGAGCAAAATAAATCAAATCAAATCCTATTAACCAATTTAACTAATAACAGAACTGCTCATAATTGTCGGTATGCTTATTTACTTTTTTCCTAAACTAAACAAAAATTATACGGCCGTAATGTGGGGAATGAATCGGAATAAGATTCTGTATCATACACCAAATCATTGAAGGGACCTACATGTCTGAAACTGACACGTGTCGAACCTACCAGACAATTATACTGTTTTCGAGTTTCGTAATTGGTCTTTGTTTCTTTCTCACATGAGTCTGTGAAGGATCGCATGATGGATGGTGTTAATGACATGAGAACCACCACTTCAATTTTTCTCCTAATCTACATTTTTATTCCACTTTTCTTATAAATACTTTTTGTATTTGTTATCAACAAAATATATTATACATTTTTTTCTGTTAATCTTGTAGTTGTGGATGAGGTTCATTTTGTTTTTAGTCGTTGAGGTTTGATTAGTCCAAAGCTATTATTTCAATTGTATTCCAATCATCTAAAACCATCCTAAAAGGTATTACATGTTGGGGTCACACCGCCATTTATATCATTTTATTTAGTATGTACCAATACTTTTCTTATAATATGATATCTTTTTACCCTTTTATATTTATTCTATCCCTCTTTTCACATTCTTTTTATTGGTTTAGTTTCCCCCAACCTTTTCATAAGTCAATGTCTATCTATATTCCTGCCAATAATTTTATTTAAGTCATGTTCTTAAAACTTTATTTTGTCAAAGCATGTTTTAAAAACTTTTTTTTTTGACAAATCATGTTTGTAAAACTTAATCAGATAAATTTGCTGATTTTAAATCAAGAAAATCTACATATACTTCTTAAACTTCTTCTATGAATTTATATCCATCTACCATGCATGTATTTAGTATATCTGAAAAATTTAAGCATAATTTCTCTTGATCAAAATAAAATACTTCTTCTCAAAATCTAAAATGTTTTGTAGTATATAAATTAAAATTTAGGATAAAAGTATTCATCGTGCAAGATTATTTATCAACGCTATATATCTTTCATACTGGTTAAAAAAAGCTATCTTTGAATGTGACCTTTTCACTTTTTTTTTTGAAACTTAAATGTGACCTTTTCACATTTTTACTTTTTCTCGTATAATGTGACAGTGTTTTATTTGATTTTATAGACTGAATGTTTTATATGATTATGCGCCAAGGAACATACCCTATAAGAAAAACGATAACATTTAACATTCGGCAAAAAATAAATAAGACAAAAAGACAAATAATCATGACGTATTGTTATTGTGAGATTGGCCCTCGAACATTATATTAGATTATCGGGTCAATTCAATTACTAGTTCGTCTTCTCGTCTTTGCTCTGAAAAATGTAGATATCGTGTCTTTGTTGATAAAATAATATTAGATCCTTCTAATCATGAGTCATGATTTTTTCAATGTCGACGCCTCGAGTCTTAAATACAACACTATGACTAAATAATTACTAATACAGCTGCCGACGTGTTGGTGAGTTTGCCTACCTTTCCCGTTAGGAGACTGGTCTGGCCGTCGGGGACCGATACCATGAGTAGCAATATTACTTTTTTAATAAATTTGTATTTACGTACTTTTATTTATTTGTATGCAATATAATTTATTTTCAGCCCTTTATATCAACAGTTTTCAGCATATTATAAAGCTTCAATTATTTTGTTCCAATTTCCAAACGACAAAACTGACCCTATGGATAAGCCACGAACATTTTCGTTTGGTCAAAAGATACCAGCAAAATGATACTATTAAACATATTAACGAACTTTTTAAGAAATTGCAATTCTAGTTCTAATGGTTTACATAATCCACAAGGGATAAAAAGCGATGGTGCAGACAAATTAACCTACAAAAGCGAATCCATACATATATTAATGGTACAGTATGGGTGACCTAACTTCACATAGTTAGTGCTACAAAAATAAATAAAAACCAAAGCCAATGAAACGTTCCACGTCAACTTCCTTCACTCGTTGATTAATTCTGATTGACGGATCATATTCCACCACCATTCTTATGAATTTTCTCCTTAATTCCACCGTTTCTCTTCATTCATCTATATAGCTTAATAGGGTCTGCAAGTATTTGATTCAAAATAAACTTATAAGCTAGAATGAAAAACTTCAAGTAAAAATCAATCTATAGCTTTCACCATCTACCGAAAAAATAACCATCTCATATATATACAAAATGTTCCTCCTTTTTTTTATCAACTACAAAAAAAACATTCGGTGTTATATACTATTGTTTAAAAATACTAGGTGATGTGTGTTAAACCAAGCCCCGGTTTCTCTAGATAACTCTAAAAAGACATGTAAAGGTAGAGATGACGAAAAAGATGGAGATGGTGTCTTTATGGATATAACAAAAACAACGCATGATAGTTTTTATTCCACGAACTATTTGTCTGTTCAAAATAATGGTTTTTGGAATGGCATAATAGCAGCATATTATTTTTAAAACACGATGGGCATAAAAATAGGTAGAAGTCATTGGATAATTAAGTCCCAACACAATTTGGCCAGATTAAGAGAACCAAACTTAGAACAAGATAGTGGAGATCACAATCCAAAATCTAAAATCCAAAATCAAAACTAAATAAATAATACAAAATTAGAAGAAACTAAAATAAATTAAAGGGCCAATGTGTAGTGTGAGGAGGTTGAAGATTGGTAGGCAAGCTGACATGTTACCCATATCTGCCTTCTTCAAGCAAAGCATGGAGTGGGAGACAATTAATGTGGTCTCTTATTTAAATCCCCTCTTAATCACTCTCCTAATCACTAGTACTGTCTCTATGTATGCGTGTGTTATCATTTGTCTCCATGGCATGAGTTCTTTTTGTTTAGTAGTTTCACAATTAGCTTCATTTTTCATAAAAACAATATATGGGATTTTAGATTGTAAAAGCAGAAAATTTCTATATGCATAATTTAATAAGTGATTTTTAAATATTAAAACAATATTCATTATAGGAATTGAAAATATGAAAATAATATAGAGTATCTAATGTTTCGGTGGTATAATACGAGAATATCTGCACTCAAATAAATAATTCAAATATTAATTTATCAGAGAACACTGAATCTTTGAAAAGAATGTGTATCGATTATTGAAGGTGGGGATGGGAGATAGAGGTTCCATGTGCATGTAGTTGTATTGTCGACTTTATTAGAAATTGTAGATATCCAGGGCAACAAATCAAATAACACTTAAAACAAGCCTTTAGGCCAAAAAATAATTAACACTTAAAACAATATGTAATCGCGATAATAATATTATTAATAATTAATAAGTATATTTGGAAATTCAAAAATCCATGTCTTTTATCTTTTCTTTTCTTTCCTTTGTTATTAGGTTTCTATTTTCTGAAAATTTCATTGTCAAACAGTAACCTATTTGTAGTGACCTCCCTATTAGAAAGGGAGTTGAAGATGGAAATGAAAAATACTCCTTCTGTTTTTGTTTTTAAATGTATGTTATATCTTTTTTACACATCTTAATACAACATAAAAAATTTTAATGATAAATATATTACTTGTATTTACCAATTTTCCTAATTTCAGACTAATAGTATTTCAAAAATATAATTATTTTATTTTAAAATTTACAATTTACCATTAGTAATTAATAAAAAATGTATTACAAATTTCCAAACATGCATGTTATGTAAAAAAAAAATCTTCTTTTATATCAATTAATTTTTTTGGTAACAGCAGTTTTAAGGAAAAATGCAGAAATCAATTTGAATACGTTCATAATAATCGAGATCATTGGACTGACAAATAAACAGTTTGGAGAGGCTAGCATTGTTATACTCAAGTTTTATATTCTTTGAAAATGAAGCTTTTAGGATTGAAAGGAATAACAAAATGTCTAATTTACATATATTCTTCACATAACATATATATCTTTCGAAGGTTAATCAATACATAAATCTGAAATTTTCCTGTTAAATGATATATATTTTCAAAGCACTTTTGTAAGAAAATATGATAAATTTAACATTTTACGGAAAAGGAAGAAAATATGACAAAAGAATGTAATATTGAATACGATAAATATAAATATAAATATAAATATAGGAATTTATCCAGTGGGTATAATAGTTGCAAGTGGGGTGCTTATTTGGTCAACCTTTGTAACTGATAAAATAGAAAGGCGAGAGAACTGTAGCATAATTATTTGATTAATTAACCACATTTACTTTTGAAAAATACAAAATAATCATATGCATAAATAAACTCGTTCCTTTGATTAATTCTAATTATTAGCCACCCACCCACCCACCCATAAAAAAAAAATTAATACAAAAAAAAAGAAAAATGTTGAGAAATGGTGGTTGGGACATATCCGGAAATGGACCAGACCACATCAGTCTACTTCAGTCCCAAGACCAGGCGACAAGCACCTTGTCATTATCCATACCAGGCGCCAAGACTAGTCATTATCCTCCCTTGTATTTATCCATATGTTGTAGTTATCCTAATCATTATAGGATTAGGATAATCATCCCCTTTATTTGNCTAGTCATTATCCTCCCTTGTATTTATCCATATGTTGTAGTTATCCTAATCATTATAGGATTAGGATAATCATCCCCTTTATTTGTAGCAATCCTTATCTCCTAAGGAATATGCTTTATTCTCTTGTATGTATATATATATGTGTAACCACGTGATTAATAATACAATGAGAGTTACAACCTTCTTTATTCCACAACACGTTATCAGCACGAGCTCTACCCTAGCACAAAAATCCGTAGCTCCCTCCCTCTCTCTTGGCGGCTGCAGAAAACCCTAATCCCTGCAGCAACTTCAAAGCGACGTATCTCCCAAACCGTGTGTACCCAGACGACGAGTCACATATCAATTTGAAGCTCTTGAAGAGAGGAATCCAACCGTTCAAACGGCGCGTCAATCAGACATCGGAATCAACCGGAATCCCCAAAACAAGACGGCGGCTAAATTTCTGTTTTTCCAATCCGGGAAACCCTAGAAACTTCTCTCTTACTCAAACGACTTACACCTTATTTCTTCCTTAATTTATTACGTTATTTTGAAGAAGAAATCCCTTGCTAACTATTCTTTTGCAGGTGTAAAGCCTTAGCTAAAAGATTCAAAGCAATCCAATCTATCTCTCCTAAAGATCCACACCCGGCTGCCCAAGGAGGTCCATCCAGAACTTTTGGTGATCTTGAGGTATAACCTTGAAACTAATAACATAGATTTCGACCACTTATTATAAACTACAGCAATTCTTGTGTTTAAAACTCATTCCTGATCCCCTTAAAAGCCTAACTCATGCGCATGAAACAAGCTTGTTCTCATGTGCAAAAGTTAACCTAAAAACCCTAATTGCTAAATCTGAAATCTATGCTTGATAAATTCGTTTTGATTGTTTTATTTATCAAGTTATATCATGTTGAATGTTTGATGATTCATACTAATTGATTTCGAGGTTATATGATTGAGTAAAATAATTTTGAAAGCCCTAGACATAAAACTATTAAAACCGGATCATTCTCTCTCTCTAGAAAGCCGTTTGATATCACATGTTTAGGACTGACCAAATTCGTTCTTGCTGCATTAGATCTATTAAACTAACATTTAAATTGATCATACTGGGACTATATGTTGTTTGATCATTGGTATTTATAGATCTGAAGTTTTTATGATCATGTTATCTCTCTTCTTCTTATGCGCATGAAACTGGTTATGAAATTGCTTGAAAACCCTAGATCTGATCTTGCTAATTACACGACCTATGTCTATTGTTAAATGCTAATATGATCCATCTAGATGTCTTTATCATTGAGTTTGAATGCTAGGCTAATTGGCTGAATGAATGAATTGATTTAAATTGTTAAACCCTAACTGTTTTTCTATGCGCTTGCTTCTGCATCTAAGTTGGTTAAATTCTTTGATCCGTTCCTGGTAAATTGCACGACCTAGGCTTGTTTTAGAATGTTAATATAACCTATCTAGTTGTGTTTAAAAATAAAAACGAGTGCTAGGTTCATTGGTTTCATGATTGAATTGATTGTTTTAGTAAAACCCTAATCTCTCTCTCTATGCGCCTGAACTGCTACCTGAGTTGTTTAAATTTTTATCTCTGTTCATGGTGAATTGCACGACCTAGGCTTGTTCTAGAATGTTAATATAACCTATCTAGTTGTGTTTAAAAATAAAAACGAGTGCTAGGTTCATTGGATTCCATGGTTGGATTGATTGTTTTGCTAAAACCCTAATTTCTCTATGCGCATGAACCTGAAATCCGAATTGCTTAGATCCTTAATCTAAAATTGAAATCCTGATGTTCTTGGCTTGATACTTCATGATCTTATGCACCTCTTGTCTGCTTGTAATGTGTACTTGATAGATTTTATTTGGTTGCATGATTCGGATTTTTAAAAGTTTCTTGAAAACCCTTGTTTTGGTTCTAATCCTATTAGGTTTAGGATTTGCATTCATAATCCCATTGGACTTAGGAATTGCACCAAAATTAAAACGACCACCTTTTAACTTGTCTTGCTAGTTTAAACATGGAAACTGAGATATCTGAG
>CAKOAT010103710.1:44548-54980 GCA_932364175.1 Eruca vesicaria subsp. sativa | reverse complement strand
ACTAGTCATTATCCTCCCTTGTATTTATCCATATGTTGTAGTTATCCTAATCATTATAGGATTAGGATAATCATCCCCTTTATTTGTAGCAATCCTTATCTCCTAAGGAATATGCTTTATTCTCTTGTATGTATATATATATGTGTAACCACGTGATTAATAATACAATGAGAGTTACAACCTTCTTTATTCCACAACAAAAAAAACTCTCTTCTCCTTCTTAAGAAGAAGCCGCTCCGTTTCATTTCGTCCCAATTATCTTCCAAACTTCACCAAAAGCATTTCTCAACAAACAAATACTTTTCTTCTTTTCTTCTTATCATTATTACTCTCCAAGTTTTTCTACCTTTTATTATAACAAGATCATCTTTACTTTCTTCAGATGGGTCTTGATGATTCATGCAACACGGGTCTTGTTCTTTGTTTAGGCCTCTCAGTAACCCCTAATATCTACAATAACGCCACCAAGAAATCTTCCGCAACCGTTGATCCTTCGTTGACCCTAAGCCTCTCTGGCGAGAGCTACATGACCAAGACGGTTGAGATGAACGTTGCCGGCGCTGGAAGCCAAGTTTGTCGGCAGACTTCGTCTCATAGCGGAATCTCATCTTTCTCGAGCGGAAGGGTCAAGAGAGAAAGAGAAGTTTGCGGGGAAGAAGAGGCGGGAGAGACGACAGAGAGAGTGGTGTGTTCGAGAGTGAGTGATGATCATGAAGACGAAGAAGGTGTTAGTGCTCGTAAAAAGCTTAGACTCACTAAACAACAATCCGCTCTTCTTGAAGATAACTTTAAACTTCACAGCACTCTTAATCCCGTATGATATTATTATATTTATTTCCTTTTAGTTAATTTGTTATTATTTTACGTTGATCATATCCTAATTATTTTTATTTTTTAATATTCACAGAAGCAAAAACAAGCTCTTGCAAGACAGCTGAATCTAAGGCCTAGACAAGTTGAAGTATGGTTCCAAAACAGGAGAGCTAGGTAAAATTAAATTGATAATATTTTAAGAAAATTTTGGTCCATGTATATTACTTTATATTCTTATATATGACTTTTAAAAAAAAATTGTACAGGACAAAATTAAAGCAAACAGAAGTGGATTGTGAGATTTTGAAGAAGTGTTGTGAGACTTTAACGGATGAGAATAGAAGGCTTCAAAAAGAGCTTCAGGATCTTAAGGCTTTAAAGATGTCACAACCGTTTTACATGCATATGCCGGCGGCGACTTTAA
This sequence comes from Eruca vesicaria subsp. sativa, assembly GCA_932364175.1. Classification (NCBI taxonomy): domain Eukaryota; kingdom Viridiplantae; phylum Streptophyta; class Magnoliopsida; order Brassicales; family Brassicaceae; genus Eruca; species Eruca vesicaria. The sequence continues at coordinate 53,743 of CAKOAT010103710.1, read as the reverse complement.
CGATGTGTCCTTCTTGTGAGAGACTCGGCGGTGGTGGTGGTGGTGGTGGTGTTGGAGGAGGTGGCGGAGGTACGGTAGAGGTTGATGGAGGAACGGCGAAGGGAGCTTTCTCCATCGTCACAAAGCCTCGCTTCTACAACCCTTTCACTAGTCCTTCTGCAGCTTGTTAATTACTTATTAATTAATTTGTTTTTTTTTTGTTTCACATCCAATTAGGAATTAGTTATAAGGTAAATCCGGAAAAAGTCTTGAGTTATAATTTGGGGAATATTGGAGAATAGTCTTTATAGATAAGACTCTTCAACGATCCCACTTAATTTTTCGGTGGGATTGTTGGTTGATAAAGAAAAATATAGTTTGTAATTATAGTTTTCATTTTGTAGAGAAAAAGAAGAAGATAATAGTACTTACTAATCCATCTGCTTTTGTTATTTTCTTCAAATGTATTAGTAGTACAATATAATTTTCCTTGTAAAAATGAATAATTATATATAATAAAATTTATACAACTTTCAGTGATTTATTACGTCTTACCAAATGATTGCTTTGTTCACTTGAATATAAAACTGATATATTATATTTCTTATCGTAAGCTTGTAATTAGATATGGGTTGGTTCACACTTAAAACGACGTAAACTACAAAACACATCCGTTTTGCTCCTTCCTTTTCAAGATTTTCTATGTGGTCTTAGATTGATTCTATTTACAGGAAGATCGTGTATATATTTGTAAAAGTATCCACTAAGATTTTATGATTACAAAGTTTCTACAGATCTATTATTCTTTACTAGTAGTTCATCGGAATGAGACACTGGTGGCCAATTTAGTTTTGTTTTTAACCGTAGAAACCATAATGGAAATATATTTATTTGATAAAAATCCCACCTAGAAATAACACCATAATTTATAACTAAACAGATGGATCGAGAAACTGATAACTTAAATTTGGTAAAAGTAGTGAAAAAGAAGTTGAAGAAGATTTTTAATCCGGTATGCCATACTATTCCATGTAAATCAATATATTATTTATTATAGTCTAAATAGAAATCTTGTTTTTTAAATTACAAAATCATATAATTTTAGCTCCAGATAACATTGATTTTATTTTTAGATTAATGAACGCAACAAAAACTGAAAAATCATTTGATGGGTGTGAATGATTTTAAGTGAGGGAGATAAAGGGTGTGGGGCTAAGAGGTTAGCTCACGTGTATTGATACATCTCCTTAAACTCAGACCTTTTAAATTTATCCATCAATAATAGCAATATAAATAATTTATAACAGAAAGCTTAAGCAATACTACAATGATACTGACAAATTAGAAAAGCCAACAGCTTAATACACACAATGCAGAAACGTGTTCACATATGTAATCTAATATTATCCATAAATTACAACAATAACAAAATACCAGAGTGTGTTTCAAAAAAAAATAAAAAAAATACCAGAGACGAATCACAACGCTTAATAGCAAAGAAAAGAATTGTCCATTTTATTTCATGAAAATAACTGGAAATAAATAATTCACACAAAAAATATGAAATAAATGTTTTTGAAGATTTGAAATAGTGAGATGCTCTGTCTTTAAGGGGTAAGGTGGGACATGCTTCACGTGATTTTCTCTTCATTTTTTCTAATCACGACCATGTTACAGATATGTGGAATTATTTCTATGACTTTTCATACTTCATAGTATACCTACATTTATTATACACGTATACTCAGTTTTGTTTAATAAATACATGAAATCGAGACTATATGAAAATGACAGATGTTCATAAGAGTTAGTAACTACTTGATGCATGAACTTACATATACGTATCATATTCATATATCTTTTCATTTCAAACGTACATGCACAAGACGCGGTTTAGTAAGCTCATAATACCATTATAGGTGGTTTATTTTAGCAAAGAAATAGAGTTAATACCAATCTTTCAGTTCAAACCAAAAGGTACAATACATCTTTGTAATTAATATTATCTTCGCGACGAACTGCTAGTTTCTCAATTGTCGCATCGCATGTGGTATAATATGTACCGTACATCTAATATAAGCTGATTTTGATCTCCACTAACATTAATTAAATCATTTAATATACATTGGTTGTCTAAAAAAGAGGTCTAAGTCGACATGTGGTTGAGATCGATCTGAACAAGTAATATGGGATGCCTGTTCTCATGATTTCACCGGATGGAAAAATAAATTTCACCGGAAGTAATACTTTCTGTTATTTGGATAAGAGGGTGTAAAATTATTTTCATTGCTTTTGTTCGAGTAACAAATTAATAGTAGTATAATGTTATACATGCGTGATGATGGCAGATGAGATGACGAGAGAGTCCACATGAAAAATCATAAGATTGGTGACCCTGAAATTAAGGTGGTGGACCATTTAATGATGAGATGACTTTCTACAGAAATCATGACCTTCTTGGAAGCTCAAAACTATTTTCACGGATTCATTCTCTTTATACTGTCCTCCATAAGAAATACTATTTTTATCCAAGTCTTGTTCTACCCTATGATACTTTTCTCGTATATATATTTTCCTTCTGCTTTCGTTATTGTTTTTATCAATGTCTAGAGNACCATTTAATGATGAGATGACTTTCTACAGAAATCATGACCTTCTTGGAAGCTCAAAACTATTTTCACGGATTCATTCTCTTTATACTGTCCTCCATAAGAAATACTATTTTTATCCAAGTCTTGTTCTACCCTATGATACTTTTCTCGTATATATATTTTCCTTCTGCTTTCGTTATTGTTTTTATCAATGTCTAGAGTAGTATTGATGATGCTCTCTGTAGAAAGTTGACTTTGCTTCTTCTCCACCGTATGAGGCACTGTTACCACCGTCTACAGTACCAAATCTCCACCGTACTTTATTTTCCGACGGCTTTTTCAGCTCTAAAGGTGTATCAGAGACAGATCTACCTATCTACCGGTCCAGATTTTCGAGCAAACAACTCAAATGATGCAGATCTGAACAAGAAGTCCGTGCATGAACAGTGAAGTTAGCAAAGAAATACATGCGTATGGAGACTAACTGGTTCAAAGCTTTCACTCTTACTGCCTACTGCAAGCATATACTCGTCACTGAGGTACTTACTCGTTGCTGAGGATTCTTACCCTTTTGTGGGGTTCCGTTACCGTCACGCTACGGTTTAGTAAGCTACACGTCACAGCATTGGGAGACAATCTCTTGGTTATCATGTCGTACCGTCACTCTAGAACAGAGAAAGGAAAGTGGACGTCTAACTCTCGACGTCCGTTAAAAAGACCTCCGATTACGATACCGGTCTCAAACAACAAAGCTCTTATCGAAGAACACAGGCTCACACTCATTGGTAGGGTCACAAATCCAGCTATTCAAAAGACCAGAGCTCTAGTGGATTTCTTCCTGCAACACTGGCAAGTTAAAGGGACCATGACTGGCAGAGACCTGGGGCCTAATCTATTCCAGTTCAAGTTTGAAACGGAATATGATCTTCAAATGATCCTCTCTGGGGCGCCATACCACTTTAAACGGTGGATGATTATTCTACAAAGGTGGGAGCCGATAGTCTCTGATTACTTTCCAGCGCTTATTCCGTTCTGGATAAATATACACGGTATACCACTCCACTTTTGGAATGAGGAAACTCTTGAGGCAATTGGAAAGGAAATTGGCCCTGTAGAAGATAAACGCACATCACAAGGAAAGATCCGCGTTCTGGTCAATGGACTAAAACCACTTGAGATGAAACTGGATATCAGTCTAGCTGGCGAGATTAAGGAAGTGGAACTGGAGTATGAAAACTTGGGAAAACACTGCTTTCACTGCCACTCGCTCTCTCATGAACAAGCTGACTGCCCGGAGATTCGGTCTAGGGGAAATTCTAAAGATCAAAGAACCAGTCAAATGGGCATCTCACAGTCACGTACTCTGGAGAGACTGGAGTCAGATAGACATCGCCAGGAATACAGAAAGCATAATCGAGCTGCTACATCTTATAATTCCTTCGAAGCTTCTGAGAGGTCTCGCTACTCTGAAAGGAATTTCGATCAACAGGAAGGGTGGAACAGGGACAGAGAATTCCATAACCACTATGGAGTTAGGCGTGATCCTCATTACCAAGTAAGGAATCAACCCGCTGAGCAGGTTGGACTAAGCCACCCTCGCCCCACTGCAAGAGAGAGACTATCTTTCCCAAATGAAAACTCTGGTTCTCTTCGAACGGTAGGCTCACGCTCTAAGGGAGGCTCACAAAGGAATGAATGGAGACCAGTTGTGGGAGGATCTGGTTCTGTTCACTCACAAATCTCGCACACCCCCTCACCGAATCCTCCCCGGGAAGGTATGATCGATCCCAACTCTGGACGTCGATCAAGCTCTTTGAAATCGGGTGACGGGAATTCTCCTTCTCAAGGAAGAAAATCAGCACTCAATCGGATATCGAAAACGCCTGTAAGGATCCCTCTTCTGCAGGATGGCATTGCTAACTCAGAGTCTGGTCGCCTCCAGGAAGTTGATATCCAATACCTTGAAGACACTATCCCCCTCCCCAGGTCCGGCGGGAATTCCATTCCTTCAACCTCCAGAACAGGGGGATTGGGACTGCCTGATCGGTCTCCAATCCGTACCTTGAGTGCTGACAGAATGCATGTCTCACTTCGATTGGGGCCGTTGACTAATGCAGAAAATGAAGACGTTCCTGAGATAGATGATCTCCCGCTATTACAGGAAGCAGGGACAAAACGACCAGGAACAAAGGCTAAAGGAAGACCGAGGAAAAATGCAACAAAACCCTCTTCGTCTAAGCCTCCTACTAAGCCTCCTACTAATCCCACAGCAGCTAAGAAACGCGTTATCAGGAACGTAGGTGTTGGGATTAGCCTAAAGAAGCGCAGGGTCACCAACTCTCAGCCCTCTCCCAAAAGACGCCCTACTCCAGAGAACTCTCAAACAAATGAAGCAACATCAGAAGCTGGAGGAACGGCTCTTCCATCAGTCAAACCAGCGGGCTCTCGGAAAGGATCGGATTTTCGGTCCGTTCCAAAATCTCTTCCTTAGTATGTATGAGCTGGAACTGTCAAGGTATGGGGAGCAACCTGACAGTCCGACGATTGAAGGAGTTCCGTTCAAAGAACTCTCCAGATATAATGTTCCTTATGGAAACCAAAAGATCTGATGAGGATGTATTCAGCCTATTTAGAGGTTCTGATTTTGTTAACCACTTCACTGTCCCTCCTTTGGGCCTAAGTGGAGGACTGTCTTTATCTTGGAAAAACAATGTCAACATTGAAATCCTCTCTTCCACGGCTAATATTATTGATACCAGAATTCAATACAACAATACCTCTATGTTTGTATCCTTTATCTATGGCGCTCCCCAACAAGGAGACAGAGCCAAATTCTGGGAAACAGTATCAGATATCGGAGAAGGAAGAGATTCTCCTTGGCTACTCACAGGAGACTTCAATGACCTCTTGGATAATTCTGAAAAAGTTGGAGGACCCCTACGATGGGAAGGTTCTTTTCTTGCCTTCAGAAACTTCGTCTCCAAGAATGGTTTATGGGATCTACAATTCTCAGGGAATTCTCTATCATGGAGGGGAACTAGATACACTCATTTTATACAATCTAGACTTGATAGAGCTATGGCCAACACTGCTTGGTTTGAGAAATTCCCTGCTGGCAGAAGCGAATATTTGAGATACGAGGGGTCCGACCATCGCCCTCTACTTACTCATTTTGATCTGAACCTCAACAAAAAGAAGGGTATTTTCCGATTTGATAGAAGGCTTAGAGACAAGCCGGAAATTCACCAGCTTGTGGAGGATACCTGGAAGGAACAACCCACAGATTCAATAATCACTAAAATAAATCGAGTAAGAAGAAATCTGGTGGAGTGGTCAAGGCAACAAGCGAAGTCAAGCAAGGATCTTATTTTGTCAAACCAAAATCGGCTTGAACAAGCCCTCTCTGATGCCATCCCAAATCAGTCTCTAATCAGTTCAATAAAGCTAGAGCTGGAGCAAGCTTATGCTGATGAAGAGCTATTTTGGAGACAACGCAGTAGAATCCAATGGCTCAGTGAAGGGGATCGCAACTCCAGCTATTTTCACGCAGTGACGAGGAGTCGCAGAGCCTGCAACAAGTTCTCTGTCGTAGAAACTGAAGATGGTAGATCGGTCTACAAAGAGGGACATATTGTCAATGCCTTTGTACAATTCTACAACAACCTCTTCTCCTCTGGATCAACTGAATCACGCCAAGTGGTCCAAGAAGCCCTTACCTGCAAAGTAACACAAGAAATGAACCAGAGGTTGATAGAGATACCAAGCGACCCAGAAATCAAACTTGCGGCTTTCTCTATCCATGCGGATAAGGCTCCGGGTCCGGACGGGTTTTCAGCGGGATTCTATCAGTCTTTTTGGGATATAATTGGGAACGATGTATGCAAGGACATCAGAAGCTTCTTTGAAACAAGCTCCCTCCACTCTCGTCATAATGAAACCCATGTCCGGTTAATCCCAAAAACAACAGGAGCAAAGAAGGTGTCTGACTATAGACCAATAGCTTTGTGTAACACCCAGTATAAGATTATTGCTAAGATTCTCACAAAGCGCCTTCAGCCCTTGCTACAGAACTTGATATCCCCGTTTCAATCAGCCTTTGTGCCAGGTCGAGCGATAGCGGATAATGTTCTGATAACCCACGAAATACTCCATTACCTTCGTATCTCAGGAGCAAAAAAGAGATGTTCTATGGCTGTGAAAACAGACATGAGCAAAGCATACGATAGGATTGAATGGAGCTTCTTGAGAGAGGTCTTATTAAGGCTGGGCTTCCATGAAATTTGGATCTCTTGGATTATGGAATGCGTGTCAACGGTGTCCTACTCCTTCCTTATTAATGGTGGCCCGCAAGGCAGGGTTAACCCAACTAGAGGATTGCGTCAGGGTGACCCCCTCTCCCCTTACTTATTCATTCTCTGTACGGAAGTACTCTCTGGCCTTTGTAATCGCGCTTTGGAAAACGGTTCCCTGCCCGGAATCAAAGTGGCGAGAAACTGTCCAGCGATCAACCATCTCCTATTCGCCGATGACACCATGTTCTTCGGCAAGACAAGTTCAGCTAGTTGCTCAGCTTTAGCTTCTATTCTCCAGAAATACGAGATGGCATCGGGACAGTGCATAAACAAGGCTAAATCTGCGATTACCTTCTCCTCTAAGACCCCTTTAGAGGCGAAACTTAAAGTCAAAAGAGTACTCAATGTGAGTAATGAAGGGGGCATTGGAAAATATCTTGGACTTCCCGAACACTTTGGAAGGAAGAAACGGGACATCTTCGCTAGCATAGTGGACCGAATTCGACAAAAAGCTCACAGCTGGTCCTCTAGATACCTCTCAGGAGCCGGGAAGATGATTCTCCTCAAGGCGGTATTGGCAGCTATGCCATCATATGCTATGACCTGCTTCAAATTACCAAAATCTCTCTGTAAGCAAATACAATCCGTACTCACACGCTTCTGGTGGGATATGAAACCGGCGCTGAGGAAACTTTGTTGGGTATCATGGAATAAACTTACCCTCCCTAAGAGTGCTGGTGGTTTAGGGTTCAGAGAGATTGAGGTGTTTAACGATGCTCTGTTGGCTAAACACTCCTGGAAGCTCCTCCAGAATCCCTCTTCCTTGTTGGGACAGATCCTACTCAACAAATATTGCCGCCACGAGACTCTGATGGAATGCTCTGCTCCAAGTAATGCATCCCATGGCTGGCGAGGAGTCTTGGCTGGAAGAGAGGTCATCAGAAAGGGACTCGGGTGGATAGTGGGAGATGGCAACAAAATCCATGTCTGGAAAGACCCCTGGCTATCTACATCGCAACAACTATGTCCCATTGGTCCACCCCCTGAAAATGCCCAACACCTAAAGGTAAGAGACCTGATCTCTGAAGGTACTTCAGAATGGAACCTCACTGCAATAAGATCTCTCATACCGCTCTATGAGGAAAACATTAGAATGTTAATCCCTAGCGAACTGGGAATGAATGATAGACTGGCTTGGTTACCTGAAAAATCTGGTCAGTACTCTTCCAAATCTGGTTATGCGGTGGCTAGGATTAATGTGGCAACTGAGTGTGATGAGGGTTTTAACTGGAAAAAGTGCATTTGGAATGTTAAATGTTCACCAAAACTCCAACAATTTCTCTGGAAGATCAAATGTGATGCTTTATCAGTGGGAGATGCCTTAAAAAGAAGAGGGATTGATGTGGAAGGAAAGTGTAAGCAATGTGGAGCTGATGAAACTAGTCTGCACCTCTTCCTCCAGTGCCCTTTTGCTCGTAAAGTATGGGACCTCGCTCCCTGTATGCTGCCTCTCAACGTTACGCAAGCAAGTTCAGTGACGGAAATGCTCAAACAGGGCATCAGATTGATCAATCTTCCTCCTACAGGTCTTTCTCAACCTTTATTCCCTTGGATCTTGTGGAATTTATGGACAAGTAGAAACCAATTACTGTTTGAGGATAAGAAGTACTCTGAAGAAGAAGTGATTCTTAAGGCTACAAAAGATGCGAAGGAATGGCTCTTGGCTCAGCCCATGAACATCTCCTCTACCCAAGCTACTAAAACTCTCCCAAGAAGTAGAACACAACAACCAGTTTCTGGTGATGCTATCTACTGCTACTCTGATGGTGCCTGGCTCGCAACATCCTATAGCGGTGGAATGGGATGGATACATAAGAATCAAGCAGGAAATACCCTGCGACAGGGCTCCTTTCACCGCCAATTTGTTGCCTCTGCTGTAACAGCGGAAGCACTGGCCATGAAGGACTCAATCTCCTCTGCAATTGCTGCAGGTTTTAAAGACTTAGTCTGTTGTTCAGACTGTAAAAGTCTAGTTGATAACCTCACAGGATTTACTTCTGTGACTGGTCTTGAGGGTATTCTCCATGACATACGCATGTTGAGTCAATCTCTCACCTCTATCTCTTTTGTTGCTATCCCTCGTTTAAAGAATGTAGCTGCTGATAAATTGGCTAAGGCAGCTCTTATTGTATCCGCTACTGCACCTCAGGTGTAAGACTTTTATGTTTCAGAAAGTAATGAATGGTTTGATCAAAAAAAAAAAAAAAAAAAAAAAAAAAAAAAAAAAAAAAAAAAAAAAAAAAAAAAAAAAATAAAAAAAAAAAAATAAAAAA
>CAKOAT010103710.1:5800-44016 GCA_932364175.1 Eruca vesicaria subsp. sativa | reverse complement strand
ACCATTTAATGATGAGATGACTTTCTACAGAAATCATGACCTTCTTGGAAGCTCAAAACTATTTTCACGGATTCATTCTCTTTATACTGTCCTCCATAAGAAATACTATTTTTATCCAAGTCTTGTTCTACCCTATGATACTTTTCTCGTATATATATTTTCCTTCTGCTTTCGTTATTGTTTTTATCAATGTCTAGAGATTTTGAGTCTGAAAACCGCTACAAGACAAGATTAATTCATTTTAGATTATTTGTATCTTAGAAAAATAGACTGCCTAATAAAATTTGAATTCATACATAGGTCTTAAATTTCTGATAGACAATCTAAAGTATTTACCGATAAAGCTAACTCTTTGTTGGTCTATATTATTTTCGAATAAATTATATGAACTGCCTTTTCTGTCCAGAAAACGTATCACTAATGATTATATAAGTTTTACCTATTTAACTTTTTATTTTATAGTTTATAACTTCACTAACCCAAGAGAATAAAAATAAAGATAAAAGTTATTTATAATTTAAACTGAAGTTATAAATCAATATGAAAAACAGAAATAGGATTTGAATATTTTTGAAATGAAGAATATAACCACTTCTGAAATATACGTGGTGATTATTGTATAGTTAAAAAATATACGTGCCAAAATATCGTTCAATCAAGCAAATACAAAATATTAATATTAGACGGGCCAGATTCTGATGAGTGGTGAGAAGTATTAAATCCGAAATCGATTAATTATATAGAGGACATGTGTTTTATTTTGTGACATGGGTGTATATTAAGACTAGTATCGCATGGTATTAATATCATACTTATGCAAGTGACTAATTATTTGGGATTGGTTCTTTTAATGATAGATAGATTTGCTTTACGTGTCCACGTACGAGCGTAATTAGTGTATTAAGAACAGCAAAAGACATGTGTCGACTGCTGGTTAAATTGCCGGTTTGTCGATATCATGTTCCCGACTTTTCATTTGAAAACGTACTGCTATTTTTTAATTACCAAGTATGAATTTGGTAGAAGACTCCAAATAAATCATATTTTTAATTTCTTGAATGATAAGCAAAAATTGATATTGCAACAAAACATAAGTTGGCATAACAAACCTTCGTGTCATAGATAACCTTTATACGCGTTATCTTACCAATATCAATATAATAGTATATAATATGTTTCCCTTTTACTTTGTAATTTAATTAATCAAATATTTAATTTCGTTTTCATTACAATCTTGCAGTATCTTAGCTAATGGTAGGTTTATGCAACTCTTCTACTATTCTTTTACATTCCGTTCCAAATCGCTTAGTTTTATATTTATTTCATCTCAATTAAATGTTGTCCAGAGTTTTCACACACTAATTAGACGACCTTTGGTTTGTGTAATATAGGTATATATTCTTTTTGGACTGATTTTGTATTATAGTTCTTATAAATATAACAAACAATTTTGTTATTATATTAATAATCTGTTAAATATTAAGGAACATTTTTTTATAACGTCTATTTTATTTATCATTGAGATAAGACATAATCTTTGTGGAGATCCATTGTAATAGACATAGAAATGAAATTATGAAACCAAAATGATCTATCGCATGGGACATCCCGTTTAGCCAACTTGTCTGCGACATTGTTTCCACTTCTATTAATCCAGATGAACGCCACTTCATCAAATCTTTGCTTCCACTATATAGCTTCTCTAATCCAATTATAACATAAACAGCGCCTATTCAAAGAATCTTAGCCGTTTACAATCACCTTCAATGTAACACAACAGTAAATATGATACACTACTATTTAAAAGGTAGCGTAATTATATACGGTTAATAAGAAGCTTAAAGTTTTTAAACAAATCAACATTGGTTGTTCAACACGTTCTGAGACGCACCATTGCGCATGTTTGTTAGATGTTGGTAGATAACGCCGAATAAATTTCACTTAGGTTTAAATAATACATGCAACCAATGTAATACATTAAAACCTCTATAAATTAATTTTTTTTTATAAATTAATAATTTTTATAAATTAATAAATTTAGCGATCCCAAATTAAACCGATTCAAAATTTGATTCAAATCGATTAAATAATTAGATAATATTTTTAGATATTTTTATGTAAATATATATGGTTCCATTAAAATTATAAATTAATAATTTAAATGTTTACATATTTTATATAAGTAAGAAACTATCATTATGTTATTTATTTTATGCTAATAATAAAATTACTTTTATATTTTCTTAACACATAATATAGTTTTGATGAGATTTAGTAAATTATATTTAAAATCACATTTAAATTCTAACAAAATAATATAGTAAAATTAATATAAATGTCAAATTTCAAAAATAATAATTAATGTCTATACACTATAAAATCAAATATTTTTTTTTTATCTTAGAATAAATATATTTTAATTTAAAAAGTATAAATAATGAAACCTTTGTAATATCTCTCTAAATTAATAAAATTTCAAAATTATAACATCATTAATTTATAGAGGTTTTATTGTGTATGATTTTATGTAATTGTTTTGTTACTGTACTCGAACATTGTAAGGAGTGTTTAGATAAATAATTGGGACCTTGTAGAGGAAGAAGATGGGACTATTGAATAACTGGGACATTGTAGAACTACTAGATGCGGCTCATATGTGCAAATTTAGCATGTGATATAATAATAAATTTAGTCAAAAAGCAAGATATATGGTAGTGTATGCTCATTTTGCTTCACTCATGACCCCTTTAAGTGCTTAATGCATAAAATGTGGAAAACCATGTGATTTTGTTACTCCTCCTCCGGACTTTCTGTCATTTCTATTAATGATCCTTTAGAATTTTGTTTCTTTGCCTCAATGAAGTTTTAGTATACATACTCTCTCTGTTTTATATTAAATGTCACTTTAGATTTACTTCCTCCGTTTTAATATAATCTATGTTTTAGATAATTTATTTCAAAAAAAAATATATTTCTTATTTTCAAAGCATCATTTAATGTTGCATTGCAAACTTAAAAACATTTATTAAAATCCTATTGGTTAAAAGTTATGGGGAACAATACATTACAAATAATACATTGATAATTTAAAATTCATAAATTTTCTTAATATGTGTAAGAAATACTAAAACATACATCTTATTGAAGCAAAGAGAATATTTCTTTTAGTTTTAAAATAAGTGTCATTCTACAATCTTAATGCAATTTTGTATATTAAATTTATTTTTACCTTTTTGACTAATCAATAGATTTTTATTTAAATCATTTTCATTTAATTAATTATATATTAAATAAAGATATATTAATCTTTTATATCATATCCTTGATTTCCGTGAAAAATGTTAAAGTGACATTTATATTGAAACAAAATACTTTCTCACATGATCCATCTAATATGTTAAAGTTTTTTTTTTGTTTTTGTTTTGTTTTACATAATTTTATTAAAATTGTAAACTTTTATCAAAGATTAATATATCATATCTCTCTCGTAGTTAGGTTACAAAACACCCAACATTTTTTTTTTGTCAACACACCCTACATACCTTTCAGTTTTAAAAGAATAAGATTAAGTGAAAATTTGCATTTAGTTAATCATTTATGTGACAACATTTTCAAAATAACATGTGGTTCTCATGAGTTTCATGATCCATTTGCCAAATCATTTTATCTTTAGTAGTCTGATTGACACATCAAACATTCTCCTTTTGAGTCAAGACCATCTGTGGATGTTCCTCTAATAATTACATTCTTATAATAGAATATTGTCTTTTCACATGCATTCAAAGTTAGAAGATACGTCTAAATTTTAACTAATGAAACTTGAAGTACAAAAACATTATAATATATAATTATATAAAAAAATCCTTTTCAAATACAAAATCATCTGATGTATACTATATAATATATAATTGTCTTTTCCTATTTTCTGATTTTTCTTAGAATAAGTAGATTAACCCATACAAAAAGATCATTTTTTATATATATGCTAAATTTAAAAGTTTAACCTCTTTATTGTTGATAAACAATTACATAATCACATTCTAAATTTGTATTAATGCATATTAAAATTATTTTCATGGAATATGAACATCGTTCTACTATTTTAGTGAGTCGTTTTATAAAATTTCATATTTCACCTAATTCACAGGAATAACCTTTATACAATCTGTATTTTCTGGAAAAACATGGACAATTAAGGTCTCACACTTCTTTAATTTTCAGCATATGTCAGTATATGATGAAATTAGGAATGAAAACAAAAATAGCATATTTTATAATCTATCTTGAAATATGTAAGTTAACCAATACGAAAAATTGAAATTTTCAATAGATGCTATATATACTAAAGTTTAGTCAGTACTGTTTAAAAATACCTAACCACACTCTAAACTTATATTAATGTATGCTAAGCTTATTTATCTAATACATGGACGTCATATTTAATTTTTAAACGAGTAATTTATTTAAATTTCATAATACTTAATTAGTGGAGAAACTCCTACAAACGCTCTATTTTCTGTAGAAAAAAATACCTAAGGTCTCAAACTTCTCTAATCTTCATAATATGTCACTGTATGATGCAATTATGCATTAAAACAAAATTACTCTATTTTTTAATTTTTCTCGAAATAGGTGGGTTAACCCCTACGAAAAATTGAGTTTTTCGATAAATGTTATATTCATGCTCTTAATTGTTGATTAAAATTTACCTAATCAAATTTATGTTAAAATTATTTTCATGCTATGGGCATCGTTCTAGTATTTTAGTGAGTAATTTAATAAAACTTCATATTTCGCCTAATTCAGTTAACTAACCCCTATAAAATCTATATTTTTTGGAGAAACATGCACAACTAAAGTCACACCTCTCTTTAATCTTCATCATATGTCGGCGCATGTTGAAATTATGCATAAAAATAAAAATACCATATTTTTAATTTATCCTTAAATATTTAGGTTAACCCCTACAAAATGTTTTTATTTTTTTAATAAATGCTACATATACTAAAGTTTAGCCTCTTTATTGTTGTTTAAAAATACCTAATCACATTCTAAACTTATATTAATGTATGCTAAGCTTCTTCTACTGGTACATGAGCATCATTTATAATTTACCAACGAATAATATATTTAAATTTCATATACCACTTAATCAATGGACAAATACCCTACAAGAACTCTAGCTTCTTGGGAAACGAGAATACCTAAGATTTCAAACCTCTTTAATCTTGATAATATGTCATTGCATGATACATCTATGCATTAAAACAAAAATACCATATTTTTTTCTTTTTCTTGAAATATGTGGGTTAACCTTTATGAAAATATCAAGTTTTTCAATAAATGTTAAAATCTGAAGTTTAATCTCTTTATTGTTGATTAAAATTACCTAATCACATTTTAAATTTATATTAATGTATGTTAAAATTATTTTCATGGTACATGAACATTGTTTCTAGTATTTTAGTGAGTAATTTAATAAAACTTTATTTTTCATCTAATTCAGTTGACTTACTCTTATTATATATGTATTTTCTGGAGAAATGGGGACAACTAAGGTCACACACCTCTTTAATTTTCATCATATATCAGTGCACGATGAAATTCTGCATGAAAAATACCATTTTTTCTAATATGTCTTGAAATATGTAGGTTAATCCATACGAAAATATTGAGTTTTCCAATAAATGCTATATATACTAAAGTTTAGCCTATTTAGTGTTTTTTAAAAAATATTTAATCACACTCGAATCATATACTATTGTATGCTAAACTTATTTTCATGGTATTTGCGAAGCATTTCAATTTTCCGACGAGTAATTTACTTAAACTTCATATACAACTTAATCACTGGACAAAGCCCTTACAAAACTCTATTTAAAACGAGAAGTTTAAATAAATTACTCATTGGAAATTAGAAATGATGCCCATGTACAGTGAAAATAAGTTTAGCATACATAAATATAAATTTGCAGTGTGGTTAGGTAATTTTAAACAACACTAAAGAAGCTAAATAATATAGATAGTATTTATAAAAAAATTAATCTTTTCGTAGAGCTTAACTCAAATATTTCAAGATAAATTAGAAAATATGGAAATTTTTAATGCATAGATGCACCATGCACTAGCATAGTATAAAGATTAAATATGTTTGAGACCTTAAATGTTCATATTTCTCTAGAAAATAAAGATTTTATAGAGATTAATACACTAATTAGATCGTATATAAAATTTGAAAAACTAAAAATCATTCCCATATACAATGAAAATATGTCAGGCTTACATTAATATGCATTAGATGGAAAAACTCTATCTTTGCGTAAGATAAATAAGAAAATATGATCTTTTATTTAAATGCATAACTTCATCATGCAATGTCAAGTGATGAAAATTAGAGAAGTCTAAGACCTTATCTGTCACGGTTTCTCAAGAAATTATCGATTATATAGGGGTTAGTCCACTAAATTAGGTGGAATATGAAGTTTTAATCAATTACTCTTTAAATTATTAGAAACAATGCCCACGTAACATGAAAACAAGTTTAAGATACATTAATATAAATGTAGAGTGTGATTAAGTATTTTTTTAGTCAGCATGAAAGATCTTAAACTTTAGTTAATATCATTTATCGTAAAAACGATCTTATTGTAAGGGTTAACCCACATATTTCAAAATAAATTATAAAATACAATACTTTTCTTTTAATGCATAGATGCATCTAACACATATATAGGATGAAGATCAAGGATGTGTGACACCTTTGTTGTCCCGATTTCCTTAGAATATAGAGATTTCATAGGTTTTAGTTTTTTGATTTACGTGGTATATGAAGTTTTATTAAATTACTCGTTGAAAAATTATAACTCATGCCCATGTACATGAAAATAAATTTAGGATACATTATTATAAATTTTTAATTTGGTTAGATAATTTAAAGAACACTAAAGAGGCTAAACTTAAGTACGAATAGCATTTATCGAAAAACACGATATTTTCATAGGGTGGTTAATCCACAGATTTTAAAATAAATTAGAAAAAGATGAAATTTTTGTATTTATGTTTAGTTGCTCCAACACTAATATATGATGCATATCAAAGAGTTTTGATCTCTTAGTTGTTCAAATTTATTTAAAAAATAGAAATTTAATAGCTACATAGCTGCATTTACCACTGATATAGAAAAAATATAATTTTATAAAAGATACAAATAAAAAGGAAAAAAATATATGTGTAATTTACCAGAAAGAACATGTTAATGGAGAAGCTCTCTTAATTTTGCTATGTAATCATATTTTAACTATACATATATTTTTACAAGATTTCAAATAAATTATGAATGTCATATTCATCATTTTAATTCTTTTATTAGTTTAGTAAATGATATGGTTTAAATGTGTTTGCTTCTTTTAATTAGTTTAAAATATATTAAATTTTATAATTTCAAATAACTTACAAAATAATAATAAGATATATATATATATATATATTAATATTGGTATATTAAATTTAATTATAATCTGAAATTGTAAAACCAATATAAAATTTTAGTAGGATTTATAAATGAATATAGACACATAGAATGTATATTTTACATATGTTACAAGGATTTCGTTGAAAAAATAGTATTTTTATTAAAATATTAGTTATAAAGTATGCTATATTTATTTTTATAAAATGAGTCTCTGTATGACATTGTACGGGTTCATTACCTAGTTCATATAATATGAAACCAAACCAATTATATTTTTTTGGTATTAAATCGAATAAGACATAAATTGATAGTATACAATATGAACCAAACCAAATTAAAGATGATTTTATTATGATAACTAATTTTTATAAACTGAAATACCGAAAAATCAAAAAAAAAAAAACCCAAAACCGACCGAAGTCGGATTGAACAGGCCTAGTTCTAACATATTTTATGTTGTGAGATGTGGCATCACTGAATCTATCCATCATCTACTTTTTCAATGCGATTTTGCTCAAAGAGTCTGGGCACTATCTCCTTTCACTCCTGGCATTGAGGGTAGCGGATTGATAGACTTTCCCGTGAACTGGCCAGCCTTGCTCAAGGTAATTTGTCTCCCCCCTACTGGTTTAACAGCGGAAACGCTCATACCATCGATTCTATGGAGTTTGTGGATTGCCCGTAACAACTTTCTCTTCAACAAAAAGAGTGCCTCACCCGGGGAGGTAGTGTCCAAAGCAATGGCCACTGCGAGAGAATGGATATCATCCCAGGAAACCACCAAACATGTAAAACGCAGCAGCCCAAGGGCGGAGCAAACTATTGGAGGGTTAGGCTGGATCATCCAAGACCAATCGAACCGCTCTTGCTTTGGCTCTCACTGTCATTATGTGGCCTCGTCACTAGTGGCTGAAGCCTTAGCACTCAGGGAAGCCTTGTTCAAATGTAAGATGTTGGGGATCCAACGACTTTCCTGCGAATCAGATTCAACGCAGCTAATTCAAGCTATCTCTTCAAGGAAACCAATGCCAGAAATCTATGGTATTGTTTCAGATATCCTTGGCTTAATACCAGACTTCGAGTTGATTCACTTTCGATGGATCCCTCGAGATAAGAACAAAGACGCTGACGCTAGTGCGAAGAGAGCGTTGTTATTAGAAACCAATGTAATGAACTCTACCCCTAGGGGTGTTTAAAAGTTTTAATGGAAGTTGTGTTACAAAAAAAAAAAAAAAGAAGAACAAATCAAGATAACATTTGCGTAGATAAAATCCTGATATTTTTGTGTTAACGTACATGCTTAAACAATGCCTTTTTTTTCTTTCAAGAAATGCTCGGGAATATTTGGAGTGTCAAATTTTACCACAGACTTAGAAATTTGAGCATTTGTATATACACCTAACTCACTCTAAAAATTATGCAAAATTTTAATTTTTATTTATAAAAGTAATATGCCATATTTTGCAGATAGGACTTGAGCCAACTGACAAACAAAATATAATAACTTTTAAACTGAGGATGAGGAGAGACTATCAAATTATTTCATATTTTTTTATACGATGGTCGCATTGTGAAAATATTAATTATCAGTAATTGTCCGACGGGATATAGCTAAAGGTGGTTACATATTAGGTACTTGATGTTGCTCTAAAATAACACATATATACAACAACTCATAAGTTTAGAGTCCATTATATTTGTTATCAAACTCATATACATATAAACTCACATTTTTGTCGACTAAACTCACATTAGACAGTATATGTTCTCCAAAAAAATAGTATAAATAATTTTGAAAAGTAACAAAAGAGAAAGAGAGACGGTAAAGCTAAAGATCTACAAATTTATGTAACGTCCATACCTTTACTATAATTATGAGATATTGAAATATCGTTTGTGTTACATCAAATTACATCATCACTTTTCATTTCCTTATCGCTATTTACTAAAATAATATCTATTGTTTTCTAATAAACATTTGAGAAGATGGAAACAGCCAGGAAGTTTCAAGTTTTGTGTAAAGGAAAGACAACGAAAAAGTATTAGCTTAGTCACCACTCACCACTCATCTATTCGTCACATAAAATTACAAATTTGGACCATTCCAATTATATCTACGGACCCCATAATCTTATCTTCTAGCTGATTTATCACATCACTTTCTTTTTGATTAAATCAAACCATGTTTTGTAGACTTGTAGCCACTCTTGTTTCCCATGCTGACCTCATCTAATCATATTTTTCGCCATCACATTCATCATCTTTTGCTATCTTCATCATTGGCTTATCTGCCCATCAAGGCATTAATATCAGCAAAAGAGACTTGTTTGAATCTTCTTCGCTAGAAATGTGTTGATGGGATCATTTGATCTTGTTGTAAGAAGTGCTGCTGCTTTAAAACTGTTTCATATATGATTCAACGTCTCAATTAAACTGCAGATTCAGTTTCATAATCTTACGGCTAACTATAAAGTATTGGATACAAATTTGGCTTAATTAATTCCACCAACGTAACTCTCTAGCTTGGTTGATAATATATGGACCTCCAAAACTAACCCTAACCTTTTCATAACCCTAAAAGACCTTCCCACCTCACTAGTTATATTTACATGCTATATATGTAGTGTTTATTATATGATAGAATTTGAATCACGAGAGAGAATTTAGAGAGAAAAAACGTTTTGGAGAGGTTGATAAACTCAGTAACAAAAAGAACGACCAATGTAATTTTCTCACTAGACGAGGTTTTATGTGTAAAATTAAATATTTGCATCTTATTGCCTCAGGACCCAATATGATAATGTGAAAGAGAAACTGAAAGATTAGGTCCATTAAGATGAAACTAATTCGCAGACCCAAGTGACAACAAACCCAATCATGAAAAAGGATTGAAAACCCTAGGCAGTTTAGTTTCAAGTGTCAAATAATAGAACTAATATAATATGTAAAAGTTGCATTTTTTTATTAAAAGAGAAGTACCAAATTTATCTATTATTTAAAAGTCATGTTAGACCATATCATTAATTATTTAAATATGACATATTTGATTGTTATATTAACCAACCAATCAAATATATATTATTTTTAAATATCTTAATAATTAATAAGAATATTAATAATAAATAAATTTAAATATAACAAAATCTGTTGAAAAATCTAACAATATCTTACCAAAAAGTTTCGATACTTTTTATAAATAAATATTTTTTTTATTTCGTTTATAAATTAATGTTAATTAAAACGAAAATATAAATCATATATTAAAGATTTTAAATATATATTTAGAAAATAAAAAATATGATGACACGGATATGTGGGTGAATCTCTAGTTTTAATTAAATACTCGTTTGATTTTCCTTTCGCGTAGACTGGTTTGTCAACTTTTTTGTTTGTTCAGAGCAATCTTTGGTATACCGGACCAGAAAACCAATTACCCATTCCTACAAACAAACATGATTCTCTTCACACGATAATAGATCAATATATAATACATAATGAAAACAAAGTAGAATTTGAAAGATATATATGAACATTTGACCACAACCAGATTGATTATGAGTAGTTCATAGCATACAACAAGACTCTTTAATCACACTACAAAGATGCCGGTGGAACCACTTGGCATTTAATCTTGTTTTTAGGACATTATATGCGTTTGTTGGATCATATTCCGGCAAAGCATTCCGGGGGAGGAACAGGAAAACGAGACCTATCGGTACAGTAATCATAGATCATATGGTTCACTCGAACCCATCTATAACTTCGAGCCTCAACTGGACTCAATTGGTGGTACGCACTACCTTCCCACCAGTTCTTTGGATTAGCTGGACAATCTGCTGGTCCCGGAACCGAACATCCTTCTATATCAAAATCTTTGTAGTACGCATAAAATGGAGCTCCCGACCAATTGATTTTCTCTATACCTCCACGTGTTGCCCAATCATCGGCTTCCCACAATGTGGAATATACACCCATTGGTTGGAATCTCGGGTATGGTACTTTCTTAGCCTCGTTGTTCTTATAAACCCTAATGGGCACATTGTCTACGTAGAACCTACAGACCACACATATTAAACGTTTAGAAAATGCATATTTATATCTTATATAACTTTTTGCAACAAACAGATCCATATATTTGAAAAATTAATTGTTCTTAAGTGCATGTATGGGACCTTTATGAATGTACCCAAAACAAATATGCTGTCTTTTTCATTCTCTTACTATATGGCCCGTGGCCGACACAATATAATTAAACCAATCATGTCTCTCGTGACAATATGAAAAGATAGGAATAGTTAACCGAATCTTATAGTACCAAATTATTGGTTAATTTATTGCTGTTAAAACAACTATAGGTTACATTTTTGTTCATAATTAGTCAGATAAAGTGATTTTTTTTAGCTCCAGTGTTATTATTATTTTATTTTTTGAAAAAAAAAACTCTAGTGTTATTGTCGTTACATATGACTTACACAATACGGAGATGGTTCCATGAAATGGCGTATTCGTGGAAGTCACGAGAAGGGTCAAACCAAAGGTTCACTCTTTGCTCTCTATCGCCTTTACCATGAGCAAATACATTAGTTTGCACAGTGTAAGGTTGTCCGCTTCGGTTTCCCAAGAATTCAAAATCTAGTTCATCTCTTACAGAATCTGTATCCGAATTCATCTGCGCAATAATTACATATATCGTTTTGTTTATATTATAACGAACGCTTGAAATGTAGTAAATTTAAAATATTTGTATATATATTTACATAAAACGCAGCAACTGTTCCTGCCGAATCACCGGGGATGAGTTTAATTTTCATGCTAACGCGGCCAAATAGATATTGCTTCTTCGAAGCAAACCCACATCCTAAACCAATGTTAACCAAACTATTTTAAAAATGCATTTGAAGGTATTAATTATGTTTGAACAGCATTGATTATGATGCATGTAAGAACCTGAGCTAGGGTCCAACTTGAGCTGAATGGCTCTTCCTCCATCGATTTGAGTGATATGAGTATCAGACCACGTGATCCTAAAGTCATCCGCAAACTTTGCCGGTCTACTCAAAACCGGCCGGTACAATGCTGCAAATAAGCATAAGCCTATAAAGAAAACAATTCTTGCAGAGAAGATTGACACCACCATTGTTACTTTGTAGTTGATTATCAATGAAATGTTATGATGATGGGTTTGATCGAAGCCATATTTATAGAGAAGCATGCAGGTAATAAGTGTACGTATACTTGTTATTTTATTGGGGAAGGTATCATTTAGAGCTTAGCTTTTCAGTACAGCTAGCCACTGATCGATCGTTTCAAATTTGTTTGGACCTACCACTTTTGTATTATTGTTGTTATTATCTATTATATTAAAACAGAAGTCACAACTTCTCTTTATGTGTGATTTTTTAAAAATGGACAATTCCTTAGAAAAGTTATTACCTTATCTTTTGTATTTGTATAATAAAATCTTAACAACCATATTTAATTCTCATTTTCATTCTCTCAATACATAAGAGCATCTTAAAATTAACAATATATTTATATTTTTTTTTGAACAACACAATATATATCACTAATGTCACAAAATAAATAACATATGTATATAAAACTGAAAACAACACCCACGCGGTTGCGCGGGTAAAGATCTAGTTATGATTTAATATTCATTGAATTTGTCTTGGTTTCTTTCCCCAATCTTACTGTTCTTTCACTCTTTTTGTTCTTTGAATTTGATTTATTTCGTCCACTCTTTGGTAAACTATTATATTTGTCGTAGTGTCATGTTAGACAAGTATTATATAGTAATTATTATGAAAACAAAAATCTGATTCCAATAATTGTGATCAATTTTTTTTTTTGACTCTCAATGATTGAAGCAGATGAATTTTGCCAAAGGACTGAACTGAAACACGCGGTGCGATCTCAATCAGACGCGTGTCACAACTGCACCTCTCTGCTATATATGCCTCACGAAGATGATACAATCGTGTATTATTATTTTAAATGGTGAATATTAGTATATTATTTCCCTACATAAAGTTAGTTTTCGTATTTTTGTATCACAACAAAATGAGATTTTCAATATCACACGATTTTCCAAACCCTAACTTAATGTAATGGTTAACTACACTTAATTTGATGACACTTACTTTTGTTTTTAGCCATATGATGGCATGCTAAGATTTGTTCGATAATTAGATTTCATTATTTATTTCACATATCCTGTACATGTTCCCTGTTTATTTGCAAGATTTTAGTAGTTGCTTCGATGAGAGTAGCTGTGAAATATTTAGGCCCGTACATAAAATGACCATTCTAATTTTCAAGAAAATGAAAATTTGAAAGTTGTTAAATGTGGAGAGGCGTCAGAGTAAGGATATATCTATGTTTAATTTAGCTTTCATTTCATCATCCACACCACACAAGTCGTGCTCGTTGAATAGTTCATATCCCCACCTCTATTTATATCATTTTCTCACTCAAACATCGTAAGGAATATTAAATTCTATCAGGGAATTTGCCACTCTAGTTTTAAAACTTCAATTCAGTTTTGTCTATAGAAAGGTAACTTTTGATTGGTTAGTTCTTTTTGGACAGCGGATTTACATTATATGAATGATCTTTGTAAGTTTTGCGTTTAATAGAGACCTTACTTTAAATAATATGCAAATTTCATAATATATAACGTTTTCAATCGGATTTTTTCCGTATACCTTTTAGCTACCATTTCTAATATGTCATACACCCTGAAATTTTTTGGGATGAAAACGATAGTTATCAAAATGAAGTCTAACTAATCTAGAAGGGCACACCACACTGGACAAACCCACATGGAATTAAGAGCTATGGATAAGAAATTGACGGGCTTCATAAATTTTATAAAACAAATCTATTTAAACCAAAATTAATGTCATGTCTTTGCATTATTTTACCTTTCCATTGTATTGATTTAAAATGCTACCCACCATTTCAATCGCTTTGCCACCGTTCTTGTCGTACTTGTGGTAACACAACTCAGCCGACAATAAACTTATTTGAGCTATATTGGAAAAAAATTACTATTTTCAGGTAACAAAAAACACAAGTGGGTTTGCTGTCATGAATATACCTTTAATATCATTTTCTTTGAATCACTTCGTTTTAAAAGAATTAAAAATAAAGATGAACTTTGATAGCCATTTTTTTATGAAATACAAATATTTGATAGTCAGATTAGTTTTTTGATTGGTTGAGATTTTAAACCGAACTAGAACATAGAAGAAGTTCTGATTTAAATTTCACACACACTAATCTAAAAATTTATATATAGTCATCTACACCAATTCATATATATATATATATATATATATATATATATATATATATATAAATTTAGGTTCATCTCTTATTAAAAACTGATCACCATCTTTTTGTTATCATCAATAAAACTAATAGTCATCGATCTCTTGACTAATCCTGACCAATTATCAATATTCAATAAATTTATTTGTATATTGAACAAATTAAGTATAGCCCATTTCGTGTTTACTGTACATACTGCTTGGATTATGAACAAATTAAAAAAAAGGTTGTGGGCGTTGTGGGTATGGGCATTTCGTGTTTATTGTACACACTGCTTGGATTATGATTGGCCCAAGACAGTTTAAGACAATAATAGATTACGCTTTGTAAGCCCTAAAATAGAATCTAATATTACAAGGGGGATGAAGCGTCCAGTGGTGTAACTTTGGGAGACAGCTAGAGAAGAACTACAAGGGAGATGATGCTTGCAGTGAGGTTGTGCATGATGAGAAGAACGCTGGGAAGGTGGAAGTGGAGGAAGAAAGTAAATTTAACAGTATTGAGAATTTTAGTTTCCATGAAGACGAGTCGGGTCCAACGAATTACTAAGAATTTTTTTTTTTTTTTTTACTACTAAGAATGTTTCTTCTAGCACAAATGAGAAAACCGGGAGAGTGGTAGTGAGGAAAAAGAGATAAAGAATGAGTTGGATTCAAAGAAGACATGTTCCTCAAGATGGTAACGATGCTCGAACTGATCTGAAAACTCTTCCTGAGTCCAGCAGCAAGAGATTAACCAAAGTTGGTTCCCACTTAGTGTTATTAGTTTTTGAAACTAATCAATATATACATATACTCTAATTGTTGGAAGAATGCCATTATTATTGGGATTAAATCACAAGAGTTTTGAGGTAACACAAAGTCAAATGTTATCTTCTTTTTTTTTGGTTCAAAATCAAATGTATTATTCTTATTTCCCAGCAGTGGATAGGAAATTGTAATAGCAAATAGCTGGGAAAGTAAAAACAAAGACTGATAAGCCTTTAGCCTTTCAAAAAGAAGAAGTGATTGTAAAGAGGCAAAAGATGTCAGTGGCCTTGGTAGTGCTTCACCTCAAACAGACCGTCTAAACCTGAGAAGAGAGCAAGTGATAAAACTCAAAACAAAAAGTACAACTTAAACTATCAGAATCAACAAAAATACGGCATGCCCACAGGCCACAGTGCTTGTTTGCGTCGTGACTCAAATAATTAAACTGTAACAAACTCCTTCCAGTGGCACACTATTTTCTTCTATCCCATATCTATTTTTGGACTGCATATTTTGAGTACGTTACATAGAAAGTAACAATTGTTGCAATAATATAGCTCATGCTTGCCAACATGCATCTAACAACAAACTCTACATAGGGGTTTCTTAAGGCAAGCAGAAGTATTTTAAACAAAATAAGTAATATGTGTATAAGTTGCACCCCAAAAACATATATGCGTAAAAATAAAATATATATATAAAATTTAGTTCATATCCGCCACATTTGAAAGTTTTTTTTTTCTTTTGCTGGATATCACTTCATATCAAAGACTATTACACGATAAGAACAAACGAGTCTTTTTTATTCATAACAATTTCTTTTTCGATTTTTCTGACAACATGATAGTGTTCTCTCTTAAAAGATAGGACCAGCAGCGAGGATCTCTTCCGTAAGCTTACCATCCACACCAATCTTATGATTAGCAAACGTCTCAAAGTTCTTCTTGAACAAACCTCCCAGCTTCAACAGAGTTTCCTTATGTGCTTTCTTATCAGACCACTGAAATTTTTTCATTAAAACCAACAAACATAGTTTCATCACTCATCTCTTAGCATTCTTTAAAAAAAGAGAGAGGAGATTTTAAGATTTTACTAACCGAGTTTACAGGATCCAAGATCTCTGAAGGTATTCCTTCTATCTCAGTTGGGATTTCAAACCCAAATATTTCTGTTTTCTTGTAGTTTGCCTCCAACAAGCTACCTGAATGGATCGCATCGATGATCTTCCTAGTATATGCCAGCTTGATCCTGTTTCCAACACCATAGCTGCCACCAGACCATCCAGTGTTAACAAGCCATCCAGTAGCACCTTGTGTCTTCATCTTCTCGGCTAACATAGCTGCATACTTTGTAGGATGCAACATTATGAAAGCTGCACCAAAGCAAGCTGAGAATGTTGCTGTTGGCTCCTTGATACCATCCTCTGTGCCAGCAACCTATATATATGTTCACATCTTTGGTTATGGAGATTGATTCCAAATAAAAGAAGGAAGACGCTTCTTGGAACATACCAGAGCAGTGTAGCCACTAATGAAGTGGTACATGGTTTGTGCCAGATTCAGCTTGCTCACAGGAGGGAGAACACCAAAGGCATCACAAGCAAGAAGTATCACATTTTTCGGGTGTGGACCAACGCAAGGTATTTTGGCATTTGGAATGAACTCAATCGGGTATGCAGCACGTGTGTTCTCTGCAAAGCAAGGAGAATAACAATGTTTAAAAAAAAAAAAGAAATATAATACTAGGAGGGTCGGGCCGAAGCCTATAACCCACATCATGTAATATTAGTTTTGTCTCAGCGGTCATTAGAACCAATGACACAAAATATATTTACCTGTAACGGATTTGTCAGAGTAGTCCACTTCCCTGGTGTGCTCATCAAACACAACATTTTCCAAAACTGCAAAGATTAAATCAGAACCCTATTGTTATATGACTGAATTTAGTTTTTTTTCCCTCCAAACAGTTCTTACCTGTTCCAAACTTGATAGCATTCCAGATATCAGGCTCCTTCTCCCTTGAAAGATCAACACACTTGGCATAACATCCACCCTCAATGTTCGAAACACCAGTCTCAGTCCAACAATGCTCATCATCTCCAATCAGATACCTGTTGTGATCAGTAGACAACGTTGTCTTCCCGGTCCCTGTAATAAAAAAACAATCATCAATCTCAACCATCAATGTCACTAACTATACTAGTATACCTGAAAGTCCAAAGAAGAGAGCAACATCTCCATCTTTTCCCATATTACAACCAGAATGAAGGGAGAGAATCCGACGTTTAGGCATAAGGTAATGCATCACACTGAAAAGACCCTTCTTCATTTCACCAGCATACTGAGTTCCGAGTATAACCATTTCCCTCCTACTAAGATTCAAGTCTATGCTAGTGGAGGAAGTCATGTAGTGAGTGTAACGGTTACATGGAAACTGTCCAGCATTGTAGATAGTGAAGTCCGGAGTACCGAAGCTCTCAAGCTCCTCCGGTGTTGGACGGATACACCTGCCACCCTCACCAGTTATCCACTTAAGAGGGACATGTTGTTACAGAACAAATAATGAAGGAACTTTTTTTTTTTTAAAACTTACATGTTGTGCATAAAGAGTGAATGGTAAGCTCTAGCTGAGACAATCCTGACTTTGATTCTGTTCTCCGGATCCCAGTTCAAGAACTGATCATTCACAAACACCTAAAACCAACAACTTCATTAACTTAGATTTAAACTCAAAGGTTCACTCATAATAAATGTTCAAGAAATCGCTAGGCGGTGGTACTATATAGAAGATTATTGTTTTGGCGGACGTCTAGACCAAATTAAAAAAAATAAAAACAGTTCTATAAATTCGTTTCGTTTAGTCCCGATTTGCTGAGCCACTAGACCGATTTTTAGAACACTACTCAGAACGCAAAATTCGAGTTTTCAAGTTTTTTACCTTTTCCAAAGAGTTCAAGTAATCAACAGCTCTTTCTCTGTTTACCATGAAGGTATGTTCATCCATCTCGATATTAGGCGAACCCCTGAATTCAAAATTTCGAAAAGATCAAATCTTCGATGATTTCATAAAACAGAGTAATGAAAACAGAGGATACTCACTTTCCCCACCAAAGCTCATCCTCTGTAGTCTCATCTCTAACCACACGCTTATCCCTCGGAGCACGACCAGTTTTGGCACCGGAAAGCGTAGCCAAAGCTCCGTTGGAAGTGATGAACGAACCTTTCTCGTACTTGATAGCTTGCTCATAGAGCTCTGCAGGAGAAAGATTGTAGAGGACGTGGGTGAACTTCAAGGAGCTATCACTGACGGCTCCCAAGGCCGGAGAGAAGATGGAAGGATGCTGGCCGTGTGCGTACGCCGGAGTAGTTGTACCGTCGGCTTTCTTCTCCGCCGGGTCTCCTCTCACCACTTTGGGTCCAGATTCTCTCGTCAACGACGCCAAAGATGCACTGTGTCACGTAGTTAACGTTAGTCTTATTATCATGTGTCACGTACGTTATAGTATGTTTTTTTTGGTTAATAATCATTATTATAGCTTTCAATATTACTAAGCTTAAAGCCTTACAAAGAATTATATATTGCGCAAAAATGGAAGAAAAGTTAAAACACGATTCATTTCAACAAATGAGAAGAAAAAAACTCTTGCTTCACGTTAGAAAATTTACATAGATTAAATATAAATATATCTAGTTAAAACACGATTCATTTCAACAAATGAGAAGAAAAAAACTCTTGCTTCACGTTAGAAATTTTTTTTTTTTTTTTTTTTTTTTTTTTTTTCACATTAGAAAATTTACATAGATTAAATATAAATATATCTAGTTAAAACACGATTCATTTCAACAAATGAGAAGAAAAAAAAAAGAAAACTCTTGATTTTGTTCTTCTTTCTTATGATTGAAAAAAGTATCAATATCTTGCTTTATATCTATATAAAATATTTTGTCCATACTTTTTTTTTGTTCTTTTTTATGTTTTTTTTTTAACTTTTTTTTTGTTAAGACAGAACATATTTAACTTGTTACGTTAACACAATCTATGTGAACAAACAGAGGTTATAATGTGTAACTTGTTACGTTTCTTATGAAACTCTTGACAAATGAAAGAAAATTCAATATCTTGCTTAATTCGATATTCTATATTTTATCCGTTATTTTAAAAAAGACAGAACATATTTATAGGACTTGTTACGTCTTAAGTAATCTGCGTGAATACAAGTGATAATGGTTTACCTGATAGACTGAAGCTGAATCTTGTGGCGCTCCTCCTCGGAGAAGGCTGTGCCGCTTTGGTTAATTGGTGTGGTTGGAGCAGAACGCTTCTTCTGTAAAGAGTGAAGCTCATCGAGTGTCGTCGCCTTCACAGTCGGACCACTGTCGTCGTGGCATATTTCGTTATCCCTTTTAGCTCCCGTCGTTATCTTCGGTATCGCTGGTCCTTTCGGGAAGCTAAACCCTCCGTCACCGTTAGCGTTTCCGTTACCGGCCGACATCTTTTCCTGTTTATTACGAGAGAAATTGATGGGAAGAGATGATGTAATGATGCGAAGCGAAAATGCGGCTTTTAAAGGTTTCATTTTCTTAAACCATGGTTAATATTTAACTGTGATCACTAGTTAACTTTAGATAGTCAGCTATAGATTTTATGTCAACAATAGAGTTAGGTATAGTTTAATATATGTTAAAGATGGGTCCACTCAATAATCTAAGATAATTTTATTTTATTTCATCTATTTTGTATTTGGAAAAAAATATACGAGATGTTTGTATAGAAAATACTCAATAGATGAAATTCATGTAATTGGTACACAATTCTTAGACGATTTACACCGAAGGCGTTGAGATTCAATCGTTGATAAATGAAATTTAATGTGCTGAGATTATTTGGTCTTGTAATAATTTAACATGTTAAATACAAAGAAAGTACGGAAAATCATTGGTAAAATGGAATGTTGTTTTTACTAGACAAAATTATAGTAGTTTATAAAAGTTTAATGTATGTTGAATGATAAAATGAAACTATATTTAAGGTATAATGTTAAAAGATAAAAAGAAGGTGTTGAATTTTGAAACTAGTTTTAGATTCTTAATATTAATTATGTACACTGTAAAGTTTGGGTCTAAAAATCAATTTAAAAGTTTAGAAGTAAAATTCATCTTCAAAAGTTATTTTTCTTTGAATATTAGGAGGTTTGGAGTGGAAATCCGTCATCTCTCCTAAATCCGAAATCATGTTATGTAATATTTTCGTTCCATGGTAACTTGAACAGGAAACCTCTGACACAATAACAAATCCTTTCCAATCTTCTTCAAAAAGTTATAGGGATGACTGCCTAAAACCCCCCCTAAACACAACCACCCTATCTATTCCCCCCTATACTAATAACCTCTTTAGAAAACCCTCCAACAATATAAAATCTCTGCATATTTCCCCCCAATGTTATAATCTCTGCCCAGATCCCCCTATCTAATCCAAATTCAAAGTCAAGATTAGAGGATGTAAATTGCGTTTCATAATAGTGATTGCCCAATTAAAAAATCTGATACAACCTAACCCGACCCAATTAAACTGAAGCGACCCAACTGAAAATTAAAAAGTAAAATCGATTTGGGAAACAAAAAAAGGGTTGTTCGTGTCTCTTTTCTTCACAGACACAGATGACGACAAAAATTGGAGAGGGAGTGAGTATGACGGATTTTCAAGGAGCTCTTGTTATCAGGTATAGAGAAGCCTTCAAGCTTGCTAAAACAACTTGTTTAACTCATAGTTTTTATTTGGTTGTCTGAATTTGAAGTTGAATTGATTTTTTTTTACAGGGATGAAAGAGATGATACTGAAATTGCTGATCCCATGGTTGAAACAGACAATGGATACTTAGAAACAGGTTATGAGACGGAATGAGTCTGGAAAACGAAGTAAAATGGATGAAGATGAAAATCTCTCCACATAAGTTTGAGATGTAGGAAGCAGTAGTTGAGTTTGAGGATGAGATGCCAACATAGAGAAATGAGATTCTGGAGAATCGGAATACATAAGCGAAATTCATGTTCCAACGATAACTCCAAACACATTAGAGAAACACTACATGATATACTCAAACTTAAAGATGAGGCTGAGCTACAATGATCAATGGAGAGGTTCTTCTAATGACCAAGACCAAGATTTCTTTCTCTTTATTCTTCTTTATCTTCCTCTCTCTTTTTTATCTCTCTCTCTCATGTTCTTCGTCACTCACTCTCTCCCTCTTCTTCATGGTTGTTTCTCTCTTGTGTTCTTCGTCGTCTCCCTCTCTGTCCTTTGTCATCGTCTCTCTCTCTGCTCAATGTCATCTCTCTCTCTCCTTCGTCTGTATTTATGTTCTTCGTCGTATCTGAGAAATAAATAGACCAAAACCTAATTTTAATTTACCCCCAAATTGATTTCGATTATTTTTTCTGAAGTCAGGTTATGTTAATGAGTCGGGTACGGTCAGGATTGTGTAATTGGGCAAACACAATTGTAAAACGCAATTAATTAATTTTTAATCTTGCTTTCTATTCAAATTAGATAGGGGGATCAGGGCAGAACGAAGAACATGAGGGGGAAAGATACAGAGATTTTATATTGTTAGAGGGTTTTCTAAAGAGGTTAATAGTATAGGGGGGAATACATAGGGTGATTGTGTTTAGAGGGGGGTTTAGGCAGTCAACCCAAAGTTATATCATAAGGTGGAAGACTGGAAGTGCAATTACAGTTATAAACCATTTGATTTTCTTTTTGTAAATGTGAAACAACTTAACTTTATTACTGTTATTTTGTTTTTAGTTCTATCTACCAATTTTTGTATGTAATAGCATCTTCAGTGTGGTCACATCTTCCCAACTTGAATAGCTACTATACCTGTTTCAGATTGTTCATCTCCATAATTTGGTTAGTTTACTGTGGATGATTAGGTCACTCTTTTTCACCATGGTCAACTTTGTGCGGTTTATGTTGCTGCTTCGCAAATTGGATTACCCACTAGTGAAACCAACTTTTCTAGGTTGCTTTTTGTCGAATCACTTCTTTTTCATCGTCGACTTTGTATGGGACTATGTTCATGCACCACATTAAGATTAAGTTATTAACTATTATCAGTTTTTAGGTATATATGCCTGGCCTAATAGCAGTTCCATCCCATAAGTTGAGTATTTGATAAAATTTAGATACAGTACAAGTCTTCATTTCGAGTTGAGATCCTCTTTAGAAATCTATTTGAACATTTGTCAAGCTGTATATTACTTATTCTTTTTAAAAATATATAATTAATACATTAGTAAAAATAACATTAGACTAACGTTACTTTATGATTTGCATACTCAACGTGAACTTATGAGCATTGTAGTTTCTCTAACAAACACCTCAAACGTATAACTAAACTAAGTTATAAGATGATAATCATTTGAAAATATTCCCTCTTCTTTTATTTTACTTAATGTTTATATTCAATATATGCAATGATGTGATTTTTAATGAGTTTAAAAATGATTTGGGTGAATTATAAAAGTAATCTTGATTTTGTTTTGAACTCCATATAAATCTATATGATTTTTATTTATTTAATATTATAAATTTATAACTAATAAAATCCACCAAAACATATTCAAATCACAACAAATCTACCAAAATCGACTACTAAATTTAATAAAACTAAAATTTTAAATATATTTTAAACTGAAAAATCAATAATAGAACTAGATTTGACTTTCCAGAGGTCTTATGGGAAATACTTTAAGCAAGCAATTTTGTTTTCATTCAACTCATTTTAGAACTAGAAGAAAAGAAACAGTGAGTTGCATAATGGTATAGTCGAAAATGATTTTACGATTTGAAATTGCTTTATCAAATAAATTTTGCAAGCGTCATTGTTAACAAGTCGTTTTCCGATTAAAAAAATTTAAGCACCTAATAAAACAACAAAATAAATATATTAAGACAGACGGACATTTTAGGTTCATAATATTTTAGTTGTTTTGAAATATTATTTTTGGTATATTCTTTCTCGCGGTTGTATTATATGTATCAATAGGAACACTCGTTTTAGTCTCTTTTGTTCTATTATCATGATATATAGTTTGTTAATATGATTATTAGGACCGAATCTAACACAATCTTATAAATTATTAGTCTTGATCTTCAACTTTTTAAAATAATATATATATATAATATATATAAATTATATATATATATATATATATATATATATATATATATATATATATATATATATATATATATATATATATATATATATATATATATATATATATATATATATATATATGAACTATAAAAGTATTAAAATTTGAAAATGTGTATAATTCTCGAAATTTTGGATACAGTATTCTAGTTACTTTGAAAAGGTGTATGTAACTTGAACTGGCTTTATAGTCAGGTCAGATCATGATGTGAAATTTTTGTATCACCAAACTGAAAGATTTTTTTTTAATATAAATCGAAAGATATAAGTTTTTTTTTATCAACGA
Organism: Eruca vesicaria subsp. sativa; assembly: GCA_932364175.1. Classification (NCBI taxonomy): domain Eukaryota; kingdom Viridiplantae; phylum Streptophyta; class Magnoliopsida; order Brassicales; family Brassicaceae; genus Eruca; species Eruca vesicaria. The sequence goes on along the minus strand of CAKOAT010103710.1, from coordinate 19,957 downwards.
AAGATATAAGTTTTTCTAGAAAATTTAACAGTACTGAAATTTGCTTGATCGTTTAGGAAAAAATACCGAAACGATACACAGCTACGATTGTATTTTAGGAGATGGGCACGCATCTCAAAGGAAGTGATTTCACGGGAGGACACGCAAGTCTGGAACATATGAATACGAACACTAATTTATAATTAGTTCGCACTGCGTTTTATATGAATCTGTTAGTTTAAGGAACGTTATGATTTTTATTCACAAGTTGACAGAAAAATAATTTTATCTGAGACACGGCAATTTGCATGCAAGCATGGGCGCATGAGTACAAAATAATAAAGAGAGTTTTATATAATAAACAAACTTCAGCAATAACAAAAAGATGAGGGACGTATACGCTTCTGTTTTTTTTTTTTGTAAGAAAGATTTATAGTAACAAAATTTGTATAAACTGTGAAATGAAAAAGGTGTGTGTAGTTGTCATCAATAGCATGATGACAAAGATGTTCTTATAACTCGTCACAAGCTAATCATAAAATGTGCATAAATATGCATTTACCTGACCAAGTTTCTGAAGTAAGATATCAATGTTATGGGGTCTAGCTCTATAATACAAAAAAAATCTTTGAAAGACGAATACTAATTTAAAGCTATACACATATTACATATCCATGCATGACAATAGACTTATCCATATTATTCATAAAAACTCAGTACAAATTGTCCAATTCTAGATTAGTTTGCTACTGATCATCTATATATGCAAATTCAAAAACATTAATAATTAATCATTTGTTTGATTAGAGCATCTCCAATGTATTAAAATGGAGTAACTCCAAAATAGAGTTGAGTTTTACTTCCATGTAATATTCCATTTTTCACTCCAAATAGAATATTTTTAATTTACTATATTTTATATTTATTTTAAAATTAATAATATCACCTTTCATTTATATTATTTGCAAAACGTCAATTTTTAGTTTGTAACAATTCTATTAAATATGATATTAACCACAATTGTTTTTTTTTAATATATAAATAAAATTAATCGATAAGGTTTAGAAAGAAAACATTTATTACATTAAAAATTACATTACATAGCTTAAACAAAATAATACACCAACTTAAATTATTCATTAGAATTAGTATAATTTCCCACATGTGATTTTTAGAATGTGATTGGGTAATTTTTAACATACATTAATACAAATTTAGAATGTGATTGGGTAATTTTTAACATACATTAATACAAATTTAGAATGTGATTGGGTAATTTTTTATCAACAAAAAAGAACCTAAACTTCTGAATATAAGATTTTTCGAAAAACTTGATTTTTTGTAGGGGTTAACCCATATATTTTGAGAAAAAATATAAAATTTTTTAATGCACATTTGCATCATGAAGTGACATATTACGAAGGTTAAAGAGGTTTGAGACCTTGGGTGTTCATGTTTTCTAGAAAATATAGTTTTTTTTGTAGGAAGTTTGTCCATTGATTAAGTAGTATATAAAAATAAATAAATTACATGTTGGCAAATTTAAAAATGATGTCCATGTACTAGGTAAAATAAGCTTAGCATACATTAATATAAGTTTTTAGTGTGGTTAAGGTTTTTTAAATAGCACGAAAGAGGCTAAACTTTAGTACATATAGCATTTATTGGAAAACTCAATCTTTTCGTAAGGGTTAACCTATATAGTTCATGATAAATCAGAAAATATGTTATATTTTTTTTATGGATAATTTCATCATGCACTGACATATGATGAATATGAAAGAGGTGTGTGACCTTAGTTGTCCCCTTTTCTCATGAAAATACAAAATTTATAGGGGTTAATCCACTAAATTAGGTGAAATACGAAGTTTTATAAAATATTTTCACTAGAATACTAGAAATGATGTCCATGTACCATGCAAATTATTTTAAAATACACTAATATAAATTTAGAATGTGATAAGGTAATTATTAATCAACAATAAAAAGCCTAAACGCTTGAATATAACATTTATTGAAAAACTCATTTTTTCGTAGGGTTAACCTACATATTTTGAGAAAAATTAGCGGATATTCAAATTTTGTTTTAATGCATATTTGCATCATTCAGCGACATAGTATGAAGATTAAAGAGGTTTGAGACCTTAGGTGTTCATGTTTCTCCAGAAAATATAGTTTTTTTTTGTAGGAGGGTTGTCCATGTAGTATATATAATTAAATAAATTACGTGTTGGAAAATTTAAAAATGATGTCCATGTACTGAGTAAAATAAGATTAGCATACATTAATATAAGTTTTTAGTATGGTTAAGGTTTTTTAAATAACACAAAAGAGGCTAAACTTTAGTATATATAGCATTTATTGGAAAACTCAATTTTTTCGTAGGGGTTAACTTACATAGTTCAAGATAAATTAGAAAATATGATATATTTTTCTCATGCATAATTTCATCATGCACTGACATATGATGAAGATTAAAGAGGTGTGTGACCTTAGTTGTCCACGTCTCTCATGAAAATACATATTTTATAGGGGTTAGTCCACTAAATTAAGTGAAATATGAAGTTTTATAAAATATTTTCACTAGAATACTAGAAATGATGCCATGTACCACGCAAATTATTTTAAAATACACTAATATAAATTTAAAATGTGATTAGGTAATTATTAATCAACTATAAAGAGCCTAAACGTTTGAATATAACATTTATTGAAAAACTCAATTTTTCGTAGGGGTTAACCCACATATTTTGAGAAAAATTAGAAAATATCAAAAATTTGTTTTAATGCATATTTGCATCATTCAGCGACATAGTATGAAAGTTAAAGAGGTTTGAGACCTTAGTTGTTCATATTTCTCAAGAAAAATAGATTTTTTTTATATGGGCTTTTTCTACTGATTTAGTGGTAGATGAAATTTAAATAAACTACCTTATTCAAAATTTAGAAATGATGTCCATGTAACATGAAAATAATTTGAATATACATTAATACAAATTTAGAATAAGATTGAGTATTTTTTATCAACAAAAAAGAGCTTAAACTTCTGAATTTTAAATTTGTCGAAAAACTCGAGTTTTTGTAGGGGTTAACCCACATATTTCGAGAAAAAATAGAAAAAATGAAAATTTTGTTTTAATGCAAATTTTCATCATGAAGTGACATAGTAAGAAGATTAAAGAGGTTTGAGACCTTAAGTGTTCATGTTTCTCTAGAAAATATAGTTTTTTTGTAGGAGGTTTGTCCACTGATTAAGTAGTATATGAAATTTAAATAAATTACATGTTGGAAAATTAAAAATGATGTCCATGTACTAGGTAAAATAAGCTTAGCATACATTAATATAAGTTTTGAGTGTGGTTAGGTATTTTTAAATAGCACGAAAGAGGCTAAACTTTAGTATATATAGCATTTATTGGAAAAATCAATTTTTTATATGGGTTAACCTACATAGTTCAAGATAAATTAAAAAATATGAAATTTTGTTTCATGTATAATTTCATCATGCACTGACATATGATGAAGATTAAAGAGATGTGTGACCTTAGTTGTCCCCGTTTCTCATGAAAATACAGATTTTATAGGGGTTAGTCCACTTAATTAGGTGAAATATGAAGTTTTATAAAACATTTTCACTAGAATACTAGAAATAATGCCCATGTACCATGCACTTTATTTTAACATACATTAATAAAAATTTAGAATGTGATTGGGTAATTTTTTATCAACAAAAAAGAGCCTCAACTTCCCAATATAAGATTTGTCGAAAAACTCAATTTTTTGTAAGGGTTAACCCACATATTTCGAGAAAAAAAGAGAAAATGAAAATTTTGTTTTAATGCACATTTGCATCATGAAGTGACATAGCACGAAGGTGAAAGAGTTTTGAGACCTTAGGTGTTCATGTTTCTTCAGAAAGTATAATTTTTTTTGTAGGAGGTTTGTCCACTCATTAAGTAGTATATGAAATTAAATAAATTACATGTTGGAAAATTAAAAAATGATGTCCATGTACTAGGTAAAATAAGCTTAGCATACATTAATATAAGTTTTTAGTGTGGTTAAAGTTTTTTAAAAAGCACGAAAGAGGCTAAACTTTAGTATATATAGCATTTATTGGAAAAATCAATATTTTCGTATGGGTTAACCTACATAGTTCAAGATAAATTAGAAAATTTGAAATTTTTTTTCATGCATAATTTCATCATGCACTGACATATGATGAAGATAAAAGAGGTGTGTGACCTTAGTTGTCCCCGTTTCTCATGAAAATACATATTTTATAAGGGTTAGTCCACTTAATTAGGTGAAATATGAAGTTTTATAGAACATTTTCACTAGAATACTAGAAATAATGCCCATGTACCATGCACTTTATTTTAAGATATACTAATATAAATTTAGAATGTGATTAGGTAATTATTAATCAACAATAAAGAGTCTAAACGTTTGAATATAACATTTATTGAAAAACTCATTTTTAATAGGGGTTAACCCACATATTTTGAGAAAAATTAGAAAATATCAATTTTTTGTTTTAATGCATATTTGCATCATTCAGCGACATAGTATGAAGGTTAAAGAGGTTTGAGACCTTAGGTGTTCATTTTCCTCAAGAAATAAATTTTTGTTTTATATGGGCTTTTTCTACTGATTAAGTGGTATTTAAAATTTAAATAAATTACCTTGTTTAAAAATTAGAAATGATATCCATATACCATGAATATAATTTTAACATACATTAATACAAATTAAGAATGTGATTGGGTAATTTTTTTATCAACAAAAAAGAGCCTAAACTTCCGAATATAAGATTTGTCGAAAAACTCGATTTTTTGTAGGGGTTAACCCACATATTTCTAGAAAAAAAAAGAAAAAAAATGAAAATTTTGTTTTAATGCACATTTGCATCATGAAGTGACATAGTACGAAGGTTAAAGAGGTTTGAGACCTTAGGTGTTCATGTTTCTCCAGAAAATATAATTTTGTTTTGAAGGAGGTTTGTCCAGTGATTAAGTAGTATATGAAATTAAATAAATACATGTTGGAAACTTAAAAAATGATGTCCATGTACTAGGTCAAATAAGCTTAGCATACATTAATATAAGTTTTGAGTGTGGTTGGGTATTTTTAAATAGCACAAAAGAGGCTACACTTTAGTATATATAGCATTTATTGGAAAAATCAATCTATTCGTATTGGTTAACCTACATAGTTCAAGATAAATTAGAAAATATGAAATTTTTTTCATGCATAATTTCATCATGCACTGACATATGACGAATATTAAAGAGGTGTGTGAGCTTAGTTCTCCCCGTTTCTCATTAACATACATATTTTATAGGGGCTAGTCCACTAAATTAGGTGAAATATGAAGTTTTATAAAACAATTTCACTAGAATACTAGAAATGATGCCCATGTATCATGCAATTTATTTTAAGATATACTAATATAAATTTAGAATGTGATTAGGTAATTAGTAATCAACAATAAAGAGCCTAAACGTTTGAATATAGCATTTATTGAAAAACTCATTTTTTGTAGGGGTTAACCCACATATTTTGAGAAAAATTAGAAAATATCAAGTTTTTCTTTTAATGCATATTTGCATCATTCAGTGACATAGTATGAAGGTTAAAGAGGCCTTAGGTGTTCATTTTCTCAAGAAATAAAATTTAACTTTATATGGGCTTTTTCTACTGATTAAGTGGTATATGGAATTTAAATAAATTACCTTGTTCAAAAATTAGAAATGATATCCATGTACCATGAAAATAATTTTAACATACATTAATACAAATTTAGAATGTGATTGGGTATTTTTTTATCAAAAAAAAAGAGCCTAAACTTCCGAATATAAGATTTGTCGAAAAACTCAATTTTTTGTAGGGGTTAACCCACATATTTCGAGAGAAAAAAGAAAAAATGAAAATTTTGTTTTAATGCACATTTGCATCATGAACATTTGCATCATGAAGTGACATAGTACAAAGGTTAAAGAGGTTTGAGACCTTAGGCGTTCATGTTTCCCCAGAAAATATAATTTTTTTTTGTAGGAGGTTTGTCCACTCATTAAGTAGTATATGAAATTAAATAAATTAGATGTTGGAAAATTTAAAAATGATGTCCATGTACTAGGTAAAATAAGCTTAGCATACATTAATATAAGTTTTAAGTGTGGTTAAGGTTTTTTAAATAGCACGAAAGAGGCTAAACTTTAGTATATATAGCATTTATTGGAAAAATCAATCTTTTCGTATGGGTTAACCTACATAGTTCAAGATAAATTAGAAAATATGAATTTTTTTTAATGCCTTATTTCATCATGCACTGAAATATAATGAAGATTAAAGAGGTGTGTGACCTTAGTTGTCCCCGTTTCTCATGAAATACAGATTTTATAAGGGTTAGTCCACTAAATTAGGTGAAATATAAAGTTTTATAAAACATTTTCACTAGAATACTAGAAATGATGCCCATGTACCATGCACTTTATTTTAAGATATACTAATATAATTTTAGAATGTGATTAGGTAATTATTAATCAATAAAAAAGAGCCTAAACGTTTGAATATAACATTTATTGAAAAACTAATTTTTCGTAGGGGTTAACCCAGATATTTTGAGAAAAATTAGAAATATCAAGTTTTTGTTTTAATGCATATTTGCATCATTCAGCGACATAGTATGAAGGTTAAAGAGGTTTGAGACCTTAGGTGTTCATTTTTCTCAAGAAATAAATTTTTGTTTTATCTGGGCTTTTTCTACTGATTAAGTGGTATTTGAAATTTAAATAAATTACCTTGTTTAAAAATTAGAAATGATATCCATATACCATGAATATAATTTTAACATACATTAATACAAATTAAGAATGTGATTGGGTAATTTTTTATCAACAAAAAAGAGCCTAAACTTCCGAATATAAGATTTGTCGAAAAACTCGATTTTTTTGTAGGGGTTAACCCAAATATTTCTAGAAAAAAAAAGAAAAAAAATGAAAATTTTGTTTTAATGCACATTTGCATCATGAATTGACATAGTACGAAGGTTAAAGAGGTTTGAGACCTTAGGTGTTCATGTTTCTCCAGAAAATATAATTTTGTTTTGAAGGAGGTTTGTCCAGTGATTAAGTAGTATATGAAATTAAATAAATACATGTTGGAAACTTAAAAAATGATGTCCATGTACTATGTCAAATAAGCTTAGCATACATTAATATAAGTTTTGAGTGTGGTTGGGTATTTTTAAATGGCACAAAAGAGGCTACACTTTAGTATATATAGCATTTATTGGAAAACTCAATATTTTCATAGCATTTAATAGAAAATATGATTTTTTTTTCATTTAATGGAAAACTCAATATTTTCATAGGGGTTAACCTACTCAGTTCAAGATAAATTAGAAAATGGGAAAAAAAAATTTCATGCATAATTTCATCATGCACTAACAAATGATGAAAATTAAAAAGGTGTGTGACCTTAGTTGTCCATACCTTATTCAAAATTTAGAAATGATGTCCATGTACCATGAAAATAATTTTAATATACATTAATAAAAATTTAGAATGTGATTAGGTAATTAATAATCAATAATAAAGAGCCTAAACGTTTGAATATAACATTTATTGAAAATCTCAATTTTTCGTAGGGGCTAACCCACATATTTTGAGAAAAATTAGAAAACATCAAAAATTTGTTTTAATGCATATTTGCATCATTCAGCGACATAGTATTAAGGTTAAAGAGGTTTGAGACCTTAGTTGTTCATATTTCTCAAGAAAAATAGATTTTTTTATATGGGCCTTTTCTACTGATTTAGTGGTAGATGAAATTTAACTAAACTACCTTCTTCAAAATTATGAAATGATGTCCATATACCATGAAAATAATTTGAATATACATTAATACAAATTTAGAGTGTGATTGAGTATCTTTTATCAACAAAAAAGAGCTTAAACTTCTGAATATAAAATTTGTCGAAAAACTCGAGTTTTTGTAGGGGTTAACCCACATATTTCGAGAAAAAATAGGAAAAATGAAAATTTTGTTTTAATGCAAATTTACATCATGAAGTGACATAGTAAGAAGGTTAAAGAGGTTTGAGACCTTAAGTGTTCATGTTTCTCTAGAAAATATAGTTTTTTGTAGGAGGTTTGTCCACTGATTAAGTAGTATATGAAATTTAAATAAATTATATGTTGGAAAATTAAAAATGATCTCCATGTACTAGGTAAAATAAGCTTAGCATACTTTAATATAATTTTTGAGTGTGGTTAGGTATTTTTAAATAGTACGAAAGAGGCTAAACTCTAGTATATATAGCATTTAATGGAAAACTCAATTTTTTCATAGGGGTTAACCTACATAGTTCAAGATAAATTAGAAAATATGAAATTTTTTTTTTCATGCATAATTTCATCATGCACTGAAAAATGATGAAAATTAAAGAGGTGTGTGACCTTAGTTGTTTCTCATTAAAATAAAGATTTTATAGCGGTTAGTCAACTAAATTAAGTGAAATATGAAGTGTTATAAAATATTGTCACTAGAATACTAGAAATGATGCACATGTACCATGCAAATTATTTTAACATACACTAATATAAATTTAGAATGTGATTAGGCAATTATTAATCCACAATAAAGAGCCTAAACGTTTGAATATAACATTTATTGAAAAACTCAATTTTTCGTAGGGGTTAACCCACATATTTTGAGAAAAATTAGAAAATATCAAAAATTTGTTTTAATGCATATTTGCATCATTCAGCGACATAGTATAAAGGTTAAAGAGGTTTGAGACCTTAGGTGTTCATATTTCTCAAGAAAAATAGATTATTTTTATATGGGCTTTTTCTACTGATTTAGTGGTAGATGAAATTTAAATAAACTACCTTATTCAAAAATTAGAAATGATGTCCATGTACCATGAAAANGAGACCTTAGGTGTTCATATTTCTCAAGAAAAATAGATTATTTTTATATGGGCTTTTTCTACTGATTTAGTGGTAGATGAAATTTAAATAAACTACCTTATTCAAAAATTAGAAATGATGTCCATGTACCATGAAAATAATTTTAATATACATTAATACAAATTTAGAATGTGATTGAGTATTTTTTTATAAAAAAAAAGCCTAAACTTCTGAATATAATTTTTGTCGAATAACTCGAGTTTTTGTAGGGGTTAACCCACATATTTCGAGAAAAAATCAAAAAAATGAAAATTTTGTTTTAATGCAAATTTGCATCATGAAGTGACATAGTAAGAAGGTTAAAGAGGTTTGAGACCTTAAGTGTTCATGTTTCTCTAGAAAATATAGTTTTTTTGTAGGAGGTTTGTCCACTGATTAAGTAGTATATGAAATTTAAATAAATTACATGTTGGAAAATTAAAAAGATGTCCATGTACTAGGTAAAATAAGCTTAGCATACTTTAATATAAGTTTTGAGTGTGGTTAGGTATTTTTAAATAGTACGAAAGAGGCTAAACTTTAGTATATATAGCATTTAATGGAAAACTCAATTTTTTCATAGGGGTTAGCCTACATAGTTCAAGATAAATTAGAAAATATGAAAAACAAATTTCATGCATAATTTCATCATGACTGACAGATGATGAAAATTAAAGAGGTGTGTGACCTTAGATGTCCCCTGTTCTCATGAAAATAAAGATTTTATAGGGATTAGTCGACTAAATTAGGTGAAATTTGAAGTGTTATAAAATATTTTCACTAGAATACTAGACATGATGCCCATGTACCATGCAAATTATTTTAACATACACTAATATAAATTTAGAATGTGATTAGGTAATTAATAATCAACAATAAAGAGCCTAAACGTTTGAATATAACATTTATTGAAAAACTCAATTTTTCGTAGGGGTTAACCCACATATTTAGAGAAAAATTAGAAAATATCCAAAATTTCTTTTAATGCATATTTGCATCATTCAGCGACATAGTATAAAGGTTAAAGAGGTTTGAGACCTTAGGTGTTCATATTTCTCAAGAAAAATAGATTATTTTTATATGGGCTTTTTCTACTGATTTAGTGGTAGATGAAATTTAAATAAACTACCTTATTCAAAAATTAGAAATGATGTCCATGTACCATGAAAATAATTTTANGAGACCTTAGGTGTTCATATTTCTCAAGAAAAATAGATTATTTTTATATGGGCTTTTTCTACTGATTTAGTGGTAGATGAAATTTAAATAAACTACCTTATTCAAAAATTAGAAATGATGTCCATGTACCATGAAAATAATTTTAATATACATTAATACAAATTTAGAATGTGATTGAGTATTTTTTTATAAAAAAAAAAGCCTAAACTTCTGAATATAATTTTTGTCGAAAAACTCGAGTTTTTGTAGGGGTTAACCCACATATTTCGAGAAAAAATCGAAAAAATGAAAATTTTGTTTTAATGCAAATTTGCATCATGAAGTGACATAGTAAGAAGGTTAAAGAGGTTTGAGACCTTAAGTGTTCATGTTTCTCTAGAAAATATAGTTTTTTTGTAGGAGGTTTGTCCACTGATTAAGTAGTATATGAAATTTAAATAAATCTCATGTTGGAAAATTAAAAATGATGTCCATGTACTAGGTAAAATAAGCTTAGCATAATTTAATATAAGTTTTGAGTGTGGTTAGGTATTTTTAAATAGTACGAAAGAGGCTAAATTTTAGTATATATAGCATTTAATGGAAAACTCAATTTTTTCATATGGGTTAACCTACATAGTTCAAGATAAATTAAAAAATATGAATTTTTTTTTTCATGCATAATTTCATCATGCACTGACAAATGATGAAAATTAAAGAGGTGTGTGACCTTAGATGTCCCCCTTTCTCATGAAAATAAAGATTTTATAGGGATTAGTCGACTAAATTAGGTGAAATTTGAAGTCTTATAAAATATTTTCACTAGAATACTAGACATGATGCCCATGTACCATGCAAATTATTTTAACATACACTAATATAAATTTAGAATGTGATTAGGTAATTAATAATCAACAATAAAGAGCCTAAACGTTTGAATATAACATTTATTGAAAAACTCAATTTTTCGTAGGGGTTAACCCACATATTTTGAGAAAATTAGAAAATATCAAAAATTTGTTTTAATGCATATTTGCATCATTCAGTGACATAGTATGAAGGTTAAAGAGGTTTGAGACCTTAGTTGTTCATATTTCTCAAGAAAAATAGATTTTTTTATATGGGCTTTTTCTACTGATTTAGTGGTAGATGAAATTTAAATAAACTACCTTATTCAAAAATTAGAAATGATGTCCATGTACCATGAAAATAATTTGAATATACATTAATACAAATTTAGAATGTGATTGAGTATTTTTATCAACAAAAAAGAGCTTAAACTTCTGAATATAAAATTTGTCGAAAAACTCGAGTTTTTGTAAGGGTTAACCCACATATTTCAAGAAAAAATAGAAAAAATGAAAATTTTGTTTTAATGCAAATTTGCATCATGAAGTGACATAGTAAGAAGGTTAAAGAGGTTTGAGACCTTAAGTGTTCATGTTTCTCTAGAAAATATAGTTTTTTTGTAGGAGGTTTATCCACTGATTAAAAATGAAATTTAAATAAATTACATGTTGGAAAATTAAAAAGGATCTCCATGTACTAGGTAAAATAAGCTTAGCATACTTTAATATAAGTTTTGAGTGTGGTTAGGTATTTTTAAATAGTACGAAAGAGGCTAAACTTTAGTATATATAGCATTTAATGGAAAACTCAATTTTTTCATAGGGGTTAGCCTACATAGTTCAAGATAAATTAGAAAATATGAAAAAAAAAATTCCTGCATAATTTCATCATGACTGACACATGATGAAAATTAAAAAGGTGTGTGACCTTAGTTGTCCCCCTTTCTCATAAAAATAAAGTTTTATAGGGGTTATTTGTCGACTAAATTAGGTGATATATGAAGTGTTATAAAATATTTTAACTAGAATACTAGATATGATGCACATGTACCATGCAAATTATTTTAACATACACTAATATAAATTTCGAATGTGATTAGGTAATTATTAATCAACAATAAAGAGCCTAAACGTTTGAACATAACATTTTATTGAAAAACTCAATTTTTCGTAGGGGTTAACCCACATATTTTGAGAAAAATTAGAAAATATCAAAAATTTATTTTTAATGCATATTTGCATCATTCAGCGACATAGTATGAAGGTTAAAGAGGTTTGAGACCTTAGTTGTTCATATTTCTCAACAAAAATAGATTTTTTTTATATGGGCTTTTTCTACTGATTTAGTGGTAGATGAATTTTAAATAAACTACCTTATTCAAAATTTAGAAATGATGTCCAAGTACCATGAAAATAATTTGAATATACATTAATACAAATTTAGAATGTGATTGAGTATTTTTTTATCAACAAAAAAAAGCCTAAACTTCTGAGTATAAAATTTGTCGAAAAACTCGAGTTTTTGTAGGGGTTAACCCATATATTTTGATAAAATATAGAAAAAAGGAAAATTTTGTTTTAATGCAAATTTGCATCATGAAGTGACATAGTAAGAAGGTTAAAGAGGTTTGAGACCTTAAGTGTTCATGTTTCTCTAGAAAATATAGTTTTTTTGTAGGAGGTTTGTCCACTGATTAAGTAGTATATGAAATTAAATAAAAAGGTGTTGAAAAATTAAAAATTATGTCCATGTACTAGNGAGGTTTGTCCACTGATTAAGTAGTATATGAAATTAAATAAAAAGGTGTTGAAAAATTAAAAATTATGTCCATGTACTAGGTAAAATAAGCTTAGCATACATTAATATAATTTTTGAATGTGGTTGGGTATTTTTAAATAGTACGAAAGAGGCTAAACTTTAGTATGTATAACATTTAATGGAAAACTCAATTTTTTCAAAGGGGGTTAACCTACATAGTTAAAGATAAATTAGAAAATATGTATTTTTTTTTCATGCATAATTTCATCATGCTCTGACAAATGATGAAAACTAAAGAGGTGTGTGACCTTAGTTGTCCCCCTTTCTCATGAAAATAAAGATTTTATAGGGGTTAGTCGACTAAATTAGGTGAAATATGAAGTGTTATAAAATATTTTCACTAGAATACTAGACATGATGCCCATATACCATGCAAATTATTTTAACATACACTAATATAAATTTAGAATGTGATTAGGTAATTAATAATCAACAATAAAGAGCCTAAACGTTTGAATAGAACATTTAATGAAAAACTCAATTTTTCGTAGGGGTTAACCCACATATTTTGAGAAAAATTAGAAAATATCAAAAATTTGTTTTAATGCATATTTGCATCATTCAGCGACATAGTATGAATGTTAAAGAGGTTTGAGACCTTAGTTGTTCATATTTCTCAACAAAAATAGATTTTTTTATATGGGCTTTTTCTACTGATTTAGTGGTAGATGAATTTTAAATAAACTACCTTATTCAAAACTTAGAAATGATGTCCATGTACCATGAAAATAATTTGAATATACATTAATACAAATTTAGAATGTGATTGAGTATTTTTTTATCAACAAAAAAAAGCCTAAACTTCTGAGTATAAAATTTGTCGAAAAACTCGAGTTTTTGTAGGGGTTAACCCATATATTTTGAGAAAAAAATAGAAAAAAAGGAAAATTTTGTTTTAATGCAAATTTGCATCATGAAGTGACATAGTAAGAAGGTTAAAGAGGTTTGAGACCTTAAGTGTTCATGTTTCTCTAGAAAATATAGTTTTTTTTGTAGGAGGTTTGTCCACTGATTAAGTAGTATATGAAATTAAATAAAAAGGTGTTGAAAAATTAAAAATTATGTCCATGTACTAGGTAAAATAAGCTTAGCATACATTAATATAATTTTTGAATGTGGTTGGGTATTTTTAAATAGTACGAAAGAGGCTAAACTTTAGAATGTATAACATTTAATGGAAAACTCAATTTTTTCATAGGGGGTTAACCTACATAGTTAAAGATAAATTAGAAAATATGAATTTTTTTTTCATGCATAATTTCATCATGCTCTGACAAATGATGAAAACTAAAGAGGTGTGTGACCTTAGTTGTCCCCCTTTCTCATGAAAATAAAGATTTTATAGGGGTTAGTCGACTAAATTAGGTGAAATATGAAGTGTTATAAAATATTTTCA
>CAKOAT010103599.1:22069-113327 GCA_932364175.1 Eruca vesicaria subsp. sativa | reverse complement strand
TCGAGTTTTATAAAACGATTCTCGAGCTTTATAAGACGATTTCTCGAGTTTTATAAAGCGATTCTCGAGTTTTATAAAATGATTTCTCGAGTTTTATAAAGCGATTCTCGAGTTTTATAAAACGATTTCTCGAGTTTTATAAAACGATTCTCCAGTTTTATAAAACGATTCTCGAGCTTTATAAAACGATTCTCGAGCTCTATAAAACGATTTCTCGAGTTTTATAAAACTGTTCATTTTGTATTCTTGCGGAAAGTTTTGGCTATTAATTCCGTCGTACCGATTTTGACCCCAACAAAAAGCACGCATGATGAATAAAAATTAACAACAACAAAAATATTCCAATAAATTGAGACAATTTAACTTAATTCATTCATTATGTTATATGTTTTATACCAATTAATGAATCTAATTATTTTCTCTTAACATAATTCATTAATTTTGTAACTGTTTAGACTAATTAATGAATTGAATTATTCTCAAACTATGTCAGATTTCTGTCATATCAAACATATATCATCATCAATATCTATCTATCTCCTAAATATCATTTCTCTTCTTCCAGTCTCTTAAATGACAGATTCAAGGTTTCTTTCGCTACCAGAAGAACTGCAAGCGAAGGTGCTCCAACACGTGGCTAGAGGATCCATCACAGTTCTTGCCACAGTCAAGTTGACATGCAAGCAACGTGCCTTTGAACTTCAGTCTATAGAGCCTTTGATCTAATCAACGTGCATTTGAACTTTACTGGATCAGATATAACTCAAATAGTTAATGTAACTCAATTTTTACATTTGAAGCGTTAAATATAAAACGATACAATTAATTACTACTGAAACGAATATTTGGTGAATATAACACTTGAAAATAATTTAATCATATAAAGATAATCAAATTGTATACATAATCATTATAACTAATATTTTAATCTCAAGAGTCATATTTTACCAAACTTCCATGGTATTATTCATCTATACACATGGAAAATTAAAAGGCACGACTCTTGAATTTTCCCTTCTATATAAACTGTACATTGAGTCTTTTTTACCAAACCTAACATCTCTCTTCTTCTCCAATTTAGTCTCTCTAATAATCGGTTAGTAAGTTTCTTTTTGCCCTTCTTTTTGTAATGAGTATTGCAAGTAGATCAGTTTAGTGTTTCTTTTGTTTATGCAATCAAGGTTTCTTAACTTTGTTAGCCATTTATCTTTGTTTGTTGAAAAAAACATGTTGATCATCTTTCTAGAGTTATCAAGAATTTGAAGAAATTTAGTTGACGACTTTTTGAACATTATAGATCATCATGTATTATAGATTATGAGATTCTAGGAAATCGTTTTTAAGAAATACTTGTTATTGTTAGAAATTTTTTGTTTCACTTACATACTCTTTTTATAATTCAATACTCTATATATGAATATGCAAAAGATCTCGTGATGTCATTTAACAAGGACCTTAAACTCAAAACTCCCATGGTTGAAGATTATGGTTCTTCTGTAAAATAGGTGTTCGACATGGGAAAGAAGGTGATCCAGAAGCATTACTGAGCCAAGCTATTTATGCACAAGCAACTATATGATTTACTCATAGCGAAACATGCTGAAGAGCTTGAAGTCTCTCGAATAGAAGGTAAACATGAACTTTTTCATGAACTCTTCAACATGGCTGCCTTGACCAATGAGAAAGAGAAGCTAGAGTCCGAACTTGTGATGGTAGAGGCGAAGAGGTTTATGTGAAGGTTCCTATCATCGATTGGTACAAGTTGGGCTAGCCAAAAATGTTTGATTAACATGTTTGCTGTCATAATCTCTTCAAGTTTGAAACGTTTTATGTTTTGTGTTATTACGGTTATGTATTTTGGAACATATTTTCTGGTTTTTAAAACCAGTTTTCCTTTTATGTTGTTCGACTAATCTAAACATATATATTAGTTTTTTATATAAGCTTCTTAATTATTTTCATCTCATTTTATTTTCTGTTATTGTGATTGCTTATAAATCGTTTTCATGTTTTTTTTTAAAATATCGCTTTGATTTTGTTTAATTTTTTAGAGTAGTATCCATGTGCTTAATGATGACTGTCATACTGTCATATGAATTAGCTGTTACCAAATTGTAGTAAATGTATTTGATGTTTAATCCATCATTTTTTAAAACTTAGAGCATATTTAAAACAAAATATAAAGTCAGTTTAAGAACAGAAAAATAGAGTTTTGGAACTGTTATACCTAGGTTTACCAAGTTATACTTGGCAAGGAAACGGCCGGTTATCGGCAGTGATTTTAAACACCTAAAATCTAATCTTCCCAATGTTTATATTCACATATAGATTTCTTTTATATATAATATTTTTACTTGTCTTTGGAGTATATATTATAATTATTACAATTTATTACTATTGAATATTATAGCCTTAACATAAGGATTGTTATACAACACATTGTATGGTTAGGCTTTGAGAATTTAGCTATAATAACACGGTAAAACAATTATAAATTTGGTTGGGAACATTAGTTTGTATGTGTAGACGCAAAATAGGTACATAATTATTGGTTGTTATTGTTTTATTGATAAAAATCAATGAACCAGATCTGTTGGCTTACTTCATCTCACTGATTGGCTGTTACTTCATTTTATTTTAATGGGGTTCAACCTAATATCAGCCGCTAGATTAGACAAAATCAACGGACCAGAGCACTTGTTTTTCTTCATCTCTCTGATTGCCTGTTACATTTATCACGTGGATCACTATCTCAACTATAAATTTGACAAAATCAACGAACCATATCTTTCAGACCTCTTCCTCTCCCTCCCTTCCTTCTAATTTCCATACTAGAAAAGTATTGTTAAAAAAAAAAATTCTAATTTTGTTTATAATATTTTGTTTATAACGAATGATTTTTCTTTTGGAGAGAAAACCATCAAACATTTAATTTGAGGTCGTTTTCAGTGGCAGACAGGAAAGACATATGGAAACGAGAAGGCAAGCCAATGATGTTTCAGAAAGGAAACCGCTAGATTAAAAAAACCTCAGTTGTGAGAGAAAGAGTCTCAAAAAATTGTCATATAGTAGGGGAGTATTTTCGACAATACTATACGGCTAGACTGAAAAACCACAGTTCAAAATTAATTTTACTTTACCTTTTCAATAAAGTTTTAATAGATAATAATGATAAGCTGTAAATTTCAAGAAAATTAATTGTATTTACTAACGCAAAACATGCACTGATTACAAACGGAGAGAGTTTTATAAATTTTTGAAACTAAAAATAGTAATTTAGTGTTTTTAATACTAGTGTTCTCCAAAAACGGATATTTTTATTTATAGTAACTGTTTTCCACTGTCTTAAACTGGCTGCGGCCTTGCCATACCTTCTTCTTCTTTTTTTGTGTGGCTCTTTGCCTCTTTCTGACTAGATAACTCCCTTTGTTTTCCCATTTTCATATAAAATAATGTTAGGTCTTTGGAAATTGGTTAAATTAATAAATTGAATGATAGATTTTCTTAAATAAAAATTTCTAAAACATTTTCATTTTTATGCAAAACTATTTACAATTAGAAACAGTAGTTAATAATAGTTATTTTAAGATTATTCGAGTTAATTTGAAGAGTCAAATAGGCCAACGGAAAAGACATGACTCTAGAACATTTCTTTCTTTATAAACTGTACTTTTTTCCATTTACCAAACCTAATATCTCTCAGACATTTTCTCTCCAGTTCTCTCTTAATCTCTCAACATCTCTGATGAAGTTTTTCTTGACCTTTATTTTAACAACTCACATGAACATTAATTTAATCTGTGATATACTATTATCGAATCAGGATTCATAAGTATTTATTTCGTGCATCTTAGTTTGTTGAATAAAACATGTAGATCATCTCTCTAGGGTTATACTAAATTATTTTCTCTTTTTTTTTTGTTATATAGCATCATGGATGGTAGATTTTAGAGAATCTAAATTAAGACATATATCCTATTGTTAGTGAATACTAGTTGTCTATGTTATAGACATGAATGATTAAGGCCTTTATGGATTTATGAGTAATCTTTTTATTTGTTAACCAATATTTTGTATATAAACATGAAGGGTAAGATCTTGCGATGGCATTCAACAGAGACCTAAAACTCAAAAGTCCGATGGTTGAAAAATCCGGTTCTTCTCTCGAAGAGGCTTTCACCAATGGAATGAGTGAATGTAGGGAGCACTTCCGAGCCATGCTGTTCATGTGCAAACAACAGTTGGAAGCCACCATAGCCAAGCATGCTGAAGAAGTTGAAGTCTATCGAGTTCAAGGTAAACTTGAGTTACTTGAAGAACTCTTCAGCGTGGAGGTAGTGAGAAGTGAGAAGGAGAAGCTAGAGTCCAAACTTGTGCTCGCACGGGCGAATATGGATATTGTTAAGGTTCCTTATATTGATTGGTTCAAGTTGGGTGAGCCACAAATGTTTGACTAACCCTTTTCTTTCATAATCCCTCCAGCTTTGAAATGTTTTAGTTTGTTTGTTAATTCGGCTACAAATTTCGGAACTTATTTTCTAGTTTTTTAAACGAGTTTTTAGTTAATGTTGTTATGTTCTGGACCTAAACTTATTTTTAGTTTATGTTAATTTTCTTCTATATCTCATTCCAGTCTTTGTTGTTTTGATTGATGATAATTATACACAGTATCCTCAACTGGAAAACTATGTTAATGTAGCAAATGATATTTTCAAAAAAAAGAAAGAAATTTGGTAGCCATAATTAGCATGTTGATTCCATCAACTGTTAAAATTTACGGTTATTCATTATTAGTTGATAAAAAGTGCATTGAAAATCTAAAAAATATATTTTTGAAACAAGACTTTTTTTTTAGAATATGCATATTTTTGAAACAAAGGGAATATTGTTTTCTTGATAAAAATCAATGAACTAGATCTCTTGACTTACTTCATCTCACTGATTGACTGTTACTTCATTTTATTTTAATGGGGTTTAACCTATTATCAGTCGCTAGATTAGATAAAATCAACGGAGCAGATCTTTCGGACCTCTTCCTCTCTCTCCCTTTCTTCTAATTTTCGTACTAGAAAAGTATTGTAAACAAAATAATATTTTTATAATTTTGTTTATAATAATTTTTTTTCATAATGAATGACTTGAAAAGATAAGGATGTAGACATATGGAAACAAAATGGCAAGGCAATGATGTTTCAGCAAGGGAACCGCTAGATTAAAAAACCTCAGTTGTGAGAGAAAGGGTTTCAAAGAATTGTCTTATCGTAGAGGAGTATTTTTGACAATACTATATGGCTTGTTTGCACTCTAGGCAGACGTAATCATTCCGTATGGACAGCTACTCCCCCTATAAGTTCCATTTTGCTGTATCCAACCCATTTATCCATTTATCTTCAAAAGTTCATTTTCTTTCATAATTTTTCATGTTTGCTAATTTTACATAACTATTTGTTTTAACAATAGTCTAACACAATTATTATTTCAGATAAATTAAACATTATCATTAATTATTACATAACATGAATAGACAAACATAAAAGATCATTTTTTTTTAAATACCATATATGTCGTTTTCTGTTAGTGATTAACATAAGTGTTTAGAATTAAAAGATAAACTTATTTGTTGTTGATTCTTTTTCATGGAATTAAAAGTTTTAAAAAATAAATATCCATATGCTCTTTGATATAAACATCTGATTAAATGAAAATAATAGACAGTATTTTGATATTAATTGGATAGTATTAACGCATCTAATTTATTTTGGCAGAAGATAAGAATGTGTATAAGTTAAGTACCAATTTACAATTAAAAAAGACTGTTTTAAAAAATGAAGATATGCACAGTAGATCTACAAATTTTTTTTTTTTATATATATATATATATATACTTCCTTATCTTGTCAAGTCAAATCATGAAATTTGACATATATTTAAAATTTAACGATCACATATATAAAGTTAAAAAAAGTTTATGGTGCAATGCCCAAATCGATGTAAAAAAGGATATTTTCGAAGAGTTTTCTTGTCAATATTAATACTCTCCGGCTCGTTTAAATGATTTAAAGTTTTTTAAATTATGTAAATTTGATTTTAAATTCCACTGCATTTTTTATAAAAACACTTTATAAATGAAAATAATATTGTGAAAGATGAAAAAGGAAATGGCAAGGCAACAATTTGCATCAGCAAGAACAACCGTCCAATAAGAGTAATTCTTGGGTTCACCCCCTAAGGTTTAAGATTAATCCAATGTTTGAGGATTTACCCAAGAGTTTATGGTTTATGATTTAGGGTTTAGTTTTTTGCTGACGGTATTAAAAATATTTTTTAAAAGTTTTTTGTTTGCAACTACTATTAGTTTTTATATTTTTATTTTAGAAACATAATATAATTCGATGATATTTTCTTTTCTTTTTTAAAAGATACTGAATATGAAATAATGAAATCTTATTGGTTGGTGAACCTAGAGATTCATCCTAGGGGTGAACGCAAGAATTTCTCGGCCAATAAAGTTAATCAACCATTTTTGCACATTTTTCCATTATTATTTATACGATGTTCATAGTTTTGTAAAGTGTGCTCTTCACTACTAACCAACGTGACATATACATCATTATCCATGCTGAACCCTTGCCAAGAAAACACTCAACTGATTCAAGTCAAGCTTCTACGAAGATGGAAAATCAAATTATCATCTCCTCGATTGTACAAGTTGAAGTTGATTTTGGTCGATTCTGAGGTTATTTGTTACTAAATTTTTAGCTCTCTTCTATATATTTTTACTTTTATAGAATATTTTGGGAGCATGTACTAAATTGTTTTATTTTTTTGTACAACGTCTATTCCTCATGAATCTGTTTTATACTTTGTCGATGACGTCCGGGAAAACAATTGGTATTCTGTCAAAGATTTTAGGATAAAGACAAACGTTGGTAGAACCATGACAACCAACAACATCTTTAAACTCAAATTCACTATATCAACCATAGTTTAGCCCATTCCTTCTGTATCATCTTCGTTGTACTTCCATCCTACCTGTTTCGCTGATATTGTCCATAGGAGGCTTGACTTCCAAATTGCTGTTGGTACGTAACAATTGTTCACCTATAATTTAAGATTCAGTTTATTACTTAAAAAGTTATAATCTTGTGTATGTTAATGAAAATATTTATTTCAGTTGTTATCGGCATGGTAATTAGTTGTGCACCAATCTAATTGCTTTGGAATGAAGAAACAAAGTTCAACGACCTTGCATTTCTGAGTTTCACAATAGAAGATGATAGGTATATTCATTAGGGTTATTCATTATCACTGTATAATACTACATAAATATACTATGTGTTGTCATAATATGTTTGTTATATACATAGGGAATGTAGATTCGAGTGCCAAGCGGTAGGTGACAATGCCGTTCAATTTGAGAAAAATTGTGTTCGTTGTCACCAATCTGGTGATCTTGAAATATGCTTATTACGATTTGGCATATTAATCAATTCCCAAATGGTATTATTTTGTTCTTCTTCATTCGGTTAAATTGCATACTGCATCAATATGTATTAATTTACCCCCAAGTTTAGTTTTTCTTATAGGTAAGCACGAATTCAATCAGGTACTATGGAACCCTGATGTACCTGAAGTTAATGAGTTACGAGCAAGGTATGTTATATGAATAATATTTTGAAATATAAGTGTATATTCCTTAAGAAAGAATATTTATTCTTATTTGATTATAACTATAAACGCAGGTTCTTTTACGCACTTGAATCGGACGACCACTCATCAGGATAGGGTGATGGTTGTGTTGGAAACTAAAGCGTCGTCATTTTGTGTTCTGTGCCTTTTCATGTTGTGTTAAGTGTTTGTTTATTCATGTTGTATTATTGTTTAAACAAAATAGTTGGGTAAAATTATTTTTTTTCTTCACTTTTTGCAATATATTTTACTTTTAATTTAAACAAAACAGTAGGGTAAACAAAAAAAGACCAAAGTCAGCAAAAATCTATTTAGTTTATTTATAGTCACAAAAATTTCCTATTTCTAAAATTAGTTTACATTAAATATATTTTTGTTAACTTTGGTCTTTTTTTGTTTAGAAAAATGGACTTAACTGGTTAAAGAAAATCGCCCTTGAAAATTTAGTTTTGTTTTAGAATGTTCTTTGGCACCTAATTCTCAGAGTTTGGTCTCAAACAAACTCATAAAGTACTGGCAAGGCACTAATATGTTTTGCAAGGAAAACATAGAGTATTGGCAAGGAAACCGTAACGGATAGGCCCAAACTTTAAAAATAATAAAACTACGTCGGTGTTGATGTTGTGGATTAAATTGTTTTAACGATATTTCATATTCTCTTTGTCTTTTAAAATTTAAAACCACTGATCAGATTATAAATAAAATAATTTATTTTAATTCTTATACGAAAATTTCTCATTTTAATTTCTCTATAAATAGAGATTAGGTGTATTTAATTTGGATATAAAAATAGTTATTATTATTAGTAAAATAAGGTGTTGAATTTTATTCAACAAAACCATTGTAGTAGGTATGAGTTGAATATGTGTTGAATGATAAGGTGAAAGAAAGAGAAAATAATATGGAGGGTGTTGAATCTTGAAACCATTGTACATACGATACTAATGAATACAATATATGATCTTGATGAAATGGTTCACCAGCTAGTCGACAAAAAAGGAAAAAAGAAAAAGGTTTGACCAGCTGGTGAACCATTTCATCAAAACCATTTTATCAAAATCATATAGTAATTATAAGGAGTAAAGTGATAAGAAAATTAATACAAAAAAATTATATGTAAGATATAAAAATATAAGGACTAAACTGAAAAGTGAATAGTATTTTGAGGGCTTAAACAATGGATCCTCAAATTTAAGGTTTCATTATTCACGTCCTCAATATTTGAGGATTTGAGGGTCTCTTAGAGAGTCAAAAACCTCAAAATTTGAGGGTTTGAGGGCCTCTTGGAGATGCTCATGGGCTCATAACCTAAAAGAGGCCACTAGGATACTTAGTGCCCCCATCATATAAAAGAAAAACTAGGTTTTATGACTCAAGAGTACTTCACTCTGCA
This sequence comes from Eruca vesicaria subsp. sativa, assembly GCA_932364175.1. NCBI lineage: Eukaryota > Viridiplantae > Streptophyta > Magnoliopsida > Brassicales > Brassicaceae > Eruca > Eruca vesicaria. The sequence goes on along the minus strand of CAKOAT010103599.1, from coordinate 104,245 downwards.
AACGGTATCACACTCGCTCATTCCTTTTCATTTCCCCCTCTCAGATTCAGACATCTCGACATGGACGGAGTTGGACCGCACAACATCTTACAATCTCTAGATAGCTACCTCGTTAACATTAGGCTACGCATAAGTCGCCTCGAAGTATCTGTCTGTAAATAGATATATTAACATTTAATGGATTGGTGCCATTGGTATAACTATAAATTACGTGTACTTTTAGATAAATAGTTATTGACCCAACTATTTTTAATGTTACTAGGATCATGTTCATGAGGTTCTATGTGCAATTGCCCCGCAAATGTGCCATGTTTTTCTATGCGAAGACATCTGCAGCAGTGCAAATATAGCAGTACAATGGAAGGGCATTGTGTCTGCCCATTTAGCGGCTGCAGCTTCATTGGAACATACCATGAATTGTATGCCCACGCCAGCAGTGGCCACTCTGACGATCTGCAGATGATTGAATGTGGAGAAACAATGTCTATAAGCTTTGCTAATCATCAGAGGGTTGTTCTCAAGGAACAAAGTAGGAGAGGAGGAAAACTCATTTCTGTGAATCGTCTCATCCAACCAATTGGGGCATTTTTCCATGTAAGATGTATTTCGCCTAATGTTCTTGGAATGGGAAACTTCTCCTCGAAGCTGACGGTATGTTCAAAAGCTACATTGTAATATGAACGAATGATAATCGACAGAGCTAATATTGCAAGCAGCGAACTACCTCCTTCGCCTTTTGTTGTTCCTTCGTTCATGGGTCCTGCCACTGAGGTTCTCATATTAATCAATAGGGTTGAGCCTGTAGGTTAGGGAGGTCGGTGATAATGTGTGTTGCAGTTTACTTTTCGAACCTTTTCAAGTTTGGAGTTTGTGTTTGTTAACTTTTGTTGTAATTGGTGTGAATTAAACCCTCTTATTATTGATAATTTTTCTGCTTACTCATGACATTAAGAAACGAAGAAATTTGCAAAAATATAACTAAATTGATCTACAAGAAGATTTAACAACCTGAAGCTTACCAATACTCACCTGCTTGCTTGCCAATACTCAGCTTTTATCTTGCCAATACTCAGCTATTATCTTGCCAACATGTTAATTGTTCGCTTGAATCCATTAAGGGTGTAAAGGTAACTTTCACCTTTTAACAGAAGAGTGGAGGGGCATTTGCCTCACATTTAATTTTTATTTTTCGTCTTCAATTCATTTTCTCTTCTTCGTCTTATGCCGTTCGAGATCTTGTATTAATCAGTACCCGTCGGGCGATCTCAACGGAGCTTAAAAAGGTGAAACATTCCCAAAACTTACACTTACTTCCGTCTAATTTCCGAATTAGGTTTCCGATGTGTCTAGGTCTCTCTTTCTGTTTAATTTGTTTGATTAAAAACAAGTATGATATAAAACCCACCTTCTTCCTCTATTTCTAGGGTAAATCTTTTTGGGCCTCTGTTTCTGTGTAAAATTTCTGATTAAACCTTCCTCTATTTCAAAATTTATATATAATTTGCCTTATCAAGCCTTTCCCAGGATACGCAAGCCTTGCTTTTTTTTCAGCCGGTTCTTCTCCCTAGTAAACCCTTCGTCCTCTTTGTTTGCTTGATACTATGGAGTTCCCTCAAAGTTTGTTTTCCGACAAAAAGAGGCCAGATCCAACGAATTATATAAATTACAGGTCTACTTTCAAGTCTCTGAAAGCAGTAAAAGATGTAGTTAGTGTTGAAGTGTGGGAGTATATTCAGAAGTCTCCACTAGGGATAATTATCATGTACATGAATCTGGAATTTTCATGGAGCTCAACATCGGTTCATTATGTTCTTTCTAGACAACTCTATTGCAAGAAACGACATGAGCTTTGGTTTTTGATAAATGATCAGCCTGCCTGTTTCTCGATATCTGAGTTTGAAGATAAAACATGTTTAAACTGTGAACCAATACCTAATACAATAATAGTGGAAGATGTTGAGAAAAGTAATAGTTTTTGAGCGCTCTTCAACCTGAAACGCTCTGAATCAATCCCAAGCGCTGAGGACATACGTACACTCTGTCGTCGGTCTCCTGATGTTTCCAAACGCTGGTCTAGGGAAGACCAGATTAGGCTGTGTTATTTGGCCATCTTGACAGGCGGTTTACTTGGCCTTGATTGAAGACAATCTATCACTCCTGCTCAAGCAAAGCTGCTTATGGAGTTGGAGATTTTTGAGCAGTATCCCTGGGGAAGTGTGGCTTTCGTTGAACTTGTTCGGGAGATTAAGAGAGCAACTACAACTAATATCAAGGAAAACTGTTATGTCTGCAAGGGGTTCATGCAAGTAATCCAGATTTGGGCTTACGCTTATATACCCTTTCTTGGAGAAGCAATTGGGCGTCCTATCAGGTTAAATGGTCCATGCTTAGTAAGCATTGCTTACTGAGGTTCAAAGGCTACGATGGGAAGCTCCGCTTGGGTGATATACTTGAGAAAGCGAAGGTATGTTAACTTCGTATGGATTCATCAAAACTTTGTTTTCTAATTTCTCTTGACAACCACATAATTTGTTCTACATGTAACTTGTATGTCCCCGCAAAGCATAGATAAAGTTCATCCAGTTTGGGAACACCAAAATGAGGATCCTGAGATTGACAATCTTTTGGAGTTCCTTTGCCAAGACAAATCCCTGAGTACCATTACTTGGCAGGCCCTGCCAAAGTACCCATTGACGCCAATTCATTCTAACAAGCGTAAGCTGATTGCAATCCGGAGGAAATCGAAGAAATCAAAGAAGGTGGCAAGCAACAGGCAAGAGAACATAGCTGATGGAGGTTAAAATTATGGTGATATTGCAGAAACTGAAGAACAAGAACAAAGCGATGATGTTTGAATTTTCATTATACAACCAAGAAAGACCCCAACACAAGAAGTGAATACTGCCAGGTATTTTTTTTAAACTGTTAGAAGAAAAAGTTTAGCTCTTGGAAAATTAATTAAATAGTGAACCAATCTCAGCATTTTTGCAATCTTCGGGTGGCAATAACAACGATAATATAGCATCTCAAATTACTCAGCTGGAAGAAAATATCCTAGTCAAAATACCCGCACACGATCGGTTCTCTAACACAAAGCTACCAGCAAAACTTGCTACACCAGTGCTATGTCAATCGTTTCAGTAAGCAATGGCAAGGCAACATTATGTGATTTTTTTTTAATTTCCTTTGAGATTAATGTTGTCTTATGTCACAGAAATTAGAAGGCAGCACAGGAGAGACAACAGTAAAATGAATTGATGGACACCAGGACCCGGGAAAAGAATGTGGAAACAAAGAAGAAGGAATACTAGTCAGGGAAGGTCACCCAGAGAACCCAAAGAAAGAGAATGCATGAGAAGACAAACTGCCTTGAGGGCGAAGGTATAGCTGTTGGAGAGATTGCACCACAAACAGCAAGGGAATATCGCCCAGACACACAGAGGAAGAGAATGCGGGGGAAGACATGGAAGAGGAACTGCCATTAGAGGCCGAAGGCATAGATGTTGGAGTGAGTGCACCACAAAAAGTATGGAAAGATCACACAGACAACCCACTGGAAGAGAATGCAGGAGAACAAGGCGATGGACAACAAAGACATGAACAAGGACGATCAAAATCCATTAGTTTATGGAATCGTGAAGGAAATATATCAACATCACGTGTCGGAGGAAACCGAGCCCTCAAATAAACAAGTTCACTGCTTGTTAATACCAAACGTTGAAGAGCTTTCAGAGTCCAATAAGGCTGTTACAGTATCGTCAGAGTCACTCAACCCACATCCTTTCACACAAATGAAGAAAAAAGACAAACTTGAAACCACTTCATCTGCTTCAGTCACCACTACCGTGCCTTCTAAAGACTTGGCAGCTAAAGTGGCTGAGAGAAAGACCATCCTTTTGCAGTATCAGGAAAAGCATCCCCCTCCTAGGTATGAAAGGAATATGATCCCGTTCTTGTCGCAGAATCTAAGAAGCCCATTTGAACCTGGCACCCAAGTAAAGGGGGTTTTGACAGATATGGGAAGGTTTATACGTTAACCAAACGGGAGGAGGTTGTATATGGGTCAGTTGCAGAGTCATATGTTGAAGAGCTAACCCAATTTATGAATATAAAGTAAGTATCAAGTGGATCCTATTTAGGTCCATATTCCACGCGAACTTCATTTCTCATTTTCATCTGCAGGGATTCTGTTTATCCAATTGGCTCAACGACGAGCGCCAGTCAATTCTTCGACGTACTTCTAAAGCCGTGGGCATGGTTGCTAGACGATGTAAGAGATCTTTCATTTGACACATAATTAGGTCAGTTTTGTTGGTACTCTATTATATTTTCATTCCTTTTGTAGCACATGGACGCAGCTTTAAGTTTGTATAGATTAAGATTCCAAAAACACCCAAGTATGTTCCAATCTTCAAGGATTGCTATTATGGACATAGCTTTCCAGATGCTGTGGACACATCAGTACAAAAACTGGCAAGAAAATTCAGTCCTTCCTGGTGGTACCTATTTCTACTACTACGGCATTGCTCCATGATATGCTGCAACCAAGATGTGGTGGGTGGAAAATGTGGATACGCTCTTTTCGTGTCTTAGTGTGCATCACAACAGTCATTGGGTAGCCATGATTATTTCCATCCGGGATCAAACTATCAAAATCTATGATAGTTCGAAACCTAAGAAACAGAATAATAGGTTAAAGGAAGCAGCGGAGATGTTTGCTAAAATGCTTCCCCACGCGTTATGGTTTTATGCAACTCAGGATCAAAAGCCATATGTGGATCTTACTGAATTTACAATCGAATGCATATCGGAAGGGGTTCCACGAGCAACATCCCCATATGGGGACTGTGGATTTTACACTAAAATTCCTTGAGTGTCTAATGATGGGTGTTGGTTTAAAAGAAAAACATCTTTGTGATAAAAACATGATGACAGTGAGGAGAAAACTCGCAGCAGAGATGTATGTAGGAACAAAAAGAGCAGGAAAGGATATGTTGGATCCCGAATTCGTAACAGAGGTGATTGATAGGTAATGGATTTTACGCATTTTTAACCATGACCTAAATGTGATTTTTATATATTTCATAAGTATTTGGAACCTTTTTAGATTAATTTACAAGTTTAGGGACTTATGAAGAAAATGGATGTTTTTGGAGCATTTTGGAGACTTTAAAGAGCACTCATGCCGATCTGAAAATCGATCAACGTTGCAAGACGAGAACCGACCGGCACAAAATTGTCTGCATCGATCGATTCATATACCACCCGCGAATTTACAACAAAAATTAGAAGACCTCAAGTTTTATAAAAATTATGATAATTGTAAGATTAGTCCCTAGCCGCCTACAGGCTACACTTTTAGGGTTTTGAGCTATTTTAAAAGGAGAGCTTTACTTAGAGTTTTAGAGCCAGTTTGGAGAGCTACTTGTTTTACCATTGAAGAGAGTTTTAAGAGATTAGAGAGAGAGATCTGAGACTACAAAATAGAGAAGATCTTGAACTCCTTTGTTTCTTACTATTATTTACTTTGCTTCTTGTTTACACAATAAGTTTTATTCAAACCATCATGATGTTGTCTTTCATGAATATGTCTGAGTACATTTGTTATATTTAGGTTTCTTTCTCATTTGGTTGATTTATGTGTTGATTTATGACAGCTGTTTAAGTGTTTTTCATCTGTTCTTCAAACTTAGTTAAGCTTGCACTAGATTTAGGATTGATCAGCCTAAAATCTAAATCCTAGGTTTTTAATTGAGTGGAATAATTATTTACTCATTACCTGAATGCTAACTAGTTTGATCTAATTCAATGGATTCATACGACAGTTGGTCTAAAGAATTAGAGAATAATATTAACCTATTCTTAAAGCTTGCTTGAAGAGTTGTCGATCGTTGTGAGCATTCTTTCATCGACCGATTACTTGAAAGGTGTATCGATCGATTATCCATCAGGATAATCGACCGACTCTTTTTCGCGATCACAACTACCAGTTGAGATCCGACATATAGACAAGGAAACCCGTTTTTTTGGTTATTAGTGTTTGAGTTCATGAACAATCTAAAACCTTAAAAGTCAGAAACCAATTACATACTGATACCTGAGATACTACCTAGGTCTAACTACTTTCCTCGCTGAAATCTACTTCCAGTCCAAGTTACTGAATAATCATCTGTTTGCTTTACTTTAATCATTGCTTTAAACAATTTAAACCCATATTTAGTCTAGCTATACTTTATTACTTAGTTCTTTTGAGTAATCCTAGAGTCCTTGTGGATTCGATCCCTAAGTGCTACACTGAACCTCTTATTTGAGAGAGCAATTCACTCCTTAGGGTAATTTGAGTGATATCAGTGATTGATGAGGCGTGTGTGCCAACAGTACAGAAATTAGAAGGGAGCACATGAGAGACAACGGTACAAGGCTTGTCTGAGCTAAGTAGACTTTCTGTGCAGCATTTTTTGTGAACGTAAACTGACAAGGAAACACACGTTTCATTATCGTTTTGGATATTACTTTTTCAACTGTTTCATTGCTATTAAAATGTCATACCTTCCCGACATTTTGCGAAGTTTAGATTTTTCCATTAACTAGTGTGTATCGAAAAGAAATTTTTTTTTTTAGCTTTTAAAAGGAATCAAAAGATACATTGGCAAGGCGATGATAATATACTCGCAAGCTTAAGGCAGATTAAAAGCAAGTGAAGAGCAATCCTTCAACAACTTTCCGGATCATGCAGAATCTCTATTCAAAAATCTCCCTCTTTTTTTCTGCATCAGTCTCCTCATTCATTTCCTGCAAAAACATCCTTCACAATCTTTCGTGCGTATCAGAACATTCCATCAAAAGAGTAATGACTAACAGTTCAAGCACACATGCACGGAAAAAAATGCAAAAACAAAAGATTTACGATAGGTTTAAGTTCACATTATTATATGCCGAGATATGAGCACAAAATAAAGTTTTAACAATCACTTGAAAAACATGCAACAATCCGAAATCATTAAAACTGAAATATTAAAACTAAACAATCCCCCCCCCCTGAATGAGAGACGATAAGACAAAAAAACATACTTCACTCGATCATCTTTCATCCCCTTGGTCAAGCATGTTTAAATATGGTCCCCAGATGTTCACCGGTGTGCCAATCAGATCCTCATTGCCAGCTAGCGCCGGAATGTCCTTTTGAAACAACAGCACCTGATAGATCAAGCTTGACTAGATGATCTTCTGCTCTGGATCATACTGACGAGCCATCATTCTGACCTGATCATACAAGAGTTCACCAAAGTTGATGGCTCGGCGATTTGCAATGGCATAGACCAATCGGAGACGCATTTTGATGATAGCATCAGTGTCAAGACCCGGCAGCCAGTTTATCTCACAGACTCTTAGAGAGTGTCGTAAAGGGGCAATGAGACCAGTAAGGTGGAAATTAGACCACCTGGAAAAACTATAGCCAGTAAGCACATATATGGCCAGAGACAGGTCAAAACTCTCCCAATCGAATGAGCGTTCAACAGCTGGCGTTAACAGCACAGTGTTCAAGACATCAGCATCAAACGCAAAGTGAGTTCCTCGGATGAACACTCCATCAGCCGTCTTGCCAACGTTCGAAATGAGTTCCCTAACGACTCTAGGACAGAAGGGTTTCACATCCAAGATAGTGTATGTCCATCCAGAAAACCCTTGAAGACACAGCTCTTGATATTTCAGGCGAGCGACCTCGTTTTTGTGACATCTCGTCGGAACACCCAACGGAAACTGATCGAACACAAGCAGCGCTCGAGTAGAAGTGAGACGCTGATTATACGAGAGATAAGGAGAAGGAGTGGAAGGGGCAAGTTCAAGTATATTCGCCATAAATCACCGAGAGGTTTCAACAAAAAAGGATTTAGAAGCCCTAGAAATGATTTCGAGAACCAAGAGAAATAGAGCGAGAGAGAAGGTCACTCAAACGTCCCGTCACGACTTTATACCTTCACTTGGCTTGAACAACACACCAGCCCTTCTTTTTTGCAAGCCGAAGCCCACAAGCCAACCAAAGCCCAAAAGACATCAGCGTAATGTAGGTCCGATAGATTTAGTTTGACATACATACATAACTCAAAAATGTTACCAATCATGAATTAGTTTTGAATTTTTGAAGTTGTATTTGAGTTATATTGATTATTGTTGAGTTACAGTTTTGAGTTATGACCTTTAAAAAAGTATAACTCAAATATTAAATCAACATCAACAAAAATCTCATGTATTAAGAATTGAGTTAAAAAAAAAAATTTTGGGTTTTCTAATAACTACACACGTCAATCTTTTTTATTTTTAAGAAATTCAACAATTTAAAAAACATGATCTAATAGTTTAGTACGAGTAGTTCTGTTAATTTATACAGTATATATGATATTTTAACATAGCTATCTACTTGTTAGCCAAAGATTTCTCAAAAAAAAAAATTTCACTATAAATAGTTAATGAAATTGTTTTTTATATTTTTAATTCTCAATTTTCTTGGTAACTAAAAATTTATGTACATGAATTATATATATATATATATATATCTTTCGTTAATTTTTAAGTAATTATATTTTAATTTTCTATAAATATTTTTATTAACTGTGTGTTTAATATTATTTATTGATTTTTATAATTTAAATAATTCTTACTACAATTTATACATCAAAAATGTTTCCAATCAATTATGTTGCTAAAATAGTAACTCATACTTACATCAAACTTATCACATAAATCTACAGTTTTTATCACATAGTTCTTACTGCAATTTACATCAAATGATGACTTTTATCGTAACTCAGCTCTAATACTACATGTCACCAATCGAAGCCTTAAGCTGGCGACTCCCTGGCCGCTGACATGTTGTTTCCTTGTGCTGTACAACTAGGTAAACTTAAAAAACTCTAGGTAACTATTTGGTCCCACTAGTATGTATACAAGCCAAAAGTTATATTTATTTAAACCAATATTTTAATAGTTTATTTTATACTCACAAAAGAACTATCCCTTTTGGCTGTTGCTTTTGTCAATTGCTTACTTGCTTATTAATTTCTGTGAGTTAAGTACAAGAGTAATTGTTCCAACATTATTACAAACCTAACCACTAAGGCAAATAGTTAATGCATGAAGGGTAATATTTTCTTGAACAATGAATGCATATCTTACATCTGGCCTAAGTTAGGAAAATAGAAATATAAAAGGCAAGCTGTGTCAAACTTCCAAACTTCGGAATGGTTTCCCTTGCCTACAAACATAGCGTATGTCTTTTAAAGCATGCTACAAACATTGGAACATATCCAAAAGAGTATGCAATATTTGCATGACCCTTCAAAATCGTCCGGATAGTTTTTAGATTCTCTAATGACTCAACAAACGTATAAAGAGGAGAGGAATTTATGGGTGTCAAATTATTTGGGTGAGTTAAGTACAAGAGTAAATGTTCCACCAATATTACAAACCTAACCACGGTGGAAAATTGTTAATGCATGAACAATAACCTTTTCTTGAATAACGAGGGGAGTTCCCATCTCAAAACTGGCCAACGGTTGCTCTTCACTTGCTTTCCATCTGTCATAAGCTTGCGAATGCATTAACGCCTTGCCGGTGTTTCTATTCGTTTCCTGAGTGGTCTGCCAATGAGCCTAAGGTTCGAAAGGATCTTTTTTAGCTAAAATAATTTTTGCAGTGTCTCAGGCGTAGTTTTATCATTTTTAAAGCTTGTGCCTACCCGTTGCGGTTCCCTTGCCGATACTCTGTGTTTTCCTTGCGATAAATATTATTGCCTTGCCATACTATTTATGAGTTTGTTTGAGGCCAGACTCTGAGATTTAAGGGCCAAAAGAAATCCTAAAAGCAAAACTAGTTTTTCAAGGGTGCTTTTCTTTAACCGGTTAAGTCTTTTTCCAAATAAAAAAAGACCAAAGTCAGCAAAAATATATTTACTGTTAAAATAATTTTTAAAATAGGAAATTCACTATTAAAATAGGTTGTTTGTATAAATATAGTTTTTGGCTTGCATACATTTTACATGGACCAAGTAGCTACATAGAGTTTCTAAAGTTTACCTAGTTGTACAGAGCAAGGCAACAACATGTAAGTGGCAGGGGAGTCGCCAGCTTAAAACTGGCCAACAGTTGCTCTTCACTTTCTTTCCATCTGCCGTAAGCTTCCGAATGCATTATCGTCTTGCCGGTGTTTCTTTTCATTTCCTTAGTGACCTGCCAGTGAGCCTAAGGTTCGAAAGGACCTTTTGTTAGCTAAAATAATTTCTGGAGTGTCTCAGGCGTAGTTTTATTACTTTTTAAAGCTTGGGCTTACCCGTTGCGGTTCCCTTGCCAAAACTCTGTGTTTTCCTAGCGAAACATATTATTGCCTTGACACACTCTTTATGAGTTTGTTTGAGGCAAGATTCTGAGATTTAGGGGCCAAAAGAAATCCTAAAAGCAAAAATAGTTTTCAAAGGGTGCGCTTTTCTTTAACCGGCTAAGTCTTTTTCCTAATAAAAAATACCCAAGTCAGAAAAAATATATTTACTGTTAAAATAATTTTTAAAATAGGAAATTTACTATTAAAATAAGTCGTTTGTATAAATATAGTTTTTGGCTTGTATACATTTTACATAGACCAAATAGCTACCTAGACTTTCTAAACTTTACCTAGTTGTACAGAGCAGGGCAACGTCATGTAAGATGCAGGGGAGTCGCCAGCTTAAAACTGGCCACCAGTTGCTCTTCACTTGATTTTCATCTGCCGTAAGCTTCCGAATGCATTATTCTCTTGCTGGTGTTTCTTTTTGTTTTCTCAGTGGCCTGCCAGTGAGCCTAAAGTTCAAAAGGACCTTTTGTTAGCTAAAATAATTTTTGCAGTATCTCAGGCGTAGTTTTATTATTTTTAAAGCTTGGGCCTATCCGTTGCAGTTTCCTTGCCGATACTCTTCGTTTTCCTTGCGAAACATATTATTGCTTTGTCATATTCTTTATGACTTTGTTTGAGGCCAGACACTGAGATTTAGGGGCCAAAAGAAATCCTAAAAGAAAAACTAGTTTTTCAAATGTGCTTTTCTTTAACCGGTTAAGTATTTTTCCTAATAAAAAAAGACCAAAGTCAGCAAAAATATATTTAATGTTAAAATAATTTAAAAAAAAAAGGAAATTTACTATTAAAATAGGTCGTTTGCATAAATAGAGATTTTGGCTTGTATACATTTTACATGGACAAATAGCTACCTAGAGTTTCTAAAGTTAACCTTGTTGTACAGAGTAAGGCAACGACATGTAAGCAGCAGGGGAGTCACCAGTTTAAAACTAGCCAACAATTGCTCTTCACTTGCTTTCCATCTGCCGTGAGCTTCCGAATGCATTATTGTCTTGCCGGTGTTTCTTTTCGTTTCCTCAGTGACCTGCCAGTGAGCCTAAGGTTCAGAAGGACCTTTTGTTAGCTAAAATAATTTTTACTGTGTGTCAGGCGTAGTTTTATTATTTTTAAAGCTTGGCCTACCCATTGCGGTTCCCTTGCAATACTCTGTGTTTTCCTTTCGAAACATGTTATTGCCTTGCCATACTCTTTATGAGTTTGTTTGAGGCCAGACTCTGAGATTTAGGGGCCAAAAGAAATCCTAAAAGAAAAACTAGTTTTTCAAGGGTGTTTTTTTTATTAACCGGTTAAGTCTTTTTCCTAATAAAAAGACCAAAGTCAGCAAAATATATTTACTGTTAAAATAATTTTCAAAAAAGAGGAAATTTACTATTAAAATAGGTCGTTTGTATAAATATATTTTTTGGCTTGTATAGATTTTACATGGACCAAATAGCTACCTAGAGTTTCTAAAGTTTACCTAGTTGTACAGAGCAAGGAAACAGCATGTAAGCGGCAGGGGAGTCGCCAGCTTAAAACTGGCCAACAGTTGCTCTTCACTTGCTTTTCCTCTGCAGTAAGCTTTCGAATGAATTATCGTCTTTCCGGTGTTTCTTTTCGTTTCCTCATTGTTTGCAGTGTCTCAGGCGTAGTTTTATTATTTTTAAAGCTTTGGCCTATCCATTGCGGTTCCCTTGCCGATACTCTGTGTTTTCCTTGCGAGACATATAACTGCCTTGCCATACTCTTTATGAGTTTGTTTGAGGCCAGACACTGAGATTTACGAGACAAAAGAAATCCTAAAAGAAAAACTAATTTTTCAAGGGTGCTTTTCTTTAACCAGTTAAGTCTGTTTTCCTAATAAAAAAAAGACCAAAGTCAGCAAATATATATTTACTGTTAAAATAAATTTTAAAATATGAAATTTACTATTAAATAGGTCATTTGTATAAATATAGTTTTGGCTTGTATACATTTTACATGGACCAAATAACTACCTAGAGTTTCTAAAGTTTATCTAGTTGTAGAGAGCAAGGCAACAGCAAGTAAGCGGCAGGGGAGTTGCTAGCTTAAAACTGGCCAACAGTTTTTCTTCACTTTCTTTCCATCTGCCGTAAGCTTACGAATGCATTATCGTCTTGCCGGTGTTTCTTTTCGTTTCCTCAGTGACCTGCCAGTGAACCTAAAGTTCGAAAGGACCTTTTGTTATCTGAAATAATTTCTAGAGTGTCTCAGGTGTAGTTTTATTATTTTTAAAGCTTGGGTTTCCCGTTGCGGTTCCCTTGCCGAAACTCTATGTTTTCCTAACGAAACATATTATAGCTTTGCCATACTCTTTATGAGTTTCTTTGAAGCCAGACTCTGAGATTTAGGTGCCAAAGGAAATTATAAAATCAAAACTAGTTTTCCAAGTGTGTTTTTCTATAACCGGTTAAGTTTATTTTCCTAATAAAAAAAAAAAGATCAAAGTCAACAAAAATATATTTACAGTTAAAATAATTTGTCGAACAGGTAATTTACTATTTCTACTATAAGAATCCAAAATAAAGAAAACTAACTACATTATATAATGAGCTAAACAATGTGCTCTCACTCTCTAACACAGTGGCTGCGAAACACAACAATATGATAGTAGTCTGTTTGGACTGTAATCAAATACTAGAAAACAGAGGCAGCGTGTATGTGCTAAACATTTAATCTTCCTACCTCTATTGGACCAAATAGCAAGTTTTGTGTAGCTTTCCATGCACCTCTTAATCTTAAAAATACTTTTTAAAATAGGAAATTTACTATTAAAATAGTTTGTTTGTATATTACATTTTGCGCTTTTTTACCTTTTCATACGACCAAATAGGTATCTAGAGTTTCTAAAGTTTACCTAGAATAATGTACAGAGCAGCAAGCCTTCTATTCTTGCCAGAGTTGCTTTTTTTTTAACCAGTTAATTCTTTTTTCTTATACAAAAATACCAAAATCAACAAAAATATATTAAGTATTAAAATAAAATTTCAAATAATTGGTTTCTATAAATATAGATTTTGACTTGTATACATTAGAAATGGACCAAATAGCTACCTAGAGTTTCTATAGTTTACCTAGTTATACAGAGCAAGACAATAGCATGTAAGCGGCAGGGGAGTCGCAAGCTTAAAATTGGACGACGGGTGCTCTTCACTTGCTTTCCATCTGCCGTAAGCTTTCGAATGCATTATCGTCTTGCCGGTATTTATTTTTGTTTCCTCAGTGGCCTACCAGTGAGACTAAGATTTGAAAGGACCTTTTGTTAGCTAAAATAATTTTTGCAGTGTCTCAGGCGTAGTTTATTATTCTTAAAGCTTGGGCCTACCTGTTGTAGTTCCCTTGCCGATACTCTACGTTTTCCTTGAAAAAGATATTATTGCCTTGCCATACTCTTTATGATTTTTTTTGAGGCCTGACTCTGAGATTTAGGTGCTAAAGGAAATTCTAAAAGAAAACTAGTTTTTCAAGGGGTCTTTTCTTTATACGATTAAATCTGTTTTTCTAATTAAAAATGTTGCAAGCTTACGGAAGATGGAAAGCAAGTGAATAGAAACCGTTGGCCAGTTTTAATCTGAGTTACTAATTAGCTGAAATATGAAATCCATCAAATCTAAAGATCAATTTAGTAGCGATTACAGACCAAGCCAAAAAATTTATTGAATTCAACGGAAAACAACAATACTCCGACTATTAATCGTGTCTTCAGCAAACATGGAGTCTTCCATTTATATCACTCAAACAACAATGTCACTACTTTGCACGTAGATCGATAATGTCCGGATTTGTTGCATTTGGTACACACATACTGCCTTTTCTCCTTCATTGATTGGTTGTCTTCGCTGGGAGAACGTTTTCTTCTTGGATTTTGCTTTTTTAGCAACCTTTGTTGGCTTCTTTGATGCGGGGCTACTCTGAAAAAGTCTTTTTCTCACCTTGGGGGATGGAGTGGTCGGTGCTGTAATCTGTTCCGCATATTTTGGTTTCTTTCTTGATGGTAGATTAGTTTATGGCGTCCGCCGTCGCGCTAGATTAGTTTGCTTCTGGTTTATTGGAGTGCTTGGGGCTTGATTATGACAACGTTTCTTTGTTGTTGTATTACGTAAAGTCAATTTACCTTCCGGTGTCGCTGGAGGCGGATTCCTCGTACTCATTGTTTGGTTTTTTTTTTAATAGTTTACGCTTGAACCGCTTAGATTTTTCAATAGCAGATAAGTATCTCTTCATCTTCGGTCTACGACGTTGTTTGCCCATTTTGGGTGATAGACACACTTGACTAAGTACATCGGCTGGCGGCATCACATCTTCATTTGTAGGGTTAATAGGTTCTGTGTAAGCTGCAACCAAGTAGCCCTTTGTGTAAAGAGGATCCACCAGGGTAGCTTCATCAATTTTCCAACATTGACCCACTTTAATTGCATGCTCGCATGGTATCTTATCGAGATCATATTGCTTACAAGTACAACTCCTATGCAAAAATGGAAGTCTGTTCAAAAATGAGACAAATGACAACATGGCAGAAGTGAAAGTCTATTGTTTCATACCTTCTCTAGATCAATCACACAGCCAAACTCTCCACCAGAAACATAGCTACGGTTTGAATCAAGATGTTGAACAGTTAAAGTATCCATGTTGGCGTGTTTCATATGCAGTTTGAGTTCAACATCTTCTGTGAGATTTGTTTTCATCGAGGCAGCTTTCTCTCGCCTTTCCACAAACCATCTTGAAAGCATCTTTCTAAGAGAATCCACAAAATATGCAATGGGAAACGCTTTTTCCTCCTTAAGCACGCCATTAATGCATTATGCAAAATTGCTTGTCATGATATCATATCTGTCTCCTGAAAAAATGTGAATGAGCCCACGTTCGAATATCTGTAGTTGTCAAACAGCGGTGTAGCGCGCTGTCTTGACATCGAGTGACTTCAAAAAATTTGTCAAAATCCACCTGTCGACATACTCAGGCAGCTCTTTTCGCCAACTTTACCATTTTGGCATTTTTGCAACCTGAGGTTATGTTTTGTCCAAGGTGATATAAGCATATGCCCCTATCAGCTTCAGGGAAAACATTTGTAAGAGCCTTGGCTATTGCTGGGCATCGGTCAGAGATGAAAGCCAAATTTCTACCATCAGCTATCACACCACGGAGCTGAGTAAAAAACTATTCCCATGAAGCTGCATCCTCTGCATTTAAAATCCCAAGAGTTATAGGATATATACCCCTATTTCCATCCTAACATGCAGCCACTGACATAATACCTCTGAAATTACCATTTAGATGTGCTCCATCTATAAAAATAACCATCCTCATGAACGAAAAGCCTTTGATACATGCGTCAAAAGAAATGAACAAATACTTAAACATGTTCCCAGCATCAACTTCAAGCTTTGTTTTTGTACTTGGATTGGCCTGCTCTATTTTGTATAGATACGAAGGCAAGTCTTGATAGCCACTAACCATCTCTCGTGCATATGCCAATGCACTACGAGCCTTCGTATAACAAATGTCAGTTTGATAAACAGCCCTCATACATTCCATTATATGTTTAGGCTGGATTCCTTTAAGATCACTACACCACTAAACCCCTCAACAAACATCTTGCCAATTCATTTTGCATTAGCTTGTTGGTGACGCAAATACCTAACAGCCGAAGAGCATGTATGAAGATCAGTATATTTGCGTACAAATAATTCTGAAGGTTTCGATATAGTTGTAGCACATATCTTCCAAAAACATCCAGGAACGAAGCATTTTGCGTAATATAATTGCTTCTAAGACTTTTTGATGCAGAAATCAAACTTTTCGAGCACTGAAATCTTGTGTAACTTCATTATTAGTTCCTTCTTGCCACTGAACATGTTACCAGACTTAATGGTTTCACTCTTCCACAGCTGCGATGGCCTCATAGTCTCAATGATGGCTTCATAGTCTTGTACTTAACATTTCCAAAACCACTATCAGCAGAAGCATTCTCTTGGACAACACGCTTTTGAGTTCTATTCACATCAGGACGACCTTTGTTTGCAGTCAATGAGACATAAACACACATAGAATCTGTCTTCAACTATGTGATAAAGTTTTCAAGTTGTCTGTCGTTTCGGAGTGAGTGTTTCTATGCATATTCTCCAATATATGTTTAGGCAACATATAAGCAAGCTCGACCGCTTTCATCTCATTAATCATATTGTAATCTTCACAAACCATGCAGAGAAAATCCTCATATTTGATACCGTAACCTACAAAGAAAGCATTCTCTTCCATCATCCATTCTCCAAAAACAGTAACTATGTGCAACATTATCTGCATAATACAGAATCTGGATCAGTACACATCGCAAACATAATTTTCCAAAAGGTAACAAAGTACAGTGAATCTTAGCGGCAAGAGAACAACATTGTTAAGGCAACCGTAAAAAAAAAAAGACTTGGCTTTTGTTCATAGATCTTACCATACCTTGTATTTCTCAGATCCGGATAAGACTGTAATATGTTCGCCTTCCACTCCTTCGATTAACTTAATTTATCAGATATACTCGAAGATCATACAGAAAACAGATTATAGAATCTTAAAGGTGATAGATCGTTGAAGGTAAAGTGAGAGTGCCTTTGACGATATGAGCAACAAATCTGATGTCTGAGAGAGCCGTTGAAGGTAAAGTGTTGTCTTTTTTTTTTCTTTTTTTAATTTCTTTTAAACCATTAATGGCATTATTGTTAGCAAAGGGATAGATAATAGTTTTCCAAAAAGAGTGGACCATATTAACAATTTTCCCTTCGAAAGGTACCATTCTCACATTGTCATTTGAAAGTAGGACATTTCAAAAATTGACCCAATATAGTTTACCTTGATGAGATACGACTATGGAAGACAGTTTGGTTGATCGAAGCAAAATTGCTCCACACCTAAAAACTATCCAATGCCAGGTTCGGTGAGAGTTTAAAATCTTCTTATCAGATAAAAAGGTAATTAAAATTTTACATATATCGCATATTTCCAGCTAAATACAAACGACTCATAGTTTTTTCTTTTGAAAATTATCCTAGGGCTGCAAAATCCATGCTACATGTAAGAAAAATTATCTAAAATCGTCGGGAGAAGTGTGAAAAGTTGGTGAATAGAAGACACTATATAACTTTCAAGTGCATCCGGAAAATATTACAGACCAACACAACACATGTATAAATCACTTTTATCGACCAGACGGTTATTGAATCTTCTGATTATTAAAATGATGACTTGTTTCTTTCATTGACAAATTTTGATTCTATTATGAGTGGAAAGTTAGATAACGATATCTTAATTGTTAATTTTCATAACCTATATCTGTTTGCTATATTCCTATTGGTCGCAAATTATGTAATCTATGTTATATTTTTGACTAGATATTATTGGATAAGCTATTGAAGTTGGAGAGATTCAAACCCTCAAATTAAACAAATGTGATGAGCATGTGAAGTTATATCAATCATCATGCTGTTCCATTTTTCTATTTTTTTTTTTTTGGCAACAAAAGGCTGATCTATTGCTCAAGCTTGAGGTGGTCTGGGAATCCAGACCGGAATAGAACAACCAACATACATCAGCTCTCGATAAAAGGTTCGAGCAATCTTAGCTAAAGAATCAGATGTAGCATTTTGAGACCTAGGAACATAGAATATCTTGAAATCCGGGAAGCAAATCCGCAATGTCAAGAGCCTCTCCAATTCCGTCGAGAAGCTTGGCCAATCATGTGGGTTACTGAGCATCCCTATCAAATCCTTGCAATCCGTCCCAAAGCTCTGACATGGCGAATGTTGAAGCATATTCTCCATTGCCCATCACAGTGCTTCCTGCTCAGAGTGCAAAGCCGACTCCACCCTACTAACATTGTGCATCCCCATCAACTGATTATTTCCCATGCTGTCCTTCCAGACCCAACCTCAGCCCGTGAACTGATCTGTAGAGGTCCAAGAACCGTCTACCATACATATATCTTTCAGGCTTATGACCTGGCTTACAACATATATGTTTCCTTGTGATGACCCGTTGTCCTGCTCATTGGCTTGGAACCAGGCAAGACATTCACTCTCCGCATACCTGGCTAGTTCCAGATGATCTCTATCGATTCCTCGGAACAGCTTATCGTTCCGCGCCTTCCAAATGTACCATATTAGCCAAGGATAAGGGTCCCTATCTAATTTCGGTTCCATTATGGCCTTTTTCCTCTAAAATAGATAATCCATATTCGCATATGTGCTCTGCAGTGGGAAAATGTTTGAGTTGGTAGGTATAGATGCTAATGCCCAAACCAGTTGTGCAGGTGGACACAGGAAGATTGCATGTACAACTGTTTCTTCCGGCTCGCCACATCGTGGACAGACAATACTAATATATCAGTTCCATTCCTTATACAGTACTAATACAAATTAAGTAGTATATTACCTGATTTACGTAATAAACTGGTTCATTGTCATGCCCCATCTCAGCACGGTTTTCTCCATATCTCCTTTGTTGTTTCTCGTTGCGTATATAAGCTGTTGAAAAGAAAAACATTAAAGGAATGGTGTTAACATAGTATTAATATTATAGATTGATTTAATTTGTTTTCAATGAAACCATGAACTGATATAAAAACAGAATAGATTGTATTCAGTAAAGCGCTTATATTTATCAGATTGGTTGTAGTTCATAGCCTTGATGACTACATCCGGTAATTCCTGAAGTTCACAATATCAAATAGAGGACAATCAATATTATATAGCAATAGTACATGAAAGACAGTAAAATATATAACATGATGAAAAAAACCAACCATGATAGTGCTTACCTTGATCAATGAATAATGACAAATTTTTCCATTTGATGGAATTGTTTATGGAATCCCGTTTTATTTAGGGATGGACACAGTTACTTGCTACTCGGCTTATATTTGCTACTTGATTCGTACTTGGTTCTTAAAGTCGAGTACTCGTTTTGTTCAAGTCGAGTATCAAGTCGTTTATTTCAATTATTTGCGTACAAGACAAGTATCAAGTACTGAAACGAAAATAACTATTTGGCGTTGTTGGCTTGTTACTCGTGACTTATTACTTGATTTATTACCCGTTTTTTTTACTTTATGAAAAAATAATCTCTAAATTATAATCAAATTACTTGTTTATAAAATAAATTAGTTAAAAGTGATATATTATAGAGAATATTTTAGAGTTTTTATTTTTAATTTAATATTTATTATATATCGATTTAAACATATGAAAAGAAATAAATATTCTTTATTAAAATTTTAATTATAAATAACTAAATTTTTCTTAAATTCATATATAAGGTTTAAGTAGCTAAAATTAATAAATTATTATTAAATAATTTACAAATAATTATATAATAATTTATAAATGAGTTCAGAAACAACAAGTAGAAAAACGGAATAAATACTTGCAAGTCAACATTTCTTAGTAAGTACTTGAAAGTACAAGTACTTATTTTTAATAAGCCAATTATAAATCCAAATTTTTATTACTCAAATAAATCAAACGAAGTATCAAATAAGCCAAAAATGGTAAGTACTTAGCTTGTGCCCACCCTTAGTTTTACTTGAATGTCTCGGATCGGCTCCTCTTTATCGGATCTATACCATTAAACATATCAGACACGACTTGCTAATCAAATAAAAAACCAAAAAACATCTCATTAAGAAACCCGTTTAAAATCATCAATCAATAAATGATGAAAAATAAGGGGAAACGATTTCACCTGGAGATGAAGCAGAGTCGAATGATCGAATCGTCGGAGAACCGATTCATTTCAATAGTTGTCCTTTTTTATTCATTTTTTTTGTCTGGAAGTTTAGAATAAAATACCAGATTATGTCTATAGAAAAACATTATATACCGATCTTTTTTTAGTTGAAGTTAATAAGAAGAAGACATGCAACTTTATCGGAAATAGATTTATCACTGGAGAGTGGTTATGGTAGCAGATCTTCTTCGGACATATACAAAAACGACAGATTCTCATTGGAGTATAGAGATCCATCCTCAGGCAACGCATAAAACCTTGTATATAAAATATTTTTAGTTCCTAAAAAATTTCTTTATGAAAGTGCAATCTATTGATAAACATTTTGAGGATATGTGTTTGGGTCAAAATCGGTCACGATGGAATCAAATATCAAAAGTCCTCGGAAAAAGTATACGAAAAAAACCATAAACTTCATGCGGAGATGCGAAGTAACAAAAAGATTCGTATAAAAGTATGAAGCAACTAAAAAAGACATAGTACGTGTCTAACAACCGAATCAAGGACAACGTCAAATTGGACATACACGGTCCGGCTCGCCATCAGGCGAGTAGGATCAGCAAGTTCAACTCGCCCGATGACTAGTTGGACGCTCCACGTCCTACTCGCCATCAGACGAGTAGGACCAGCCAGTCCAACTCGCTCGATGGCCAGTTGGAACGTACATAATTGAACTCGTCATTAGGCGAGTTAGATCGGTCCTTATGACCCCCCCTCTTACCTTGAGCAAATCATTTCTACTTTCGTCTTGATCGGAGTTGCCGTTGGATCTTTGCGATTAATACCGCAAGGAAACACTCTTTCTATGAACTCAAATTGATCGTATAAAACGGCAACGGTAAACTTGACCTAACTTTCCTAGGCTAAAAAAAAGTTTGAATTCATTTTATAAAACCGACGTAGTATAAAATCATTCTTTCCAGTAATCGTAAAAACGTTTAAGTTGAAAAACGGTTTGAAAATATCTAAAACTCGACTAAAAGCCCACTTGCGATTCTAAACGAGATTGAGCCCAATTTTTATGACGATCTATCTTTGCCTTCAGAAAAAAGATAAATATCATAGATCGGAAGGTAAATGGAAAGTCTCCACTGATAACTATGAATATCGAGAAAAAATGAAAGATTCCCAAAAAAAGATAAACTCGACTCATAGTGAAAAAGGAAGATGTCAACCACCTCAGGAGAGAGTATATAAGAGAGGTTGAGGCTAGAGGCGCAAAGGACTTTTTCACATCGAGAGAAAACTTAGCATTTAAAGCAATTTTTTTTTTTCGTTTTCTGTTTTCCAGCTGCGACTCAATTAGGTTTACAAATCTTTCAAGGTTAGAACTAGGAACTCGCCGTCAGCTCTTTCTGCTTAGGATTTACATGTTGTAATGCTCATTCACTTTATTCGGAATAAGATCTTCTTTGCTATGTTTTTGTTTTTTATCAGCTTATTATTTTGTATGTTTAATTGTGTGATTGCTTGGCATGTGGTTTAGCAGATATCCGGGACCTCTGGGAAAGTTAGGTTTACTTAACTTTTCTAATTCATCGGAAGTCGACAATATGAATTTTGGTTCCCACAGTTCGGCGCTAGAAGGAGGGGAGGGGTACGGATCAATCTAATCTTGGCCACCGATGCTTGATCAAACATGTCAATCGATGATCTCGACAACTAACAAACTCGTGACGGCAACACTATCGACGACGACGTTGAAAACACTCCAGCAGAGAACATCACTGTGGTTAACACCGACGCAAACACCATATCGTTTGAGGAGATTAAGAAGATATTCTTGACTCTCGAAAAGAAGTTGGCAGAACAAGACAAGCTCACTAGTCCTCTCGCTAAGCAGGTTGAAAGCCTAACAGCAAGAACAAGGGGCGTCCTTCCGCGTGGAACAACCATAATCCGCGGAAGAAGACTCAATTTCACGACTCCCTTGGACCGATCTGGAAACGCACTGGGAAAACCATCAGAACAAAAGCTCGATGAAATCACCCATCCGCCAACACAGAAAAACCCGGATGATCTTCTGCCTATAGAAGAGGAAAAGGAAGGGGGGGGAAGTTGAGCGTGTCGATGTACTCCAGCAGTCAGTCCAACCTACAGACTAAGACGCAGACGTGCATCCATGTCGTATGAGGAACCGCACGACTAGGGACGAATCCCAGTTCGACGTTCTTATGACCCAAGAACATAAGCAAACTTACATGACGAACATGAAGAATTTGCGGAGGAATAATGGCTCCAAAATTCACGATATCCGCAGAAAACGCCAACAAGGTCGGAAAACCGCTGACAATGGCTCCAAAATTCACGAAATCCAGAATCATAACATGAAAAGGTCACAGAAGTTACTAGTGGTGAATGCCCTTCACGGATTGCATCATTGAAACCCAAGTTTCGGACCCTCGGAAGATTAAGGTGCCATCTTATGACGGTATGGCCGATCATAAGGCGCACTTGCAAGCCTTCCAGATCACAATGGGATGAGCCAGGTTCAGAGAAAGCAAAAGACACGCCGGCTAGTGCCGCCTCTTCGTTGAAAACGTCCGAGGGGAAGTGCTTAAGTGGTTTTCTCATCTCAGGCGCAACTCCATCGGAAGTTTTCACCTACTCACCTCGAATTTTCTCAGACAGTACTCTATGTTCATAGACTGAGAGACTTCCATTGTCGATCTCGATCTCTAGAACCTGTCTCCCAGAGAAGAGGAATATCTCCGTGAGTTCATAAACCGGTTCAAGGTCATCATGGCTAGAGTCAGCGGAATAAGCGCCAAAGTAGCCGTAGATGCGCTCCGTAAAACATTCTGGTACAAGTCGAAGTTCAGAAAGTGGATAACTTTAGAAAAACCGTGTACAATTCAAGATGCGCTTCACAAAGCCACGGACTACATAATAATTTAGGAGGAGACAAAGTTCTTATCCTAAAAGCATAAGCCAAGGAAGACATCCTCGAAAGATCCAGCATCTGACCAGAAATAAAAAAAAAAAAAAAAAAAAAAAAAAGAAAATCCTCGTAGCGACAAGAACGTCCATCACGAGGGAGAAGAGACCCAGAGAGCGCACAACTATGCCATCAATTCCAGATCGGATCAAGGTTGAACAACAGGTAATACTTGGACTCGGAATTTTAACTATGATGAGAACACCTTCTGTGGCTACTACCAGACCCACCACTCAACCCACTAACTGAAAAGTTCTTGGGGCAAAACTGCTTGTAGAAGAACTCTCCAAAGTTTCCAATGTAAAGGACCTTATCCGCTAGTCCGACCGTCCGAAGAACGACAAACCCCACGCAATCAGATAACTCTCCTTAAGGGAACCAGTCAGACGAAAACCGTGGAAGGAAACATGACGAAAAAAAAAATGAGAACAATTGTCTCAGAGTGAGTATGATCATCTGAGGATCAAAATATTGCCACGATACGGTCTCATCCATGAAAGCTTACCAGCAGAAAGACGAAACAAGCACAAACTGTCCAACCTGGTCGTAGACCCTGAACATCCAGAAAACGCGATTACCTAAGAGGAGAAGAAGCTTGCGGAATTGACCAGCCACACTGTGACCCTCTCGTCATCGACCTCGTGATCAAAAACCTCAAAGTTGCGAGGGTCCTCATCGACATGGGAAGCATAGTAAATGTCATCTTCTGTGAAACCCTAAGGAGGATGAACATCGAATTAGGTGAATTCATACCGATTCCAAAACCACTGATAGGTTTTTGGGCGTAACGTCAATGATTCTCGGATCGATCCATCTCCTAGTGTTGGCAAAAGAAGTCATGAGGATCTTCGAGTTTGCAGTAGTCGACCATCCAGCCATAACCAATGTTATCATGGGAATTCCAAGGCTAAACGCCATGAAAGCGGTCCCGTCAACCTATCACCTAGGCATCAAATTCCCAACTCTTAGCGGAACCGACACAATCTGGGGATACCAGAAACCATTGCGCTGTGCTTCCTGGCCAAACATAAGCTGCGGCAACTCACAACTACCGCAATGGTAAACCCAAACGGGTGAAACCAACTCGGCCACCAGCTGAAAATGCTTTGGTAAAAAACAATCCACAAGAAAAGCAACAAGTTTCTGAGCCCAACCCTTTGACCCAACCGGAGGAGACAAACCCAAACAAAGACATCGATCCAACAACTAAGGTCACAACGGAATCAAATACCAAAAGTCCCTGGAAAAAGCTTACTACAAAACCATAAAATCCCTGCAGAGATGTGAAGTCACGAAAAGACTGGTATCAAAGTACGAAGCAATTAAAAAATACATCGTAGGGGTCAAACGACCAAATCACAGAAAACATCAAGTTGAACATACACAGTCTGGCTCGCCATCAGACAAGTAGGATCAGCAAGTTCAACTCGCCCGATGACGAATTGGACACTCAACGTCCAACTCGCCTGATGGCTTGTTGGACGCTCCACGTCCGACTCTCCTGATGGAGAGTTGGATGCTCCATGTCCGACTTGCCATCGGACGAGTAGGACCAAAGTCAAACTCGCCTGATGGCGAGTTGGATGCTCAATGTCCAACTCACATCGGGCGAGTTGGACCAACCAGTCCAACTTTCCCGATGGCGAGTTGGAACGTACACAATCTAACTCGTCATCATGAGAGTTAGATATGTCCTTGTGCCTCCCCTCTTACCTTGAGCGAATCATTTCTCGTTTCTTCCCGATCGAAGTTACCCTTGGATATTTGCGATAAAAACCGTGAGAAAACACTCTTTCATATGAATTCAAATTGATCGTACAAGCCCACTTGTGATTCTAAACGAGATTGAGCTCAACTTTTATGACGGTCTATCTTTGCTTGCAGAAAAAGGATAAATATCACAGATCAGAAGATAAATAAAAATTTTCCGCGGATAACCATGAAGATCGAGAAAAAATGGAGAATTCCCAAAAAAGGGTAAACTCGACTCATAGCAAAAAAAAATAAGATGTAAACCGCCTCAAGAGAGATTATATAAGAGAGGTCAAGGCTAGAGGCGCAGAGGACGTTTTACACATCTAGAGCAAACTTAGCACTTAGAGCAATTTAGGTATTTTTCCGTTTTCTATTTTTGAGCTTTGACTCAATTAGGTTTACAAGTATCACAAGGTTAAAAATAGGAACTCGCTATCCGCTCTTGCTGCTGAGGCTTTACCTGTTGTAACGCTCATTCACTTGATTCGGAATAAGATCTTCTTTGCTCTCTTTTTTTTGTTTTTAATGAGCTTATTATTTCGTCTGTTTAATTGTATGATTGCTTGGCGTCTGATTTAGCAGATATCAAGGACCTCTTGGAAAGTCAGATTTACTTAGGTTTCGTAATTCATCAGAAATCGACAGTGCGAATTTTGTTCCCACAATATGCCTTTTTATATATCTGTGAAAATGGATCATGTTGCATCTGATCTTTGATTACTTTTTTTGAGAGAAAAATAGTGTTTCCGTACATAAGGAGAGTTCTGGAAAGTTAGAAAGACAGCTATCTTTTTTTCGGTTGATACTGAAACCTAACTGGGCCTAGGTTGAAAATTAGAGAAGATTTCACCTGGAGATGAAACAGCTTCAAATCGCTTGTGTGCCGGATGATATCTACGATCACCTTTGAGAGAATATTGTCTTTTTTTTATCCGCCTTGTGTTGTCTGAAAGCAGAAATAAAAACTGTGATTGTCAGTAGAAAACAAAATGAGAAGGATGTAGGTGTACCTTGGTTCTTTTTGTTTCAATCGGGTTTTTAAAATTTTGCTTTTTGTACTTCTTTCGACCCATCTTTATCTTTGAAGTTAACATTAATATATATATTATAGTGTATAAAAATTAGAGAATTTGGCCAAAAAAAGTACCAACTTTGCACGAATGACCAAAAGAAACCTGTACTCGAGTCAGGCAAAAAAAAAACCTGAACTTTTGTTGACTTTATTAGTTTATTAAGAAACTTAAGATTGACTCGCCATTTTAACACACCGTTAACGAACAGTTAAGACGGTGTTAACTCAGACGTTAATTGTTGCCGTTAGGATGAAACGACGTCGTTTTCAATTGAGATGAAACAACGTCGTTTTAAGCGATTTGAAAATAAAAAGACTTAGACCACTGGACTCAAACCCGGGTTGATTGGATCAAATTGCAAGGTAGTTTACCACTAGACTAGTGACGAATTCAATGTACTTACTAACACATTTACTTATATTTGGTACTTATTGAATATAAAAAAAATTCTATAAAAACTTTAAAAAACCTTTAAAATTTCAAAAAATGAAAAAAATAAAGAGTTTTTTTTTATAAATTAATTTTGAAATTAAAATTAAAATAAATTTTTGTTTCTTAAAATAAATCAGACGGGAACTCTTAAAATTTTATTTTTCTTTCAATGTATCTACTAACACATTTACTTATATTTGGTACTAATTGAATATAAAAAAAAATCTATAAAAACTTTAAAAATATTTAAAATTTCAAAACAAATGAAAAATAAAGAATTGTTTTATAAAGTTAATTTTGAAATTAAAATTAAAATAAAATTTTATTTTTCTTTAAAAAATCAGACGGGAACTTAAAAAATTTTATTTTTCTTTTAATGTATCTATTAACACATTTACTTATATTTGGTACTGATTGAATATAAAAAAATTCTATAAAAACTTTAAAAAAATCTTTAAAAATTCCAAAAAATTGAAAAATAAAGATTTTTTTATAAATTAATTTTAAAATTAAAATAAAATTTATTTTTTTCTTTAAAATAAAATTTTGGAAGATTTTTGATTTTCTTAAAGAAAATAAAATTTTATTTTAATTTTAATTTCAAAATTAATTTTATAAATAAACTCTTTAGTTTTTCATTTTTTGAAATTTTAAAGATTTTTTAAAGTTTTTATAGAATTTTTTTTATATTCAATCATTACCAAATATAAGTAAATGTGTTAGTAGATACATTGAAAGAAAAATAAAATTTTAAGAGTTCCCGTCTGATTGTTTTAAAGAAAAAAAAGATTTTATTTTAATTTTCATTTCAAAATTAATTTTATAAAAAAAAACTCTTTATTTTTTTCATTTTTTTGAAATATTAAAGATTTTTATAGAATTTTTTTAATATTCAATAAGTACCAAATATAAGTAAATGTGTTAGTAGGTACATTGAATGCGCCACTAGCCCAGTGGTAAACTACTTTGCAATTTGATCCAATCAACCTAAGTTTGAGTCCAGTGGTCTATGGCTTTTTTATTTTCAAATCGCTTAAAACGACGTCGTTTCATCTCAATTGAAAACGACGTCGTTTCATCCTAGCGGCAACAATTAACAACGTTAATTTTTTCTGTTAAATTTGCTAACGGCGTGCCAAATTGGCAAGTCAATGAAAAAATTATATTTTTTTGGTCAGGCCAAAAGGTTAGGTTTCTTTTGGCAATTCGTGCAAAGTTCGTGTTTTTTTGGCCGAATTCGGCCAAAAAAAGTACCAACTTTGCACGATTGGCCAAAAGAAACCTGTACTCGAGTCTGGCCAAAAAAAACCTGAACTTTTGTTGACTTTATTAGTTTATTAAGAAACTTAAGATTGACTCGCCATTTTAACACACCGTTAACGAACAGTTAAGACGGTGTTAACTCAGACGTTAATTGTTGCCGTTAAGATGAAACGACGTCGCTTTCAATTGAGATGAAACGACGTCGTTTTAAGCGATTTGAAAATAAAAAGCCATAGACAATTGGACTCGAACCCGGGTTGATTGGATCAAATTGCAAGTTAGTTTACCACTGGGCTAGTGGCATATTCAATGTACTTACTAACACATTTATTTATATTTGGTACTTATTGAATATAAAAAAAATCTATAAAAACTTTAAAAAATCTTTAAAATGAAAAAAATGAAAAAAATAAAGAGTTTTTTTTTATAAATTAATTTTGAAATTAAAATTAAAATAATTTTTTTTCTTTAAATAAATCAGACGGGAACTCTTAAAATTTTATTTTTCTTTCAATGTATATACTAACACATTTACTTATATTTGGTACTGATTGAATATAAAAAAAATCTATAAAAACGTTAAAAATATTTAAAATTTCAAAACAAATGAAAAATAAAGAATTTTTTTTATAAAATTAATTTTGAAATTAAAATTAAAATAAAATTTTATTTTTCTTTAAAAAATCAGACGGGAACTTAAAAAATTTTATTTTTCTTTTAATGTATCTATTAACACATTTACTTATATTTGGTACTGATTGAATATAAAAAAATTCTATAAAAACTTTAAAAAATCTTTAAAATTTCCAAAAAATGAAAAATAAAGATTTTTTTTATAAAATTAATTATAAAATTAAAATAAAATTTATTTTTTCTTTAAACTAAAATTTTGGAAGACTTTTGATTTTCTTAAAGAAAATAAAATTTTATTTTAATTTTAATTTCAAAATTAGTTTTATAAAAAAACTCTTTAGTTTTTCATTTTTTTGAAATTTTAAAGCTTTTTTAAAGTTTTTATAGATTTTTTTTTATATTCAATCATTACCAAATATAAGTAAATGTGTTAGTAGATACATTTAAAGAACAATAAAATTTTAAGAGTTCCCGTCTGATTTTTTTAAAGAAAAAAAAGATTTTATTTTAATTTTAATTTCAAAATTAATTTTATAAAAAAAAAACTCTTTATTTTTTTCATTTTTTTGAAATTTTAATGATTTTTTAAAGTTTTTATAGAATTTTTTTATATTCAATAAGTACCAAATATAAGTAAATATGTTAGTAGGTACATTGAATGCGCCACTAGCCCAGTGGTAAACTACCTTGCAATTTGATCCAATCAACCCGAGTTTCGAGTCCAGTGGTCTACGGCTTTTAATTTTCAAATCGCTTAAAACGACGTCGTTTCAACTCAATTGAAAACGACGTCGTTTCGATCTGAAGCTGAAAGATCGGGTGGTTGGCTCAGATTTGGGACTTGGTAAGTTCAAATTTTACTTTGAGACGGAGGAAGATATCCAAGGAGTGATGGATTTACAACCATTTCACTTCGACTATTGGATGATCGCATTGGCAAGATGGCAACCAAGGAAAGCTCCGACTTTTCCCTCTGAGATAACATTCTGGATCCGGGTGATTGGTGGCCCGTTGGAGTTCAGGACGGTTCCAATGTTTGAAAGCATTCGCAACGCTATTGGCAGAACCGTTGCAGTAGATCTGGAGCAGAAGCGGGTGCAAGTGGTGGTTGATGCTTACAAGGAACTAGGTTTTGAAACCATGATTGACTTCAAAGGCGGTGAATCTTATGATGAGGAAGAAGCCTTGGTAACATTGAGGTATGAGAAGTTGTTTGGATATTTTCTAATATGTTTTATTCTTTGTCACAAGGAAGATAAGTGTCCATCAAGCAAGAAGAGTACCCAGTTGAGTTCAGAGAAAAAACAGGAGGTTAAGGATGGAAATGGTGGTAAGTATGATGGAGGGAAACACGATGATTGGGCCAATGGCAACGGGCATCAACAAAGTAGAGACATAGGAGGATGAGACTACTATGGGAGGGGCAAAGGTAAGATGTTTGACGAGCCGGATTCACAATGGGTCAGGGTGCCTGAGAGGGGAAATAAGAGATCTTTCCCTCCCCGTGGAGTTTCTTGGGCAGATGGTGCTAGTTCTCGACAGCAGTACAGCCGGTCTATCATTGGGAAGCTCGAGGGTTCAGTCAAGACCGACGTCCTAGAAGCCCTCATAGGCAGTCAAGAGGACAAATAATGCAAGGGAGAGACCGTGATGAAACCCGTGAAGATGCGAATATAGGAGTGGCGTTGAAGGGTCAGCGGCTCAACCGTCTCATGAGTTTCAAAAGAATCCTAAAAAAACTCAGGCAGTTGGCACATGGGTAATATCTGATCCCATAGATGAGGAGAAAAGTTTCAACGAGATTCAACATTTGGTAGGGGATCAAAGCACATTAGTAGAAGATGATGTAATGGAGATGGATAAGATTAAGGCTTATCTTCTTGAGCATGGAATAGATATGGATGCAGAGGAGGTTTCTCAGGAAGCTCAAGATATGGAAACTGGCGATGGGATCAAGTTGGTTGAAGAAGGGTCTAAATTTATTGCGGATTTGAAGAACAAGAAGGGAGACGCAGGGGAGAAGAACCGTGGGGCAGGGAAGGTAACGAAGACTCAGGGGGCACGTAAGAGGCTCCTTAAACCTCCAGTAAACACATAAGGTAGTGCCAAGAAGAGGGCTATCAGTGCGCTTCTTTCCCCCACGCAAAAGAGTGGTGCCCAAACCAGGGACTCGACAGGGAGATCTTGATAAACAAGTGGAGAGAAAGGGGACATCAAACCCGAAAGCTGGCCACCCTAAAGGATAGTTTTTATGGAAAAAGTCTTATCACCAGGAGGCATGATTACTCAGGGTTTGGTTTTTGAATTTGGTCTTTACTTTGTTTTGATAAGCTCTATGAGCAGGTCTATGTTCTTTGGTTTTATGGTGTTTATGGTTTTTCATTTTTCCATATCTTTGGGGTGGATAGTAATTTTTTTTATTATGGTTACCTACTGTAATAATAAATTTGGTTTGGTTGTATTGGAACTTTAGTCATCTCGCTTATTTCATGTTATAATAGAGTAGTGAAAGGTATTGGAACGGTACGATATAGGATTGGTGTTAGAATCGTGTTGTGGAATTACCATAATTTGGAAGATACGGGCACTATGATGGTATTATGGTCAGTTTTGGAGTTATGGTGGTGGTGGGTCTCATTAAACCTACCACATCTCAGTCCTTGCTCTACTTATTTGAATCATCAAGTTGTACTTCTAAGCATGCAGGGCACGAGGTGCAAATGCAAAGGAATTCCTCTTTTAATATGGCATTTCTGGTTTTGTATTCATAGTCAGAAGTAGATGGGTTTTGTGGACAGACACAACGCACATGAAGAGTGGGGATTTGTATATTTGATTATCCTCGGGGGGATAAATGGGCTCACTAAATATGTTTCTCTAAGACACGAAACTGGACAAGAGGGAGGAATATGTTTTGTCGAGGTTCCCTTGATGGCAGGGGATTTTCCTATAAATAATTCTCAATTAAGGCACAAAATGGTGCCTACGGAAGTGAGGACGATGATTTTTCAGTGGAGTGGTTACGGATTAGTGGAGATCTATTTTTTCCGCATTGGTTGAGTTTTATGGATGAAGTATGGCCAGCCTTTGGGTCTCCTTACACCCTCATGCCTTGGGCTCTATAAATTTTTTTCAGATTTTTATGAGGATACTAAGTTGGAATTATAGAGGATTGGGAAGTAACTGGACTATTAGCTATCTACCGGAAATATGGCATAAACATAAACAAGACTTTTTATTTTTATCTAAAACAAAACAAGATATTGGGTTTGTTCAAGGATTTCTGTCACACTTTCGTTATGATAGTTCGGTTATAGTGGATCCAGTTGGACGAAGCGGAGGCTTAGCACTTTTTTACAATAATGAGTTTCAGATAAAGATCCTATATTCAAATAATCGAATGATTGATGAGGAAGCAGTGGTGCTGGGGAAAAAGTGTTTATGACATTCGTGTATGGGGATCCGGTTGAAAAATTAAGAGAGCAGGTATGGGAACGATTAACTCGATATGGTCTAGCAAGATCTTAACCTTGGTTTATAATAGGTGATTTGAATGAGATCACTGGAAATCATAAAAAAGAAGGAGGAGCTGTAAGAAGTGCAAGATCTTTTGTCCTTTTTAATAACATGATTAGAAACAGTGGTTTACCTGAATTTCCAGCTCGAGTGAATAAGATGTCTTGGCAAGGACGCAGGGGCAAAGGAAATGAGCTGTGTTATTAGATGCCGCTTAGACCGAGCACTAGCAAATGAAGATTGGCACAAAATATTTCCATGCTCTTATGTAGAATATTTGGGGATGGTTGGGTCGGATCATCACCCGATAGTGGCTTATTTGGAGGATAAGGTTCCCAGGATAAAAGGACAATTTCGGTTTGATAAGAGATGAATTGGCCAGGAAGAGCTTCAGGATTCAGTCATTTATGGTTGGACAGATTGAAATGAGGATCAGACAGGTGACCTTGTTACTGAAATTAGTAATTGTCGGCATGAGATAGCGAAATGGCGAAAAAATAACCCACCATTTGGAAAGGAAAAAATTCACACCCTCCAATATGCTCTTGAAGAGGTACAAATGGATGACAATAGATCACAGGAGGATATCTTGAAAGTATATAGGAAGTTACAAGATGCATACAAGGATCAAGAAGAATATTGGCACCAGAAAAGTCGCAATACTCCTCAGCGGACCTTAATACAAAATTTTATCATGATTTAACAAAACAAAGGCGGATGCGTAACAGAATAGTGGGACTGCATGATGAAGCTGGAAATTGGATAATAGAGGAGAAGGTGTAGAAGTGGTGGCAGTGAATTATTTTGAGGATCTCTTTACTACCACTTCACCATCTGCGTTCGACATTTTTTTAGAGGAGATCCCATCGATTATTGCTCAGAAAATGAATCAGAGACTACTTAGGAATGCGATTAAGGAGGAGGTTAAACAGGCATTTTTCATGATGTACCCAGAAAAGGCACCAGGTCCAGATGGAATGACAACACTGTTTTCCAACACTCTCGGCATATAGTAAAGCAAGACTTGGTGGAGCTGGTAAATATTTTTTTAACTACAGGAATTCTGGACTCTTGGCTAAACCTAACTCATATATGTATGATTCCCAAGACGGAGAGGGCCACAAGGATGACAGAACTTAGACCGGTAAGTCTTTGTAATGATGCGACGGAGGAGGAGGTCAAACAAGCGCTTTTCAAGATGCACCTAGAAAAGACACCAGGTCCTGATGGAATGACAATGCTTTTTTCCAACACTCTTGGCATATAATAAAGCAAGACTTGGTGGAGCTGGTAAATAATTTTTTAACTACAGGAATTTTAGACTCTCGGTTAAACCTAACTCAGATCTGTATGGTTCCCAAGACGGAGAGGCCCACAAGGATGACAGAACTTAGACCGATAAGTCTTTGTCATGTTGGATATAAGATCATTTCGAAGGTTTTATGTCAGCGGCTGAAAATCTGCTTACCAAACCTTATCTCGGAAACCCAATCGGCTTTTGTGGTGGGGAGACTAATATCGGATAATATTCTCATTGCACAAGAGATGTTCCATGGTCTAAGAACTAATAAATCTTGTCAGGAAAAGTTTATGGCAGTTAAAACAGACATGAGAAAAGCGTATGATAGGGTGGAATGGGATTTCATTCAGGAATTGCTCCAAAAAATGGGCTTTGATCCTCACTGGATTAAGCTTATGATGGAATGTATTTTGACAGTTCAGTATCAGATTTTACTAAATGATCAGCCTCGTGGACTCATTATTCCACACCGAGGCTTACGACAAGGAGATTTTTTATCTCCTTATTTATTCATTAGGTGCCCTGAGGCTTTAATTTCCAACATAAAAGAAGTGGAGAGACAAAAATAGTTAACAGGGATGAAGGTTGTTAGAGCTTGTCCATCAGTTTCATTTTCTTTTTGCAGATGATACCTTATTCTTTTGTAAGGCACAATTAGAGGAATGTCAAACTATTCTCAGGATACTTGAGGAATATGAGATAGTTTCAGTCCAATTGATAAATTTTCAAAAGTCATCTATCCAATTTGGACAAAAGATTGGGGAAGCGCACCGTCAAGAGTTAAAGGATATCCTGAGAATACAGAATATGGGTGGAATGGGATCGTACCTGGGGTTACCAGAGAGCCTGGGAGGATCTAAAATACAGGTGCTTGGTTTTGTGCAAGAACGGTTAAATAATAGGGTCAATTGTTGGACTTTCAAATTTTTCACTAAGGGAGAAAAAGAAGTGATCATTAAATCTGTGGTTACAGCTTTACCAAATCATGTAATGTCATGTTATCGGCTCCCTAAAGAAGCCACAAGAAACCTACGGGCGCGGTTGCACAATTTTGATGGAGTCCTGGAGGAAATACAAGGGAAATGCACTGGAAATCATGGAACAAAATGTGCATCAATAAAGAAGAAGGAGGTTTGTGTTTTAAACACCTGGAGGATTTTAACACGGCTATGCTTGCCAAGCAATTATGGCGTCTAATCGAGAAACAAAATTCTTTATTTTCTCGGGTTTTCAAAGGTTGGTACTATAGGAATGGTTCGCCTTTGGAACCAATCAGATCATACTCTCCGTCTTATGGATGAAGAAGTATGATATCTGCTAGATCTCTGGTTGGTAAAGGGCTCATCAAATGGGTGAGATCATGGTACAGCCGTGGAATGGCTGTCTCTCCCTAGATCACTTGAAGGGGGCGTGGGTGAATGATATGTGATGAAGATGGTCTTCTCCTTAAACCTAAGGGATGCTCTAAGGGTGTTTTGCTGCTCCTGAGACACAGGTTCACCATGCTTGGTGTCTAGGATGATTCCAACAGAAGATCTCTCTTCTTAACATGGAAATTGTTCATGTCTGAACAAGGTAACAAGATCTTCAAAGAGAAGAAGTCGACAGAAAAGTCTTTTGATAAAAATAATGCTTGATTTCTGAATGATGAAAGCATACAATGATAAATAGAAAACGTCTAAGCTAACCTAATCCTAAGCCAGAATGGCTTACTTTAATTCAAATTCTAATCCTAATTGAAATTGGTTGACTGGTTTAATCCTACAACAGTTTGTCTTTGGTTTAAATGAAAACACATTACAAATCATTAAGCATAAAGAGATTAAACCAATGGTATGATTTCTTTTCTTTCTTGGTTAACTCCTCTTCTCTTTTCATGCCAGAAACTAAGTGTAGAAGTGTCTCTCCCTGAGCTTTTGTTCTTGATCTTGTTGGGTCCAACTGAGAAGACAAGGTACATCCTCCATCAAGTTGTCTTGTCCCTCTGTTTGTTGAAGCTAATCATCTTCAAATCTGCCCCAGCTAGGTTGTTCTCCCTGCCATATTGATTGAATTATCTGATAACCCTTCCTATTCTGGTCGTACCAAGACATCTTTTCTTCTCTCTATCCAGAACCTCATAGATCATTGTAACGAGACATTGAAACTGTCCATTAAGCTGCACCATGATCAGTGGTATAGCTGACCCATACACTGGTTTCAATCTATTGAGTTTAAGTCTGATCAGGATCGCACCATCCTCTCTTCCTTTAAAAGAATTTGTCCTCAAATCCAAGCCTCGTAAGATGATAGACCCATTCATACTCAACACCAAATGAATGGTACCTTTGGTCACGAGATTGTTACTTTCTTTGCACACACACATCTCTTCTCCTAGTTTGAATACAAAGTGTTGTAGATTCTCTTCATACATCAGCAACTTCTTTGAGAAGAGTTCATCACAAACAATTCTGCAAGTATATAGTTTCTCAACTTTGATAAGTTTGAATCTGACTTTTTCTTTCCAGATGATCTTGCACACGTCCTACTCATGAAGATGGGACCATGTACTCTCAGTTTAATCTTCTTCTGTTCAGTTGGTCGTGTGCTTTGGTCCCCATACTCATCTTCCAGTTTTGACTTCTCAGTAACCACAACTAGTTCCTTCATTACTGTTTTCAGTTTGTTTTGATCAGTTATGGACCTGATAAAGCATGTGTTGCCTCCTGAATTTTCTTTCTTGTCTCTGCAGCTGGATATGATCACACCATCCTCTTTCCCTTCAAAAGGATTTGACCACAAATCCTGGTGTTCAAGAGTGAATGAGCCTTCCAAGTTGAGATTGAATGCAGATTCTTTCTGGACAAAAATGTTATTACTTCTTCCAAACACAAACAAACTTCCTTCTGGTTCAAAAACAACTTGCTGCAGATCCTTAGAAGTTCTCAGATACTCTACTAAGCTGAGTTGAATACATAGTATAGGTCTGATCAGAAACTCACAACTTAAAATCTTAAAGTTGTCACCTTGCTCAGTCATAGCAAGCACCAATACAGGAGCTTCAGATGACCCTCCAAGCATTCTCTCTTCTTTCTTTGTCGGATCAGGCACGTGGTCAGGCTCAACCTGTGCTTCCTCCTCTTGTTTCAGACAAAAAGTTCTAAGCTCTAGTTCACTTTGATGGCTCTCCGCAGTCTGTTTTGATTGTGAAGCTGCTACAGAATAAGGCACCTTTTCCTCCTCTTGTTTCAGTGACAGAGCAGGAACTACTGGTCTCTTCTTAGCTGGTTTTAATGGTAGTTCAAACACACAGGAAAACTGATCTAAAGTAGTAAGCTTTGTTGCTGCTTCTGGTCTTAGTTCAAGAAGTTTCCACTGCGATACAAACCTCTTCTTCATTAAGATCTTCATCTCAACCCAAGAAGTAATTTGTGGCTTTCCTTCATATCTCCTAGTCTGAAAAACTCTCTGCCACCAAGTGAATGCATTTCCACAAAACCCAGTGACTGCTAGACGCACCTTTTTCTTTTCAGTGTATTATTGGAGTCCAAAAAGAAACTCCATCTTCTTTTCCCAATCAAGGTATGCATCTGTATCAATCTTCCCACAAAAGGATGGGACTATAAGCTCTTCTTCATATCCAGACATTGAATAACTTATAAATTTTGAGATCCTTGGCTAAAACTTCAATCTCTAACCCTCAAATGGCTCTGATACCACATGGTACGGCCGTGGAATGACTGTCTCCCCCAGGAGCGTTTGAAGGGGGCGAGGGTGAATGATATGTGATGAAGATGGTCTTCTCCTTAAAGCTATGGGATGCTCCAAGGGTGTTGTGTTGCTCCTGAGACACAGGTTCACCCTGCTTGGTGTCTAGAATGATTCCAACAGAAGATCTCTCTTCTTAACAATAGAAATGTTCATGTCTGAACAAGGTAACCAGATCTCCAAAGAGAAGAAGCTGACAGAAAAGTCTTTTGATAAAAAATAATGCTTGATTTCTGAATGATGAAAGCGTACAATGATAAATAGAAAATGTCTAAGCTAACCTAATCCTAAACAAGAATGGTTTACTTTAATTCAAATCCTAATCCTAATTGAAATTGGTTTACTGGTTTAATCCTACAGCAGATTTTCTTTGGTTTAAATCAAAGCACATTACAAATCATTAAGCATAAAGAGATTAAACCAATGGTCTGATTTCTCTTCTTTCTTGGTTAACTCCTCTTCTCTTTTCACGCCAGAAACTAAGTGTAGAAGTGTTTCTCCCTGAGCTTTTGTTCTTAATCTTGTTACAGGTCCAACTGAGAAGACAAGGTACATCCTCCATTAAGTTGTCTTGTCAATATGTTTGTTGAAGCTAATCTTCTTCCAATCTGCCCCAGTTAGATCGTTCTCCTTGCCATATTGATTGAATCATCTGATAACCCTTCCTATCCTTGTCGTGCCAAGACATCTTCTCTTCTCTCTATCCAGAACCTCATAGATCATTCCAACGAGACATTGAAACTGTCCATTAAGCTGCACCATGATCAGTGGTATAGCTGACCCATAACTGGTTTTAATCTATTGAGTTTAAGCCTGATCAGGATCGTACCATCAGGATCCTCCATTTCAGTATGGAACAACCCCTGGATTCCAACCATTCACCCGAATCCAGCAAATAAAAACAACCACAACTTTTATCCGGAACTTACAGTACTCTCTTATCAACACCACCTCGCGAAGTTGGAATGTACAGGCTATTCGGGCTC
The DNA here is from genome assembly GCA_932364175.1 of Eruca vesicaria subsp. sativa. Classification (NCBI taxonomy): domain Eukaryota; kingdom Viridiplantae; phylum Streptophyta; class Magnoliopsida; order Brassicales; family Brassicaceae; genus Eruca; species Eruca vesicaria. The sequence continues at coordinate 66,448 of CAKOAT010103599.1, read as the reverse complement.
TTTTGGATCCCCATGACGCAAGACTAATAAAGAGTATACCACTTAGTATGACTCAAATGAAAGATAGGGATGGATGGAAAATACACGGTTAAATCAAGATAACAATTAGAAAGGTTTTACCCGGACAAGGAAAACCCACATGCAATATTGGGCCCCACAGTTGACTTAGTAAAAACTTACTGTTGGAAGGTACATTGTCCGCTGAAGATAAAATATTTCTTATGGCAGTTGCTATCGAGTTGTATAGATGTTAAGAAAAATATGAAAGCGCAGGGGATACAAACGAAAACGTGTTGTGCCATAAGTGGAGCTGAGGAGGAATCAATAAACCATATGGTTTTTGAATGCCCCATATAGATCCTCAAATCCACACTCAGTATTTTGTAGAGATCGAGAGTTCAATCAGGGGAAGATAAAGGAAGTGGGTAACAATGCTCTTAAACACAACGATATAATCAGACTTCGGTTGACAAAAATGAAATTTTCTTGATTATGGAATTCGTTTACAAGATAATGAACAAGATCGGAAATAACAACAAAGAGTACAAGAAAGCGAACTACAAATCTAAAGAATGAGGTCGATGTGATTAGAAAATTGCTCGAGCTCGCTTGCACAATTCTTTAACGAGCTTCGAATTAACGGGCCGGAATTTGGGTCCAACATTTGCCCCCCAGCCTTTTTGGTTTGGAAAAACTGAAGAGGCAAAAAGCTTTACCCAACCGTTTGTTATCGTTCATCTCGGAGAGCGCGATGCCACGTGTATCGTCTTTGTCGACCAATTTCTCCCATCGTGCGGTTGAGGTTGTTCGTCGACGTCACCTACTTTGGGAACCGCTTTTGGATTCTTATTAAATAGATCATCTTCTTCATCGAGAGGAACTACTTTTCTCATGATTTCTTCGAATCTCTCTCTTCTCTTGCCTTTCGATTTCTAATTTTTGATATCTCGATGGCAAATGTTAGGTTCCCTCCTCATCTCCCTACTATTATCGAGGGAAGGCATCTTGATAGTATCCACGAGCTGTGGGGAGTCCCCTACGATGTGGAAATCCGTGTCGCAGAGGGTGACGAAAATCCCGAGCACGTCAGTGACAGGTACTGTGGTGCTTACGTTACGCACTTCAAAGACTGTGGTATGTCATTCCCACTTCCTCCATTCCTCCTTGAGGCTATTGCTCAGATGAGGATGGATTTTACTCATATGTGCCCCAACTTCCTTCGCTATTTTCTGGGCTTATGGTTTTAAGCTCAAGAAGAAGGTCTCAAGTTTGGTTTAGAGGAATTAAGACAACTTCACACTGTTAAGCATAATGCTCATTTTCCCGGCACCTACCTTCTTTCTCGCCGTAATGTTCGCACTCTCATTGAAGGTATTCCTGGTCGTGACAACAGATGGAGAGAGAAATTCTTCGTTTTCAATATAAACTCAGCTTCGGTCGGAGACTTTGACTTTAATTGACTCCCCCACGATTGGTCGGAAGATATAGGTTCATTCTTCTTTATATCAAGAGTTAACTCTTGCGTTCATATTACTTTTTTCTTAAGCCTCTGTTTTATTTTTCTTAAATATAAACGTTTTTGGGAGCGCCCCGATGACACCCGAGCTTTGGGAATTGGTAGAGATTCTTTGTCGGGGTCAAACTTGCTGGTCTTCCTTCAACGTGCAACGTATTAGGGATGCCCTTGCTCTTCCTCCGGGAAAAGGTCGAGCTGAGTCCGTCGGTTTAGCAAATCTGGTGCGTCCACGCGGTGGTCGTCTTAGTGAGTTATTATTATTATTTTTTTGAATCCTTTAAGTGCTAAATATTTCTTTTCCTTTCTTAACCTTGTTTTTTTTTGTTTCGTCTATTTGTAGGAGTAAGGAGGAGGAGTCCTTTTCCTGATGGTTCCGATGTTGCTCCTCAGGTCCGAACGTCAGAAAGAGTTCGTAAATCACCCCGTGGTCTTGTACTTCGTTCGATGTCAAATGTTCGATCTCCCAAAATCCTGGCTCAACCGCTGGCCATTACTCTTCCAGTGGCTGAAAATCAAACAATCCCGACTCAATCAGCGGAGTCTGTGGGCAATGGTCTTGGTGGTAGTCGCACTGCTGCCGACCAAACCCGTCATCATTATCTAGAAAAGATAATTTCTGCGATTTTAGACTCGTCTGCTTCTGAGAGTTCTTCGGATGGGAGAGCATCAAGAGGCGGTCATCCGAGGGTTGGTTCTGAAAGACCTGTGTTTGTTCCTCCGGTGCTTCAAGCTGACGCAGGAGGAGGCTTTCCTGAAGATCCTAAACATCTTGCGCATATATGTCATCGAATCAGGTCGGGAGGTTTCTATCTTCCTCCATTAGCTGATATGTGTACTCGAGAAGAGTATGTTCGTAGTACTAAATCTCCAACACAGATGAAATAGTTTCTCACATTAGAATCGTAGTAGCGGGACGCCACTTGTTGATAATTATGTACTCGAACTGACTCCTTCTACCTTCATTCTTCGATCATGTCGAGTTGATCGATTAACAAATCTTTGTTGAGTTCAACGTCTTCTGGGCATAGAATGCGCCGTTGACTTGGGACTTCGATTTCTGTCGTAATCACTGCTTTAACTCCATAAGAGAGAGAGAACGGTGTTTCTTGCGTTGCGGTGTGCAATGTCGTTCGACACGCCCATAGGACGCCGTGTAGTTCTTCTGCCCATCTTTTTTTAAGGTCGAGTCTCTTCTTAAGATTGTTCATTATGGTTTTGTTTGCGGCCTCTGCATGACCATTACATTTCGGGTATCTCGTGCCTGCCATTTTTATCTTTATCTTCAACTTTTTCTTGAATTCTGTAAATGCTTTGGATATAAACTGAGAGCCATTGTCGGTGACTATTTCGAATGGCAATCCGTGTTAACATATGATGTTCCTCCATACGAACTTGATCACCGTTTCGGTTGGGACATTTAGAAATGCCTTGGCCGTGATCCGTTTAGTGAAGTAGTCGGTCAATACTAAAAGGAAATGTAAATTTGCGGGTCCGGAAGGGACCAACGGTCCAACTATATCCATGGACCATTTCATGAATGGGTATGGCGAAGATATAGATGAGAGCTTTTGAGTGGGCTGGTGTATCATGGGGGCATGTCGTTGGCATCTATCGCATTTCAGTGAAAACTGTTCGCAATCATCAGCGATATTCGGCCAATAGTACCCGTATTTCTTAATCCTGATAGCCAAGGATCTGCCTCCCGAGTGACTTCCACATGATCCATCGTGGGTTTTCTTCAAGATCGTGAAAGAGTCTTTAGCTAATATGTACAGGAGGTAGGGTTCACCCATGCTTCATTTGTATAGTTTTTCTTCCATGATGCAGTAGCGCGAACTCCGAGCTTTTATTTCCTAGCATCTCCTCTTTTGTCGGGGAGCTCGCCCTTACTGATGTAATTGTAGATCGAGATTCTTTAATCGGCTCTGCTTTCGAGTTCTTCTTGGAGGACTTTGTGTGCCGTCACGTCGGGTTGGTGATCCGCCTCTTCAAAGGAGGTCGAGGTTTTTCCTTTTCTACGCGGCGCGCAGCTCCATTCGGGCCTTTGCGACATCCCGATCTCCTCGTTGTAAGGGCCGTTAAAGGTTTCTTCGCCTTGATGTATCTCATCGATGCTATCTTGGATTGTATCTCTAGCCTTTCTTCTGGTGATAATTTCCCCTATCAGGTGATGATTTGTCTCCGATGAGTCTCGCTCCTTACGTGACAGATCGATGCTTGGTTTTTGGATTCTTTGACTGGTATTGTGCGCTTTATCGCGGGGTTCGACGTTGATGCTAACGCGGCGAGGGCCTCTGCCAATGTGTTTTCTCCTTGAGGTATTTTTTGTGAGTTCGAATCTATTGAACTGTTCGATGATTCCTCGCAGTACTTCGAGATATGCTTCCATTCTTTCGTTTTTGGCTTCGTACTCCCCATGGAATTGACTCGTAATTAGTTGTGAGTCACTGAAGGCATTTATCTCCTTGGGTCCGATGCTTTGAGCAAGTCATAGCCCGGCGATCAGGGATTCATACTCGGCTTTGTTGTTGGAGGCGTTGAATCCTAGGCGAAATGATTGTTCGATTACTTCTCCGGTTGGGGAATCGAGCTGTATGTCGATCCCTGACCCTTGTTTCAAGGATGCGCCATCGACGTATAACTTCCACCTTCTCGAGCTTAAGTTCGGGTCGGCCTCCTTTGGACCAAGTTTGATAACAAAGTCGGCGAAGACTTGGGCTTTCGCACTTGTCAGTGGCTTATAGTCGATGTCGTACTCGCTGAGTTCGATTGCCCATTTAGCTAATCTTCCTGATTAGCTTGGACTGTGAAGGATGGTTCATAATGGTTGTGGTATCATTACCGTGATAGAATGCGATTGGAAATATGGCCTCAACTTTCTCTCAGCTGTGACGACTGCTAAGTCCAATTTTTCCATCACAGGGTATCTGGTTTAGGCGTTTATCAGAGACCTACTGGTGTAATATATCGGTCTTTCCTAGTCGCTTCTACTCAGATCAGTACACTGATGACCGTGTGTTCGGAAGTTGCTACGTACAGGAATAGTGTTTCACCTTCGATTGGTTTCGACAATACTAGGGTTTGGCTTATGTATTCCTTAAGTTCTTTTAGTGTGAGATCACATTCTTCGTTTCATTCAAACTTTCTGTTACCTTTCAGGAGTTTGTAAAATAGAAGACATATGTCGGTCGATCTCAAGATAAAGCGATTCAACGCAGCGATCTTTCCAGTCAGTCACTGCACTTCTCGAATGGACCTCCGCGGCAGAGTGTCCACCAATGCCGTGATCTGCTAGGGATTAGATTCGATGCCTCTTTCTGTCACTAGGTATCCGAGGAATTCCTCTGAGGCTACCCCAAAGGTGCATTTGGTCGGATTCAGCTTCATTCCAAATTTATTAAAGATTTGGAAGCATTCTTGGAGTTGGAGGACGTGGTTGTTTGCTCTTGATGACTTGACGAGCATGTCGTCGATATAGACTTCCATCGTTCTCCCAAGATGTGCGGCAAACATTTTGTTGACTAGTCACTGGTAGGTGGCTCCTGCGTTCTTTAGTGCGAAAGGCATTACTTATAGCAATATGTGCCATGTTCGGTGATAAAACTATCTTTCTCTTGGTCCTCCAAATCCATAAGGATCTGATTGTAACCAAAGATGGACGATCATCAATTTGCGTGGATATTGTGATATATTTGGAAATGCATGAATAGTAAGAATTTTAATAATTTGGATGTTAATCCCAAAGACACGCTGTCAGTTGCAAAGACAGAATCAACTATTTGGGCGGAAGCCCAGATAGTACATTCCCAGAGGGCAACACCAATGAGGGAGGTAGCGAACATACCTTCAAGACCAGGGCACTGTGTTTCACAAATGGGTCATGGAAGGATAAGGACGATTTTTCAGGGCAAGGCTAGTATAGCACGCTTGAAGGCATTGTAGCTTTGGATGGGAGCAAGAAAAGTTCGAGCTAGTATTTCACCTCTTCACTCTGAAGTGGAAGCATTAATTTGGGTAATGGAGAGTATGAGGAATTTGCGTCAATATGAAGTTACTTTTGCAACAGATTGTTCGCAATTGGGGAAGATGGTTTCGGAATCAGAAGAATGGCCATCTTTTACAACTTATTTAGAGGATATCAAGACGCTTAAGGAGAGTTTCCGTAGCTCAGAGATAATCCATGTTACACATAATTTATAGGCGGATAGCCTAGCATGCATGCCAGGAAGCAGTCATCATTTGTCATTCACATGGATATAGAGATACCAATTTTGTATACAAATTCAATATGAGTCTGTTTTTTTTGTTGATGTCAAAAAAAACTTTAAATATGAAGTTTTTGTCTCTCAAAAAAGGAATTTTAAAATTTCAAATTTGAAGTTTTGAGTAATGAAACTTCATATATAGAGTGTCACTATTCAAACTTTCAAATTTGAAGTTTCGTATTTTATTTGTATTTTGATCCTTACAATTACACATCATATTTATAACAATCTTAAATATTTTATTATTTACCATTTTAATCCTTAAAAATTCTTATTTCAAAAATAATTCAAAATTATTTTATAAATTTAAATTTTATATATGTTTTAAAAATACATCAAAATAATCTTTAAAATATTTTAAAACTAGAATTAGACAATAACAATATTACATGATATAATGTGATATTTTGTTTGTACTTTAATATTTAATTATATATTTCCATTAGAGTTTTATATTTTAGTGTAATATTTTATCAAATAATATATTATATATGTGATAATTTTGAAGTTAAGTTTGAAATTTGCTTTTGAAGTACATCTTCAAACTTCAAATTTAGAGTTTTGCATACACTATAATAGAGAGTATTTTTGGAGATGCTCTAATATATTCAAATTAAACTATAATACATAATATTATATCACTCTAACCTAGTCCAATTTTATACATAACCAAAGGATTCATATATTTTAAATTGCAAAATCAAAAACAAATAAAAATAACTTGTAATAAACATCAGACCCGATTGTCTATAAAAAAACATATTAGTGAACAACTGATATGTTAATAAATATATCAACAAAAAAAATTCTGTGTTTTCAAAACATAGATCAATATCTAGTAATTATATTAAAAATTTGAACTATTTGTATTTGTAAATTCGTGGACAAACACCTAGTTCACCTTAATTTAATCAGTCACATATTTCTAAATTCCACAATTAAAAGAAATTAGAGTATCATAAAGAAATTAACTGCAATTTACAAATAACAATAACATAACTTCTAGTTTGGAAGTGTATTCAAACTAATCATCTTGCAAGTCAAAATAAGTACGTTACTATCGTTTATTTCAATTTCGATGTCCTATATGAATCTGATCTGTGATTACGATTAAGACACATGATTATAGAGTTTCGTCTAAATTGACATAGATATAGCAATTCGATCTTCGTGTTTAATGAGTTGTTTTGAACAAAAAAACTGCAAATTTATTTAGATGAGTATTGAATTCGTGATATCTATCAATTATCGAACCAACGGAAAGTAACAAAATAATGAAGCTATTTCTTGCTTCTTTTGGCATTTCTTTAGAGAGAGAGAGAGAAAGTGGGCCATTCTGCGTTTGAGCTTTAAATGTGTTTTATAAATGTTGCAATAGACCGTTGAGCTGACCACTGATATTCCCACTAAATTTATTTCCCCATATAAAGAGAGAAAGAGATAGAAAATCGAATTATCGAGGGTTTTCACCGTCAATACTAAGTTTTTGCCTTCGACTTTAAACATCATATATTGTGTATAAACAGTTCATTTTTTTCTGTGATAAAAAAACAGTTCATTTTTAATAAGAAAATCGAGCTTTAAGTTTTACCACTTATACACGGATCCACCGTCGTTTGTATCAAAGGAGGTACGAAATACGAATGATTCAGTCCACCAAAGAGAATCTTACATAACTTTCTCTTAAATACTTTAAAATTATATTCTTCTCTATGTTCTTGAATACCTACCTGTTTTGATTCCCTCACTTCACCACTATCAAAGCAAAGTAAAAAAGCTTGATGTGACATTGTGACTTATTTTGTTTTCTATGTAAACAAAAAGGTGAAAGATAAATCAAGAATATGCTCGTAAAGTCCAAGGCTAGCTTACTACCAAAGTGAGTTTGGATTAACATTTAACCTCGCTAAAACATGTAACAACTAATCAACAAAAGCAATAAAAAACTAAACATCTAGGCATTAAAAGTACGAAAATTCGAGCAGATAAGCCATAAATACAATAACCTAACGGTACTATATGCATATGCAAGTAGTAGAATAAGGTCCATTGATTACTCTCTCTGCCATAACCAACCACTTCTCTTCTCAGTAATTATGCTCACAGAGCATATATGAAACCACCTCTTACTTCACCTTTATTACTTCCTCCAAGTAACAACGACTCTTCTATCTCTTCTTCTCTTGTTTCTCTCAACCTTATACTAACAATGGCTGGTGAAAACCCTCATCAAAAATGCTTTATTTTCATCGTCTTATCCCTCAATCTGATGCTTCTAGATGCAGAAACTGGTCAGAAGAAGACTTACGTTGTCCATATGGACAAATTTGCCATGCCTTCACCTTACACTAATCACCTACAGTGGTACTCTTCCAAGATAGACTCCGTAACGGATCCCAAATCACAGGGAGAAGAAGAAGGCGGCAGAATACTCTATACTTACCAGACTGCATTTCACGGATTAGCTGCTCGGCTTAGCAAAGAGGAAGCAGAGAGGCTCGAAAAAGAACCTGGTGTTGTTGCTGTGATACCTGAGACAAGGTACGAGCTTCACACGACAAGAAGTCCTAGGTTTCTTGGGTTAGAGAGGCAAGAGAGTGAGAGAGTTTGGGCTGAGAGAGTCACCGACCATGATGTGATAGTTGGTGTTTTAGACACTGGTATTTGGCCAGAGAGTGAGAGCTTCAACGACACAGGCATGTCTCCTGTTCCTCCTACTTGGAGAGGTGCCTGTGAAACCGGAAGAGGGTTCTTGAGAAGTAATTGCAACAGAAAGATAGTCGGTGCTAGAGTTTTCTATAGAGGGTACGAAGCAGCAACGGGGAAGATCGACCAAGAACTTGAATACAGATCGCCAAGAGACAAAGACGGTCACGGGACACACACTGCAGCTACAGTAGCTGGCTCACCTGTCAGAGGAGCAAATCTTCTCGGATTTGCTTATGGAACGGCTCGAGGGATGGCTCCAAAGGCAAGAATCGCTGCTTATAAAGTCTGTTGGGTTGGTGGATGTTTCAGCTCAGACATCTTGTCAGCGGTTGACCAAGCCGTTGCAGATGGAGTCCATGTTCTCTCTATATCGTTAGGTGGTGGGATCTCAACTTATTCCCGTGACAGTTTGGCTATAGCAACTTTTGGAGCAATGGAGATGGGAGTATTCGTCTCATGCTCAGCCGGTAATGGAGGTCCTGATCCGATCAGCCTCACCAATGTTTCTCCATGGATCACAACGGTTGGTGCAAGTACCATGGACAGAGACTTTCCAGCCACGGTGAAGCTAGGAACTACGAGAGTCTTCAAAGGAGTTTCTCTTTACAAAGGCAGAACAGTTTTGTCTGGAAACAAACAGTATCCTCTGGTTTACTTAGGTAGGAACGCAAGTAGTCCTGATCCGACGTCGTTCTGTCTAGACGGAGCTTTGGACGGGCATAACGTAGCGGGAAAGATAGTGATATGCGACCGTGGTGTTACTCCACGTGTGCAAAAGGGTCAGGTTGTGAAAAGAGCAGGAGGAGTTGGGATGATATTAACTAACACCGCAACAAACGGTGAAGAGCTTGTTGCAGATTGTCATTTACTACCAGCGGTTGCGGTAGGAGAGAAAGAAGGTAGAGTGATCAAGGAGTATGCGATGTTGAGTAAAAGAGCTACAGCGACTCTAGAGGTTCTTGGAACAAGAGTTGGTATCAAACCCTCACCAGTTGTAGCAGCATTCTCTTCAAGAGGACCAAACTTTCTCTCCCTGGAGATCTTGAAACCCGACTTGCTAGCTCCAGGAGTCAACATTCTCGCAGCTTGGTCTGGAGACATGGCGCCATCGAGTTTGTCATCTGACAAGAGGAGGGTTAAGTTCAATATTCTGTCGGGAACTTCCATGTCATGTCCTCACGTGAGCGGTGTCGCTGCTTTGATCAGATCAAGGCATCCAGATTGGAGCCCTGCTATGATCAAATCAGCTCTCATGACAACCGCTTACGTTCACGACAACATGCTTAAGCCTCTTACAGATGCAGCAGGAGCAGCTCCTTCATCGCCTTATGATCACGGTGCTGGACATATAGATCCTTTGAAAGCTATAGATCCTGGTCTTGTCTACGATATTGGACCTCAGGAGTATTTTGATTTCCTCTGCACTCAAGAATTAACTCCTTCTCAACTCAAGGTCTTCACAAAGCATTCAAACAGATCTTGCAAACACATTCTTGCCGGTAATAACCCTGGAAACTTGAACTACCCGGCGATCTCAGCTTTGTTCCCTGAGAACACACGTGTTAAAGCTATGACCTTAAGAAGAACCGTGACCAATGTTGGCCCTCACGTTTCAATCTACAAGGTCTCTGTCTCTCCTTTCAAAGGCGCAACCGTCACGGTCCAGCCTAAGACACTCAACTTCACTACGAAACACCAGAAGCTTTCCTACACTGTTACTTTCAGGACGAAGCTGCGGATGAAGAGGCCTGAGTTTGGTGGTCTTTTGTGGAAGAGTGCGACGCATAAGGTTCGTAGCCCGGTTATCATCACATGGTTGCCACCTCTGTAGAGAAGACAAGCCACTATTGGAAGCAACTCTAATATTTTAGTTCCACAAATAAGATTTTCTTTATGTAACCAGAGCTCTTCTCTAGAAGTAATGCTTTGAAAAACCTTGTCAGTAGTTTTAGATCATGTTTGCTACCTTTTTAAATAAAATATCGTGTTTTCATCAAAATTCACGCACAAAAATTTTAGGATACATATAGTGATAGTCGTTCACATTCTACAATGTCGATTTGAATTTCATTTGGGCTTTTCTTGGATGGGTCGTGGACTCTTGGGACCAAGAAAAACGAAGTTCTTTTGTTTATAGCTTAATTAGATATAGATCCGTGCGTTGCATGGATTTTGTTTGATGTTTTAATTTTATATAAAATATAAAAATAATAAATCATTTGTTATAGTTTTAGCATTCATTTTGCATATTTGTATAAGATTTATCTGAGAATTAAGAACTTGTTTTTCTACATAAATTCCGGTTAATATTTGTACTTAGTATTAGAAAAAATAATCATATTTAAAAATTTAAATCGAATTCAATCCAAAATAAAAACTAGAGTGAAATAACATTTTGAAATTTACATAAGATTAATCAAGTTAATGACAACATTTCGTAAGTACTAATTAATTTTTGTATTAACTTATTATTTGTTATTCTTCTCGCTTAATATATTCTAATGTGTTTTAGTCGTTTAGTGAAGTTTTTATTGTCATTATATAGTGCTTGAAACATTTCTATTTATTTATTATTATCTATATATTTTGGTTTGCATGATCTATGAGTTTTAACTGTTCAACCAAAAGAAATTAGTTTGGGTTCTTATTTATATCATGTAATTAAATTATTAATACATGCATCTTATAACCACAAAACGTTGTGTGCATGTTGAAGACCGTAGATGCATTTTATAGCCACATAATTTTGTGCATGTTGAATACCATAATTATGAATCTTAATTGTGTGAATAATTGTTTATAAAAACATAACTTCTTAATTATAGTTTCGTGAAAAAATCTATATTTTTGTGGTGATATATCTTAAAAGTCACAAAATTTATGTGCGTGTTGAAAACCATATTTATGAATTTGAATTATGTGAATAACTGTTTATATGAAAATTTAACTTCTTAATTATAGTTTCGTGAGATGTTAAAAAAATTATAGTTTCATGAAAAAATCTATATTTTTGTGATGATAAATTTTAAAATAAATAAATAAATAATTTTATTATATGTAATTTTATTATATGTTGTAATAAGGCTAAAAATACAATCTTGAAAGAAATTAAGAATTCAAATTTAATTTTTAATATATGACATTCAGTATCATCTATATCATTTGAAAACTTTATCCCTTATATATTAATCCTGGAACATTACAATATTGTTTGGTAGCCACGTGTCACAATGAGAATGATTTTCAAAATTCTTAGAGAAATGTGTTGGTCCAACTAAACATATGTTATATTTTTATTAAACTAACTATCATATTTAATTAGTAGTGTACAAAAGAATATTATCTATTGTTTCTTTAAATAAAAACTACTGGATTACCTAATATGATTAGCATATATATCACAATTAATGATTATGAATAAAAAATATTTGATAACAATTTCTTATCTTATTTACTTTTTATTTAATTTTATATTATTAAATGATATTAAATAATCAAATTAATCATATAATAAAAAAATTAGATGTTTTCTTATATGTGTTTTGATTTTTTTTCAAAAGGACCATAAATTATTAAAAATGGTAAAAATCTCACATTTAAAAATTTTGTGATTAATGGTAACGTTTTTTACTTCAGCCAATCGTTTTTTAATGAATATTACACAATTTTTAATGATTAACTAAATGGATCATGTAAATGAGTGTGATTTGGTTTAAAAATGGTTGCCTACCCAAAATCAATATTATCATCATTCTTTTCGTTTAAATTTTGTTACAATAAAAAATATAAGGTTGGGCAAAAAAATTGAATCCAAATAACCGAACCAAATATAATCCACAAAGTAGTACAGATCTTTAACCAAAATTAGTTAGATATCCATATGTTTATTCTTCATGTATGTTACAACATGTACTAATACAAGTTATTTTCGTAACCAGTTATGCATACAATCGATATATATTTTTTTTGGCAACAAAAGACTGATATATTGCTCAAGCTTGAGGTGGTCTGGGAATCCAGACCGAAATAGAACAACCAACATACATCAGCTCTCGATAAAAGGTTCGAGCAATCTTAGCTAAAGAATCAGATGTAACATTTTGAGACCTAGGAACATAGAATATCTTGAAATCTGGGAAGCAAATCCGCAAAGTCAAGAGCCTCTCCAATTCTGTCGAGAAGCTTGGCCAATCATGTGGGTTACTGAGCATCACTATCAAATCCTTGCAATCCGTCCCAAAGCTCTGACATGGCGAATGTTGAAGCATATTCTCCATTGCCCATCGCAGTGCTTCCAGCTCAGAGTGCAAAGCCGACTCCACCCTACTAACATTGCCCATCCCCATCAAGTGATTATTTTCCATGCTGTCCTTCCAGACCCACCCGCAACAAGTGAACTGATCTGTAGAGGTCCAAGAACCGTCTACCATACATATATCTTTCAAGCTTATGACCTGGCTTACAACATCTATGTTTCCTTGTGATGACGCGTTGTCCTGCTCATTGGCTTGGAACCAGGCAAGACATTCACTCTCCGCATACCTGGCTAGTTCCAGAGGATCTCTATCGATTCCTCGGAACAGCTTATCGTTCCGAGCCTTCCAAATATACCATATTGGCCAAGGGTAAGGGTCCCTATCTAATTCCGGTTCCATAATGGCCTTCTTCCTCCAAAATAGATAATCCATGTTTGCATATGTGCTCTGCAGTGGGAAAATGTTTGAGTTGGTAGGTATCGATGCTAATGCCCAAACCTGCAATGCAGGTGGACACAAAAATATTGCATGTGCAACTATTTCTTCCGGCTCGCCACATCGTAGACAGACGTTGTCACATCTCATGTGTCTATGGTTCAGAGCACTTGTAACTGCCACATGACCTATTATAATCTGCCACATAAGATGACACATCTTTTGGGGTGCTTTAACCTTCCAGACCTGTGCTTGAAGTTTTGTAATACTAGGTTCGCCCACTATATTATCTTCCTCCTTCATCAATATGTTCCGTGCTACCCAATATCCAGACTTCACTGTGTACTGTCCACTCCTTGTGTAACTCCAACAATGTGTGTCTCCGCGATGTGTTGAGCTAATAGCCATACTCCTTATGAGAGGTATGTCAGTCGCATCAACATAATTCCCCAGCCCCTCTAGATCCCAAGACTTTGTTTCTTGATTAATAAGATCACTCACTCTCATATTCAGATGCAAAACCGGAGCAGATGGCAATGCTGGCCTCGCTGGGATTGTGGGAATCCAAGGGTCTTCCCATACTTTCACCTCATAGCCTGAATGTATCTTCTGTCTTATTCCCAGCAATAATAGTTCTCGTGCAGCTGAGATACTTGTCCACACATACGATGGATTAGTGACAGTGAGTTGACGCAAAGGCAAACTCAACCGATAATAATGACCTCTCATAACTCTAGCTACCAGGGAATCTGGATTTTGAGCCAATCTCCACAACTGCTTTGCTAACAATGCCAGGTTCAACTCATGAATCATCCTGAACCCGATTCCTCCTTCCTCTTTAGATAAACATAATTTGTCCCATGTTGACCAGTGTAAGCCTCTTTTTGGTGGGTTCGAACTCCACCAGAATTGTGCAATGGCACTAGCTAAGGCATCACATATCTCCAATGGAAGTAGGAAGCAGGACATTACATAGGTTGGGAGGGCTAGCAGGATATACTTTATCATTACTTCCTTTCCCCCTCTTGATAACCACTTACCCGTCCATCCATTTACTCTGTTCCTGAGCTTGTCCTTTAGGAAGGCAAAAAACTTGCATTTGGATCCGCTGATATCTTCTGGAATCCCTAAATAATTTCCCATTCCTCCTTCATTTTGAATCCCGAGTGTGTCTTTAATCTCTTGCCTAATCTCGTGTCCGATTCTCTTACCGAAGAGTAGAGATGACTTGTCAAAATTAATGCATTGTCCAGACGCTTGTCCATATTTCCTGACCACTTTCATTACTTCTTCACATTCACGGGGCTACGCCTTACAAAAGAAAAGGCTATCATCAGAAAAAAGTAGGTGAGATATCGAAGGACACGCACGCGTGATGCGCATCCCTGTTATCTTTCCCTGATTCTCTGCATGATTAGAAAGGCTAAAGAGCGCTTCCGTGCATAGAATAAAAATGAAAGGGGATAGAGGATTCCCTTGTCTTAGACCTCTCTCTGGAATAATATTTCCTCTTGGTTGAACATTCATAAGGACCTTATATTTTACTGAAGTAACACATCGCATTATCGATGTTATCCAGATTTCCGAAAAATCCATCTTCCTCATAGTAGCCTCAATAAAGGACCACTCCATGCGATCATATGCTTTGCTCATGTCTGTTTTAATTGTCATCCTCTTATTGCGTCCACTTGGCTTGGTCCTTAAAGCATGGAACATTTCCTGAGCAATCATAATATTGTTAGAAATCTGTCTCCCAGCGACAAAGGCAGATTGGGTTTCTGATATCCGATCGGGTAGAACCTTTTTCAGTCTCTGGCATAGGACCTTAGAGATTATCTTGTAGCTAACATTGCATAAACTGATGGGCTGGAGCTGGCTCATCTGGTCCGGCTTATCTACTTTCGGGATGAGACATATATTGGTGTCATTTAGACCAGTAGGCAGCGTTCCTTCAAACAAGAATTGATTAACCATAAGAGTTAGATCATCCTTTACAATATCCCAAAATTTCTGGTAGAAGAGCGTTGTCATTCCATCTGGTCCTTGAGCCTTCTCTGGGTGCATCGCGAAAAGAGCCAATTTGACCTCCCATTCAGTAACAGGAGCTGTAAGGTTGTCATTGTCTGCAGATGTAATAGTTGTAAACACCTCAGATAGTGCCTCCTCTATATCCTCAAGGTTTGAGGATTGAAAAATATGTCTAAAATAACTTGTAGCAATGGCTACAAGTCTTTCCTCGTCCTCGACAATATTCCCATCTGTATCCTGCAATTGTGTAATCCTGTTCCGCGCTCTCCTTTGCTTCGTGAGGACATGAAAAAATTTAGTGTTTCTATCTCCTTCCCTTAACCAAAATACCCTACATTTCTGCTTCTAAAACATCTCTTCCGCCTTAAGAGCATCAGAGAGTTCCTTTAAAGCTAACGCAATCTCTTCTGTGGTGGCGTCATCATTTGAAGATAGCTTATCAACCTTTTCTTTCAATTCCTCCACAGTGTTTTCCGAATTCAGATTATGTTGCCTTTTCCAGTCACATAAGGCTCTCCTGCAACTAGCAATATGGTCCATGATACTTGCACCCGGTGGAAGATCAAGTGATTTCCACCCCTCAAGTATAATTTGTCCGAGTTCTTCATTCTCCAGCCATCTCTTATCAAATTTGAAATTCTTTGTTCTTCTAGGTTTTTCCTTAGAATATCAGCGAGGATCGGAAGGTGATCCGATCCCCAAAGCCTCATATACTGCACTTTGGAATGAGGGAATTTCTCATGCCAGTCCTCATTCCCAACCGCTCTGTCTAGACGACATCTAACCGTAGCATTCCCTGCCCTTTTCCTACCCATGATAGCATGTTTCCTTTAAAGGGAAAATCTATCATACCACAATCGCTCAGCATTTGCTTGAAGGGCAAAAAAGAGCTGTCAGTTCGTTGTCTTCCTCCTACCTTCTCCTCATGGCAGGTGATTTCATTAAAGTCACCTATCATAAACAAAGGTCCATTTCTTGTTGTTGAGAAACGCGTAAGACGTTCCCAGACTAAATCTCTGCGTTCTAAAATAGGATCCCCATAAACAAATGTCATATAGACTTTTATTCCATCAATGACTGCCTCAATGTTAATCATTCTGTTATTAGAAAATAAAACCTTAACATGAAATTCATCCATAAAAAATAAAGCTAAACCTCCGCTGAGTCCAAGTGGCTCAACGGTAAACAAACGATCAAATCCTAAGTCGGCCTGAATGTCTTGCAACAGCAGCCTCCTATTCTTTGTCTCAGAAAGAAACACAAGTCCTGGGCGATGCTTCTGACACATCTCCGTAAGGCGTCGAACTGTGAGGTTGATTCCAATCCCTCGACAGTTCCAGCTGAGTGTCTTCATGGATGAAGGGGGGATGAGTTTTTGGATCCCATCAAATCACCCTCCTTTTTTGAACGAACAAAGTTTTTCTGGCTACCATGGTGAGACTGACGTGACTTAGTCTTCTCTCCATTTGGCTTATTCGACGATGATATAACTGATCGTAAGCGTGGAGAACCACTACGATGGAACTCTGCCTTGTTTCTTTGGATCCCCAATGGAGGATTCCTTCTGGAACCTGACCGTGAACTCCTTGACGCCTTAGCATCTTCTTTACACGTTGTGGCGCCTGCGGCCACACTAGTCCTCGAGTTGGCTTCCAACTCCCTCAGTTCCTCATCGAAGAGATCGTCCTCAGCATCGAGACCAGTATCTACTTACATGCCACTAAGAGCTTCAATGACATGATCATCCCCATTTGCATTAGTTGAGTTTTGTGGTGAGAAAGTCAAAGACTTCGCCACACTCTTGTTACGTAAAGTGACGTTGTCACCCTTAACGTAGGATTGCTTCTGGAGACAATGACACTGGCCAATCTAGTCCCCATTAGCGCATCTCCCTCTTTCAGGTTCTCCAAGTCATGTTGATGAGAATCTCCATATGCTCGCTTGCTGCTTCCTTGCTTTTGTTCATAAGAAACAATAGCACAATTATCTCCAGTAGCTCCCTTCTCACTTCCTGCCGTCAAGTTGTCCTCGTGGGTGTTACTCTGTTTCTTAGCTTGACATTCCACATTCTGATTACGAGCATACGGCTCATATCGAGATTTGTTATGGCGATTACTCCTCCCTCTAGATTCCCAAGCTCGGACATTACGAGCAGAGCGTGAGTGATCATACTTATTATCTCTCATGTACCGATAATGATGTGAGTCTGCATCCTTGAGTCTTCCTCGATGCTCCTTCTCCATCCGATCATAATGTCTAGAATGTATTTCAACATGATTTGTTTGCTTTGTCGTGTCCAATCTAGACGAACCAAGCAAAGGATTGTGTTCATTACCAACCACCTTATCACGACCAAGGTGGGAGTTGCGTTGATCATAAGACAAGGATCCATGACCAGATTAACGTGGAAGCTGAACCCGAGCAAAAACATCTCCTCTCTCTCGTGGAATAGTAGGAGCAGTAACCAAAGTCGGACAGTACCCCTTCTCGTGTGTCATTAAGCCGCAAGTAGTACAGTGCTTAAATAACAAATCATATTTGATTTCTATGGTAACTTCATCCCCCTCTGGGCTCTGAACCTTCCTTTTAAACTTCAAAGGCTTCCTAGAATCAATATCAATCAACAACCGTCCCTCCGAAAGATCAATGGTATCAACACGCCCAAGTCGATCACCTATTTCTCTTAAGTTTCTGTCTGTCCATAGATGCAGTGGCATACCAACAAACTGAACCCAGAATGGTATGATCCATGGATAATCGTCGTGTACAATTGGTTCCCAACGCACCAAAACAAACATACAAAAATTGTAATGGAAGGGCCCTTTTCGAAGTACGGAGTTGAGATCATCCTCCGATGAGAAGTTAAAGAGAAACTTCCCATTTCCCAAGTCATTCGCTGTGATACGGTCTTCCATACCCCATTGACCTGGCATTGTCTGAACAAGCTTTCTACCGATTGCTTTTTAGGATTGAGGATTTTCCCAATCAAAGACATTCGATACTCTTTGATGACAAAGGAGTCATCTTGTTCAGTGAGCTTAATTGGCTCGTCATCGTCCTCATACAAGATCCCTTTACCTTTTATATCTGCCATATGAGCCGATATGACACGAGTTGAGGACCGCATAGCACCTCTCACGTAAGGTCAGAAGCACCAAAACAGAACAAGATTCAGAACTCGCAGACAAGAGTCACTGTAATATGTGAGTTCCTAAGGTATAATCCAGACCACTGAGATCGAGCAAGGATCAAACCCCAAAACAAAACTGTCCCAACGTAAGATCAGGACAAAAACGTAAGGTGGTGTGGTGAAACAGAAACGAAGGCCGTCGTGAAAGCTATTGCGTGTGGGGGACGTAAGCAAAACGCTGAAACCGGAGATCGTGATCCAAAGGATGAATCTCAGGGACTGTAAATCAAGGAATCCTTGCATCCATAACCAGAAGAAAGCGTTGAGGAGCACTGGATACAACGATATCGCAGTGTCCTTTTCAAAAATATCCTCTCCACTGAAATCAAGAGCCGCCGTAACCTCGACGATGATCCAGAGGTTCCGAGCCGGTGATGGAAACAACGAAGATTGATCCGTCAGCCGATCCCCTCCGTGTCCTACCTCCAAGGGATGCAGATCGAAGCTTCAAACTGTCGTGAACGAAGATGCACTCCTTGTCGCCTTCTCCATCCCCGTCAGGGAAATAGGGTTTTACATCTTTTATTAGGGTCCCGCATACAATCGATATTTAGAAACATAACTTTTATCAAGTACACATATTTTTGTGGCTGCAAGAATCAAAGGAGTATAAAATTTCTTAAGGTATTAATAGTTCCATTACCTCAAATTAGATGATAAAAAGCTGATCTATAGTGTTTTCTATTACCTAAACAACTAAGATTATTACCAATTCACGTATATATTCATCTATAAATTTTGTTCTAAAATAGAGAAATTTTATTACATAGGTGGATTTTCTTCAATATATAATTATGTAATATAGTTTCTATATTTTTAGAGAAAAATCTAGAGATGTGTTACTTTTTTTTTACATATAGAGCTGAGAAAAATATTTGTATAAAAATTACATATATTATATAACTTGATGATGAACATATAACTTGATGATGAACATATAACTTGATAATATTTGTATAAAAAATTATAATAGAGTAATATTAAATATATTCTCATTTTAAATTAAAATTTAATTTACAATTATACATATAACCTTTTTAATCAAAGAAGAAAATGAGCTAAATATTTATCTTTACATCAGTTAAGAGAAAATTCATTCCTATTTATTCTTTTTTTTTTTTCAAATTACTTACTTCATAAGTTATTTTTCTTTTACAATTATATCATGCTTAAAATTTCAGTTAACTATCAAATAATTATTTTGGTTAGTATTAAATAACCTTAAAGTTACTATTTTTACAATTCCTATCATTACTATTTTTACAATTTTATTTTGTTAATTAAATAAATATTAATTACTATCATGTGTAATATTAACAAAATGCGTATCACTACTATTTTTACAATTTTATTTTTTAATTAAATAAATATTAATTAGTATTATGTTCATCATCAAGTTATTTTTTTTTAAAAAATATTATCAAATAATTTTTTTCATTTCTCTTTTGGCTACAGCCTAAAACATATGATAATATCTCTTTTGTTTAGTTTTTTAGGAAAAGAAAAACTACTATCAAATATTATTTACGATTTTTCTTATATGATTTCAGAAATGGAAAATTAATATTACATAATCTTTTGCAGTTATACTTTTTTCTAGGATTAGAAAAATAGAATTACTATATAATAATTATTTCAGTTAATATTAACTATTTTAAAAAGTTGCTATTTACAAAAAAGAATTTTTCAATGCCAAGTTTCTATTTTTAAAAGTTGCTATTCTTTTTGTAAGATATGATGTAATAGTAGTTTTCATTTTTGAAATCCTAAAAGAAACTTAAAGAATAATGTTTTAATAATAATTTTCTTTTTCTGAATCTATTTTAAATTTTAATCAAAAATTTATTTTAATTTTGATATATGTCACAATCTTAAATTTTTATTCACATATATCAGAATCATGTTAATTAGTAACTTAGAAGAACCAAACTTTATATAATAATATTTAGTACATATTCATGTTGATTTTAGTTTTTGGTATTTTCTTCCTCATGTTTTGCTGGCAGTAAACTTTTGCAATAAGGATGTTAGATCTCCTCTCTTAAATTTTTGGCTTCACCTTGCAAGGTTATTATATTTGTAAAATTCAAAAAGAGAAGATTTAGTCGTTTTTAATTATATGTAGCATTTTCAATAACAAACTTAGATCAAATCATGTAAAAGAAAAAAAAAAGAAAAAGAAAACTGAAAAAAGAAGAAAGAAGAAAGAGTTGAACTCGATTGATCTATTATAGAGAGATGACTTGAAGTTTTCTTTTCTTTTTTTATGCTGGATAATTATGCTATTACAAACTATGATAAAAATTACAGATGATTTTATAGCCGACTATTCTACATGTCTTATGAGGATTCACGTCTGACTGCATTACTTGAGCCGCTCTATCAGATCCACCCTGGAGGGTACTCCTTACGCTATGTTGCAGATCTCTTATAAACCTTTTCTCCTTTAATTCGCTTAATTTCGCTTTTTCTAGGACTCGAAACCTAGACCTCCTGGTGTAGAAGCATTAATTACTGACTGAGTTACAGGCGCATTTTGATTACTGAGTTATCTCTATTTTGATTTTTTTTTAATTTATAAATGCTTGAGATAAGCTTATGGGCTTATTTGTGTATTAACCAAGAAAAAGTAAAATTAGTTTTATAGAGAGAGGGAAGAGAGATATGGAAAGAGAAAGTTTGAGAAAGAGTGTATTTTTGGTTAGTTTACAAATTTGTGTTGTTTTTGTAGTCAGTCACATAGCTAAATTTCCCTAACTTTTTTTTTTTTACAGTTTACATTGAAATTTGTTGTATAATATTTAAGTTTCACTAATATATTTACACAACAAAAAACATTTAAAAAAATTTACTCATATATGTGCATCGAAGTCATTCATATATGAAGGATTTAAAGATAAGTATGTCTAAATGAATCTTATTATATAAAGCTTGGTTTTTAAAGTTACTAATTAACATGATCGCGACACATGACGATTATATATTTAAGATTATGGCATGTGTTAAATAAATTTTTTTCTTTTTAGAACTTAAACCATAAGAATTTAATAGTTAGTTTTACTTTTTAAAAAATCTTAAACATAAACTTTAAAAAAGCTAGTTTCCCTTTTTCAAACAATCTTAAACAAAAACTGTAAGAATTATATTTCCACATAAATAATATATATTTTTAAAGTTACTAATTAAGATAATTATGAAACATGGAAATTATATATTTATTGACATGTGTTAAACAACAGGTTATATATTTTTTTTTTAAAAAAAAACTTAAACCCAAAGAATATAAAAACAATCCAAGAAGTTAACTTTCTTTTTTTTAAAAAAAAATTCTTATTCAACAATATTTGTTAATATTTCCATATAAATAAATTTTTAACAATGGTATTCTTTTTTAAAATATGGGTTAAAGATAATTACAAGCTTGGTTTTTCAAAGTTGCTAATTAATATGACTACGATACATGACAATTATATATTTAAGATTATGATATGTGTTAAATAACAGTTTATATTTGAAAAAAACTAAACCAAAAGAATACAAAGAATAATCTAAAAAGATAAATTTCCTTTTTAAATTTCTTAAAAAAAGAACATTTTTTAATATTTCCATATAAATTTTTTTTTAACAATAGCATTTCTTTTTTAAAACATGGTCTAAGATAATTAACACTAATAATTATTTAAGATAAATTTCTATACAAATTAAAATATTTGCACAATATTTTTCTTATAAATATTTAATAGTATTTTTTCTGTTAAAAATATTGAACCAAAGAGAATTGTAATATTTTAGATGAATATTGCCAAACGTGAATACATGTAAAGAAGGTAGAAGTGTTGGATATAGAAACTTCTATTTTTTTTAATATTTTCATATAAATAAAATTTTAGCAATAGTTTTTCTTTTTTAAAACATGTATTTAAGGTAATTACAAACTTATTTTTCATTTAAAGTTGAAAATTAGCATTATCCTAACACATTACAATTATATATTTAAGATCATGACATGTATTAAATAAAAAAAATCATTTAAAAAAATAAAAAGCAAAAGAATATAAAAATAATCTAAAAATTTATTTTCCCTTTTTAAAACCAAAAAAGAATATTTATTATATTTCTTGTTAAATCTTGACAAAAGATAATTATATAATTAATTAATAAATTTTATTTTTTAAAAAGTTGATGATAAACATAACTAAAGCCAGTTTAACTAACAAAAATTAAATTTTAGAATATGTAGAGATATTATAAATCAAATCGGAAAAATTCCACTTTTACAAAATATTTGATATTTACTGAATAATTATTTACTAATATTTTATTTTAAAATCCTAATTAAATTAATATTTCATATAAATGAAATTTTAACAATAGTTTTTATTTTTTAAAACATGGGTTTAAGGTAATTACAAACTTAGTTTTTTAAAGTTGCTAATTAACATGATCCTGACACCTTACAATTATATATTTAAGATCATGGTATGTATTAAATAGCAGTTTTTCATTTAAAAAAAAACATAAACAAAAAGAATATAAAAATAATCTAAAAAGTTAATTTTCTTTTTTATAACCAAAAGAGAAATTTTATTGTATTTCTTTAAATCCTGACAAAAGATAATTATATAATTTAATTAATTAATATTTTTTATTCTTAAGAAGTTGATGATAAACATAATACTAAAGGCAGTTTAACTATCAAAAATATATTGTAAAATATGTAGAGATATTAAAAAATGAACAAGAAAATTTCCACTTTTAAAACATTATTTGATATTTACTGAAATAATTATTTACAAATAGTTTACATAAAATGCTAATCAAAATATAAATGTAAAAAATTATGTATATTAATTTTCCTTTTATAAAATCATAAAAAGAAACCGTAAGAAATTTTATTTTTTGGAATAATTATTTTTCTTTTGTAAATCCTAAACAAAAGAGATTTGTAATATAGTTTTTGACACATCTTATTATATAAAGCATGGTTCCTCAAAGGTACTAATTAACATGATTTAGACAAGTGTCAATAAAAATTTAAGATTCTGACAAGTGTAAAAATATAATAACTTTTTGATTAAGATTTAAAATAGATTCAGAAAAGGAAAATTATGATTAAAAAATTATTCTTTAACATTTTCTTTTAGGATTTCAAAAAATAAAAACTACTATTACACAATATCTTACTAAAAGAATAGCAACTTTTAAAAATAGAAACTTTGTATTGAATTGTTTTTTTGTAAATAGCATTTTAAATAGTTAATATTAACCGAAAATAATTATTTGATAGTAATTCTATTTTATAAAATCCTAGAAAAAGTATAACTTTAAAAGATTATGTAATATTAATTTTCCTTTTATAAAATCCTATAAGAAAAATCGTAAATAATATTTTATAGTAGTTTTTATTTTCTTTTAAAATCCTAAACAAAAGAGATATTATCATACTTTTTAGTCTGTAGCCAAAAGAGAAATGTAAAAAATACCTTGATGATGAACATTATACTAATTAAAATTTAGTTAATTAATAAAATAAAATTGTAAAACTAATAGTGATACTAATTTTGTTACTATTACACATGATACTAATTAATATTTAGTTAAATAACAAAATAAAATTGTAAAACTAGTAGTGATACGAATTGTAACAATAGTAATTTTAAGATTATTTAATACTAACCAAAAATATTTATTTGATAATGATCTGAAATTCTAAACAACAGATAATTTTTAAAGCTAAATAACTTATGAAGTAAGTAACTTGAAAAAAGATGCTCCAAGGCAATAGATTTAATGAAACAAATCCTCAACCCTAGTGGCGATGGGAGGGGCGGCAGCTCAAATCTGACTCCCAATGTCCAGGACAGTCTCATTCAGGCGACGGCATCAACGGAGGGAGCGAGAACAGGATGTTCAAGGCCTAAATCACCGTGAAGGAAGAACATCCATGTTGGAGAGATGATGTTAGGAGTTTTCAAGGCTCCTTAACCAAATGATGTAGTATAGGAGATGTCGAACCAGTTCTAAGTGATCCTAAAGCAAAGGGAATGCAAGACCATGCTCAATCTAACTGCAACCAATTAGTTAGATGATATTGAACTAGAATACTACTAAAGTGCAATAAAGGGATGGTCTTTCTTTCTCAAAGTGAAGCAAGAGGACTCATGAGACTAGAAATTTGATCTTGGGTGATGTAGATCCAATCTAAAGATGGCAAGCTAGAAATCATAAACTTTCCTTATGCCTAGACACAATCCTAAACAAGTTCTATCTCTAGATGAATGTTCTTTTACTATAGCAACTCAAGCATCTAATATCTTAGGTTGAATGTTACTAAAGAAAACATGGAGAACAAGTCTAATAGCAATCTTAACTTCTTTAGCAACTAATCTCTTAGGTAAAGCAAGTTAAAAGCATTGAAGAGTTGGTTCAAGCATTTCATCATACACCTTGTGGGCAGGAAATGCCTAGAGATCCATTTTAGTATGATCAAGACTAAAATGGCATTGAGAACCCTCAACAAGCAAGGAAACAATCTAACACTAAACATCCTAGATCTTCTCTAATCACCCTTAATCACCCTAACCCATGAATTCAAAAGGAGTCTACTCACTAATCTTCATGATTAACCTTAAACCCATGGTTGATTTAAGAGAATTCATGTTAAGAAGCAAGTTTAATTAAACAATCACAAAGAAATAAGAAGAAAAGAAACTAAAGATTCAATCTTTCTTCAAGGTTTCAATTGTTCTTAGAAAGAAAAGAAGATAATCCCATCATTAGGGTCTAAAATGTATTTATAGGGTTCTTAAAAACCCTAATGGACTCAGTCAACAAGCTGAACAGGCCCAACAAAACATAAAAATCGTATAAGGAACAGTGCTGGAGCGGGTGTGATGGGTCGCTGCGTTACCCCACTCCAGGACGCGCTCAATGTACAGCGGGGTGTGATGGGTCGCTCCCACACCCCCGCTCTAGCACTAAGCGCAGATAATTTCCCATGTGTGTTCTGTCTAGAGCGGGGTACCTTGGCAGCTGCGCCTAGTAGATTGATCATAACTCACCCAATACATCTCCAAATGACTTGAAACCACTTTCATTAGAAAGCTAAAACAATTTCCAATGTTCTCCCAAAATATGAGCTTCAAAAGATATCTTTAAGGTCTCCATCCATGTTCATCTTTCACCCTTTCACATCACAAATATCTATAAACACCTCCAAACGCTCAATAAGACACTCCAACACCTGAGAAAGACTTATGAATGCTATATGGATCCTAAAGATATCTAAACCTAAATCTATATGATGATTTATGTACAAAATGAAATGCTAAAACTATGTAAATATGCATCATATCAACTCCCTCAAACTACTCCTTTACTTGTCCTCAAGTAATTAATTAAGATCAAAGGGAGAGAGAATGAAAATGGGAGCTCAAAACCAAAGGATATACTTCTTAAACTCAAAACCACATCCTAGACAAACATAACGTATAGAATAAACAATCTCAATTAGTACACTCTAGCTTCACAAGGCCTAGCAAGACTCTTTCTTATAGACAAGTTGAGGATCACCAATCAACAAATCTCTTCAACCAACCCTCACATTCAATTAAGCACAAGCTAATAAGGTGAGTTCTTGCAAATGGAAACTTGATCTCAATCATTTGGCTTGGTAAGTGAAATGGCAAAATGAGAATAGAAGAGGGGTTTCAATACATTTTTTTTAGTGGCTTACACTCAAGAATAGGAGCTTGATCATTATGCAAAATCTATCTAAGAAAATGAGCAACTTATGCATACATTGCTTGCTCTTATCAATCTACCCTTTTCCTAGAAAACTTTAAACTCTACCCTTTTCTTTGGTGTAAATCTCAAACACATTCATCCCTAAAAATAATAATATCACTCTCTTATTTCACTCACCCAATGAACTCATTCTATTTTCTTTTCTTTTGAACCAACTAGGGACCTTTTCTTTCACTTTTTACTTAAGCTTTACTCTTATTTTTCTTATGTTTTTCCCAAAGTCTTTTCTAGACTCTTTTCTTTCTTTCTTTTCTTAGCCTAAGGGGTTTCTTATTTGAAGTTTCTAGATTTTTTGTTCCTTTTTTTTTCTTTTGATCCCTAGTGGTTTTCGTTTCTTTTTCTTTTTTTCAGTTCATTCTTTTCACTATCTAACACCCCAAGACCCAAGATAAACTCTTTTGCATCACAATACCAAACTTCTCATCCTAATTTCTAGCTCTCTAGAGGTCCTATAGCTAGCCTGAGATAAGAACAACCAATGTCGCCCCTAATACTCTCAAGTTTTTGCACATGACAAGCTATCAAAAGAGACCTCACACAAGTAAAATGATTTAGGCTTCAAAGAATGGTAAGGGTTTAAAGGTGTAGGAGTGCCATTTGGGTTTTATAAAGAGTGGTAAAAAGGATAAGTAAAACCCAAATGTGTATAATCCATGACCAAGCATGCAAGAGTCCATAAGCAAGAAGAATTAAGTTCATTTATCTTTTAAATACTTTTTGGAGTTGGTCTAAAGAGAATGTCAATCTCACACAAGCAACAAGTTTCAAAAAAAGTTTTTAAGGCTCAAAGCATGCAAGCTTTTCAAGAGATGCTTAAGCTACTTGCTATGATCAGCTAGAGTGAAGTTTTGAGTTCTAAGCATGTGTTTCCTTATTAGGTCAGCTCCCAATGAATGAATGCAATCTAAATGCTTCTAGACTCAATCCTAAAGATGCAAATGATGCAACCTAAATGCCTTTTTTTTTTTTTTTAGATTTTTTTAACTTTTTTGGATTTTTCTATGCATATATGTATGTGCAGTGCAATGCATGAGACTCAAAATTAACAAAGCAAACATGATCAAATACTTGGTATCTCCCCCAAAAATAAATCACACACTCTGTGTAAGTAAGCGAGAAGGAGATACCGAAAATATGATAAAAGCACTGGTATATACAAAGAATGGTTGGAGTGATACCTGAAGTAGGAAGGAGCAGTGTTGTGGCTGTTAATGTTTAGGCATGACCTTTAGGCATATTGAGGAGACCCCCAAACTTGTTCCTGACTTTATTCAACTCACTAAATGCATAAATATATACAAGGATAATCATGGGACTTCCTCCCAAGTGAGCTTGTTTAAAGTCTCTTAAATTGACTACCTTTGTTTACCTATTGAGAAGGAGGATCATTCCCACCTTCAAGGGTGATGGTTAGGACATGAGTAAGGAACTCTTAGAGCTTGAGTGGATCAGCTCGGAGTTGAGGAGAGATAATGGCCCTGGCGCTGGAGAATGGCTTAGACCTTCCCTTACACTTGATCTTATACTCAATGGCTCCATCCTTTAGCTGTAGTGGGTGAAGAGTGAGAGTGTGTGGCATAGGTGGGGAGTGAGGAGCTTTCATATTCTTCTTGGTTTGAGTGGCCTTAGTGGGTTCACTCATCTCCTCCTTGGTAATGTCTCCCAAGTGCTCTACATTACTCTTCTATGAGGACTCTTCACCAAGGACTTCTTCCTCCTTAACAACCAATGCATCTCTCAATATTGTTCCACAATAACTTCCATTCAGCATTGGTGACTTGATCGGATAGGAGACTTCGTTGTTGACATTATGGAGAACCACCTTCTTGTTTGGGAAGTCTATGCAAGCTACCACAATAGTAAGGAAGGGCGTGCCTAAGAGCAATGTCATTCTCCTCTTGCTTGCCATATCAAGAACAGTGAGGTCTATGGGGATGGTGCAATCTCCAATCTTCAAAGAGAAGTCCTTGATGAGACCAATAGGTGTTGTTGAAGAAGAATCCCCAAACATGAGGGAGGAGTTGTTTTGGCTCCATGCCTTTGATCTTCAAGCTCTGCACCATCTCCAATGAGATCACATTCACACAAGCTCCACTATCTACAAGAGCATCATCAACTTTGAAATCACCAAGGGAGCAAGGCAATATGAACTTCCCTTGATCTTCTAGCTTGGGTAGAGATTTTGGTGGAGATTTAGGATCCAGCAAAGAGGAAGAGATGTCAAGAAGCTCTGTCACCTTTTCTTTGTTGGCTATAATGTCTTTTATGAGCACTAGCTGGTCACAAGCCTCTTGCATATTGGAGATCTTAGGGAGATTGATTCCAACATCACTCAATTTCTTCCTAAACTTGGAGACCACCTTCTTTTGAGCTTTGGTGATGATCCTCTTTGGGAAAGGGAGCTTATCATAAAGAGATAGCTCAACCTCCTTGTCTTCTTCAAGCACAAACTCTTTGGATCCTTCAATCCCAACCTTTTTCAACTTCTGGACAGGTTAATAACCAACCAGAACCTCAGCCTTGTGCGAAGCATGTTTCACAACCTCTGCCTTATCTTTCTGATCCACCTTGGTTGCAACTTTTTCCACAGCTTGGAGTTTACCACTGTCCACGACCTTAGCCTTAGCATTCTCCACAGTCTGAACATCAGCCTTGTCCACAATCTGTTTCTCAACCTGCATAAGTTCAGATCCATACAAGAGTCTTTCAACCTCATCTACCTCTCTCACATGATCATTCTTTTCAGTCTCAGAGATGACAATGTTGCAATGGTCTTTCCCTGGGCGCTTAAGGGTAGAAGTCATATAAGAAAACTGTTTCTCCAAAGCTATGATCTTGTTGTTGAGCTCATTGTAGCTTCCATCAATTTTAGAGTGTATGTTCTTGAACTCATAACACATTGTCTTCTCATTTCTGGCTTGAAAATCCAAGAGTTTCTTGAACATAGAGTCCACATTTGAATCTGAAGCTGGAGAAGAGCTTCCTTGAGCTTGAGTAGATTGATTGCTTTGGTTGCTGAGACCAGGAGGGTAGTTCTGCCTAGGCGGATAACCTCCTTGCTGGTTGTTGGAATAAGACCTATGTTGGTAGTTGTTGTACTGGAAGTTAGGTTCTTTCTTGTACCAAGTACCATTGTTGTTGATGAAGCACAACTCTTCCTGTCCTTCTATACCATCAACCTCATTACCCTAAGCATTCCCTCCTTGGCTATGCTCACCAACAAAGTTAACCTTCTCTTGTTTAGCTCCAGCTGAGATGAGCTGATCAATCTTGTCTTGTAAGGCTTTCAACTCTTTCTTAGTGTTATGATCTTCACCTCCACTGCCTCTATTGCTCCTATCATGATCATCATTGTAGACTGAATCACTCTTATCCATGTTCTCTACAAGCTCCAAAGCATCATCTTCAGTTCTGCCTAAGAAGGAACCATTGCTAGCAGTGTCAAGTTGACATCTATACTTAAGCAAAAATCCTCTATAGAAGGTACTAAGTAAACTCTCCATATCGAAGCCATGATGAGGACATTGAGAAATGTAGCTGTGGAACCTTTCCCATGCCTCTCCAAAGTTCTCAAGATTCTTTTGAGTGAATCCAGAGATCTCATTCCTTAGCTTGGCAGTTCTTGAGGTAGAGAAAAACTTGGTAAGGAAAGCTTTCTTACATTCATCACAAGTGGTGATAGAGTCTCTTGAAAGGCTCTTCTCCCAAGTGTGGGCTTTGTCTCCCAAAGAAAATGGGAACAACCTCAGCTTGAAAGCATCTTCAGAAACACCATTGGTCTTTGTTGTCCCACATAGCTTATCAAAGCTATCAAGGTGGTCTAAGGGATCTTCCAAGGCAAGACCATGATACTTATTGCTCTGGATCATGTTGATAAGGCTTGACTTGATCTCATAGTTGGTGTTTTGAACAGCTGGAGCTCTAATACCCATCCTACTCCCATAGATGTGAGGCTCATCATAAGCATCAATACTCCTTAGCTGGCGCTGGTTGTGGTTTGGTCTCAGGTTGGCAGCTCCTTGACCAACGCCTTCTTGAGAAAGGACAGCCTCCTCTTGAGGTAAGTTGTTATTTCTCTTCATCTCTAGCCCCAAATCTTCTAGTTGGGCTAGCCTCTCTTCTTCTCTTCTTCTTCTTATCAACTCTCTCTCAAGAGCTTGGATGTCTTGAGCTTCAGGTAAGAGGTTTGCAGCTCCTCTACTTCTCAGGCTCATACACCTGCAACCAATCCAAGGGATATAAAGAAAAAGAAATCAGTAACAAAAGAAAAACGACTTAATCTCAAGCAAGTGACAAATCCCAATGTCAAAATCAACTTAGAATTTGGCAACGTCGGCAATTTGATGTTAGGAGTTTTTAAGGCTCCTTAACCAAATGATGTAGTATAAGAGATGTCGAACCAGTTCTAAGTGATCCTAAAGCAAAGGGAATGCAATACCATGCTCAATCTAAGTGCAACCAATTAGTAAGATGATATTGTACTAGAATACTACTAAAGTGCAATAAAGGGATGATCTTTCTTTCTCAAAGTGAAGCAAGAGGACTCATGGGACTAGAAATTTGATCTTGGATGATGTAGATCCAATCTAAAGATGGCAAGCTAGAAATCATAAACTTTCCTTATGCCTAGACACAATCCTAACCAAGCTCTATCTCTAGATAAATGTTCTTTTACTATAGCAACTCAAGCATCTAATCTCTTAGGTTGAATGTTACTAAAGCAAACATGGAGAACAAGTCTAATAGCAATCTTAACTTCTTTAGCAACTAATCTCTTAGGCAAAGCAAGTTAAAAGCATTGAAGAGTTGGTTCAGGCATTTCATCATACACCTTGTGGGCATGAAATGCCTAGAGATCCAATTTAGTATGATCAAGACTAAAATGGCATTGAGAACCCTCAACAAGCAAGGAAACAAGTAAATCTAACACTAAACATCATAGATCTTCTCTAATCACCCTTAATCACCCTAGCCCATGAATCCAAAAGGACTCTACTTACTAATCTTCATGATTAACCTTAAACCCATGGTTGATTTAAGAGAATTCATGTTGAGAAGCAAGTTTAATCAAACAATCACAAAGAAATAAGAAGAAAAGAAACTAAGATTCAATATTTTTTCAAGCTTTCAATGTGTTCTTAGAGAGAAAAGAAGATAATCCCATCATTAGGGTCTAAAATGTATTTATAGGGTTTTCAAAAACTCTAATGGGCTCAGTCAACAAGCTGAACAGGCCCAACAAAACAAAAAAAAATCGTCTAAGGAACAGTGCTGGAGCGGGTGTGATGGGTCGCTGCGCTACCCCACTCCAGGACACGCTCAATGTACAGCGAGGTGTGATGGGTCGCTCCCACACCCCCACTCTAGCACTTTGAGCAGATAATTTCCCAGGTGTGTTATGTCCAGAGAGGGGTACCTTGGCAACTGCGCCTAGTAGATTGATCATAACTCCTCAAATACATCTCCAAATGACTTGAAACCACTTTCATTAGAAAGCTAAAACAATTTCCCATATACTCCCAAAAGATGAGCTTCAAAAGATATCTTTAAGGTCTCCATCCATGTTCATCTTTCATTCTTTCGCATCACAAATATCTCTAAACACCTCCAAAAGCTCAATAAAACACTCCAACAACCGAGAAAGATGTCTAAACCTAAATCTAAATCTATATGATGTCTAAACCTAAATCTATATGATGATTTATGTACAAAATGAAATATTAAAACTATGTAAATTTGCATCATATCAAGAGACGATCCCACCGATTGACGTCGTAAATGGAGTGGCTTCTATCCATATTCCGGAGAAGATCTTCAAAGATGCTGAGTTACTTTGGAAGAGCTATACTGTGGGCTAATTCATTGGAGATGCGCCCCATGAAGGAACGATTCATGCCACTGTTAACCGTATCTGGGCTTCCCCGAAGAGAGGTTCAAAGATTGATGTGCAGTTCATTGAGAAAAACACGGTCTTGTTTTGTATTGAGAACATTCATTTGAGATATCGAGTGATTCAAAGGCGTTATTGGCATATCTCTGACGTGCCGCTGGTGGTGAGAAAATGGTCCCCGGAGACGGCTTTGAAACCACCAGATCTTAGTGTTATGCCTTTGTGGATTGATCTCAAGGGTGTCCCTAATGATCTCTTTTCCCACAAAGGTCTGAAATGTCTGACAAGAGCTGCTGGAAACTTTGTAAATCTTCATCCCCATACAGAGAGATGTACTCGTTTGGATGTTGCTCGTGTGCTAACTGAGGTTAATTTGCATAACCCGTTAGTGGAGAGGATTGTATTCAAAGATAAAAATGGAGATCAATGTGAGATTGCAGTAAGCTATCCTTGGCTTCCTTCGCGCTGCACTGTCTGTCAAGGATGGGGGCATAAGGGGCCTGATTGCAAGGCTGCTAATGTTAAGATTCTTAAGCGAGGGTCAGAGGATGAAAATACGGTGGGGTTCAATGAAGTGCCTCCTGTTTCGGTGGAGGAGGAAATGAAAAAAGGAAATCATGTCACTGACCTTCTGAAGGAGCTGGCAGCTTTACCTGATAATTAGATTGTTGGGGTCAAAATCGGTACGACAGAATCAATAGCCAAAATTCCCCGCAAAAATAAAAAAGGAATAGTTTTATAAAACCCGAGAAGTCGTTTTATAAAACTCGAGAATCGTTTTATAAAACTCGAGAATCATTTTATAAAACTCAAGAATCATTTTATAAAACTCGAGAATTCGTTTTATAAAACTCGAAGATCGTTTTATAAAACTCGAGAATCATTTTATAAAACTCGAAGAATCGTTTTATAAAACTCGAGAAGTCGTTTTATTAAACTCGAAGATCGTTTTATAAAACTCGAGAATCATTTTATAAAACTCGAAGATCGTTTTATAAAACTCGAGGATCATTTTATAAAACTCAAGAAGTCGTTTTATAAAACTCGAGAATCGTTTTATAAAACTCGAGAATCATTTTATAAAACTCGAAGATCGTTTTATAAAACTCGAGGATCATTTTATAAAACTCGAGAAGTCGTTTTATAAAACTCGAGAATCATTTTATAAAACTCGAGAATCGTTTTATAAAACTCGAGAATCGTTCTATAAAACTCGAAGATCGTTTTATAAAACTCGAAGATCGTTTTATAAAACTCGAGAAGTCGTTTTATAGAACTCGAGAATCGTTTTATAAAACTCGAGAATCGTTTTATAAAGCTCGAGAAGTCGTTTTATAAAACTCAAAGATCGTTTTATAAAACTCGAGAATCATTTTATAAAACTTGAGAAGTCGTTTTATAGAACTCGAGAATTGTTTTTTAAAACTCGAGAATCATTTTATAAAATTCAAGAAGTCGTTTTATAAAACTCGAGAATCGTTTTATAAAACCGCGAAAAACCGAAACCGCCGCAAAACGTGAACTAGTCACGACTAGTTCGCCTGCTGGCGAACTAGAAGCTTCCGACTAGTTCGCCAGAAGGCGAACTAGGAACTTCCCGACTAGTTCGCCTGCTGGCGAACTAGAGATTTCTCGGACAATTCGTTAAACCGGTGAGCTGGATCGGACCGGCTCGATTCTCCATACGTTGAACCGACCATCCCAAGCCTCGATCTCCCGCATCCCCGATTGGAAACTTACGTCCTTCGACACGGTCGCATTCTGAACCACGGCCGAAATGTCTCTCGTTTCGTCTCGATCCGACTTATCGTTCGAATTTTACGATAAAAACCGCAAAACTCCGTTTTCTCGAAAAGAACTCGAAGAAATCGTATAAAACGGTAACGATTAAAAAAGACACCGAACATCGCCTAAACTATACGATTTATCCGAGATTTTTCATTAAAGTCGTAAAAAACGTATTTTTAATAAAAACGTAGAGTAAATCGTAAAAAACGCGTTTTTAATAAAAATGTCGAGTAAATCGTAAAAGACGGAAACGATTAACCGAGAAACAAACGTAGCTAAACATTACGATTAACTGGAGGAATTTACTAAAAACGGCATCGAATCAGGAAACGATTCCGTACAAGGTCGAGAAACTGATTTATCGCAAAACGGCCCAAAAGGTCCTAAAACGCGATAAAAGCCCATCTCGCGATCTCAACAGAATCTAACCCGAAGATACGATAACGTTTTGGCGGTTTACTCGCAGAAGGAAAATAAATTTCAAGCTCGAAGATAAAAGGCAAGTTTGAAGACAAATAGAAGATTTCCGCGAAAGAAAAGGAAGGATCGAGAAAAATGGAAGATTCCCAATACACTCAAATCCGGGAAAAATGGAAAAATCGAATCGCCAAGGCGTGGAGTATATAAGCAAGAGGTATAGGGTAGAAGCAGACACGATTTCCAGAGCTCTCACCACCAAAAACTAGCATTTAGGAATATTTCTGTTTTTTGTTAGAGAGCTGCGTCTCAACTAGGGTTTTCGTTCTTAGACTTCTAGGGATTTTGACGACGGATCATACAGCTAAGGCTACTCTCGTTGTAACAGTTCTTACACAGATTCGGAATAAGAACTTCTTTGCTCTCGATTTCGTTTATTCTCTTTTTAATTCTAAATTCGTTGTTTTCTTAATCTTTGTTATGCGGTTCTGCAGATAGCCGGTTCCTCTGGAAACTTAGGGTTTTTCCGAAGTTTCCTTATTTACGATTTATTGGCAGTAGGTGGATTTCGGTTCCCACTGTTTGCGCGCTAGAAGGAGGGGGAGTCGGATCTATCTTACACCGAAGCCGCAACATGTCCAACGAAGAAACGATGACTGGTGACAACCAAACTCGCAACGAACGCGACAACGTTGAAACACCACCACCACAAGATGCGTCCGCGGCCAACGCTACAAACGCTAACGCCGAGACCATCGAAAAGATGCTTTCCGAGTTTAACCAAAAATCGGAAGAGCAGGAAAAGCTCATCGGTTCGCTCGCAAAATGGGTTGAAACCTTAACCGCGAAAACCCGAGCAATTCGCCCCCGCGGAACTACTAAGATCCGCGGAAGGAGGCTCGCTTTTGGCGCTCCTACGGATCGTCCCAGAACCGTGCAGGGTAACTTACCAGAAAAGGATTCCGTAAAAGATAACCCTGACGCGACGCTAAACGAATCAGAGAAACCTCCTACTCACGAACAGCAGACAAGCGACCAAGCCGATTCATCGGACGAAGACGCTGACGTCCATCCTAGGAGAAGAAAAACTCGAAGTCCTATACCGCAGTCTTCTCCCGAACGTTCTCTTACTGGAGACAAGGAGGAACTCGACTTTGCGCGATACGCAAAAACTGCCAAGGAGCGATCTCCGTTTACTCGCAGCAAACGCCGACAAGATCGGAAAACTGCTGGCATTCACACCGAGATTCGCGATCTCCGCGAATACATCACTAAAACGGCCGCAGCGGTAAAAGCGGTAAAATCTCAGATTCATCACGCTACCAGCGCTGCACCCAAAATCAATCGGTTACTGTACGAGTCTTGGAAAATGCCCTTCACGGCTCGCATCACCGAGGTCAAACTGCCCGATCCCGGAAAACTTAAGGTGCCGACTTACGACGGGACGTCTGATCCCAAAGCACACCTACAGGCATTCCAGATCACCATGGGACGAGCCAAGCTCAAGGACCACGAAAAGAACGCAGGCTAATTCCGCCTCTTCGTCGAAAACCTAGAAGGAGCAGCGCTCGAATGGTTCGCCAAACTTAGGCTAAATTCGATCGGAAGTTTCCGTCGACTTGCTTTGGAATTCATGAAGCATTACTCGATGTTCATTAACCCAGAAACCTCCGACGCCGACCTCTGGAGCTTGGTGCAAAAGGAGGACGAATCTCTCCGCGATTTCATGAGTAGGTTCAAACTCGTCATGGCTAGGGTTAGCGGAATTAGCGACAAAGCCGCCATCGACACGTTAAGGAAATCGCTTTGGTACAATTCAAAATTCCGAAAGTGGATATCTCTCGAAAAGCCGCGGACGATCCAGGACGCGCTCCACAAGGCTACCGATTACATAACCATCGAGGAGGAGACTAAAATCCTGTCCGAGAAGCATAAGCCGACGAAAACATCCGCGAAGGTTAACGCATCCGAGCAGAAGCCGAAAAGAAGAATTCTCGTAACGACAAGTTTGTCCATCGAGAGGGTCAGGATCTCCAAGGGGCGCACAACTACGCCATCAACTCTGGATCGGAGCAAGGGTGAACCACGGGCAACACGTGGACGAGAAATTCGAATTACGATGAGAATTCTTTCTGCGACCTCCACCAAACCCGTGGGCATTCCATCGTGAACTGAAAAGTTCTCGGCACCAAACTTGCCGCAAAATTGGTCGCGGGAGAACTCTCCGAGATATCCAGTGTCAAGGATCTCATCCGTGATTCGGATCGCCTTCTGAAGAACAACAGGAACGCGCGAGCGGAAACTCTGCCTCAGGGAAACCAGTCAGGCGAAAAACGCGGACTAAGGCAAGACGAGAAGGGTAACGACGCTAACCGCCGAAAATCAACATGATTATCGGTGAATCGCAATATTATAACGACACCGTCTCGTCTATCAAATCCTACCAACGCAAAGCCGAAACCGGCTTGAGTTGGAAGGTGTCATCGGACGACACTCCAAAGGTCATAATCTCGTTCGACGATGCTGAAACCGGCGGAATCGACCAACCGCATGCCGATCCCCTTGTCATCGATTTGGTGATAAGCGATCTAGAAGTCGCTCGAATTCTGGTCGATACCGGAAGTACGGTCAACGTCATCTTCCGCAACACGTTAGCACGTATGGGAATAGAACTCTCGGAAGTCAAACCTATTCCAAAACCGTTGACTAGCTTTTCCGGCGAGACATTGATGACCTTGGGATCGATCCGGCTACCGGTGGCAGCCAAAGAAGTGACGAAAATCGTCAACTTCGCAGTTGTCGATTTCCCGGCCATCTACAATGTGATCATGGGCACGCCTTGGATAAATTCCATGAAGGCGGTTCTGTCAACATATCACGTAGGCATCAAATTCCCAACACCTACGGGAGTCGCAGCAATTTGGGGATGCCAAAGACAATCGCGATCCTACTTCCTGGCCGAACATAAGCTGAGGCAATTGGCAGTAGCAATCGTGAAACCAAAACGGGCAAAGGTCACGCCACCGCCCGCAGAAGACGACCCAAAGCAAGCAACGGTCGAGAAACCACAAGTTCCCGTACCCATCGCTTCTACCCGGCCGGAGGAGACAATCCCGGACAAAGACATCGATCCCGCAACTGAAGCGATCGAGAAGTCTGCGACAGCCGAGTAAGCACACTCGCGCAAACAATCAGAACTACGAGATGGCTTGATTTCCGAAACGAATACGTAGGCAGCTCACCTAAAAGACGAGTTCAGCTATCCCCCCTTCCAAAACGGGGGGGGGGGGAGTGGGTGAGTATACAAGTATTCGTATACTCCCAAATTTTTAAAAACTTTCGTTTTGTAATCGAAATTTTTTTGAAACTTTTCTAATAAAGGCAAAGTTAGAATATTATAAAATCTCCGCTGCTATCAAAAACGCAAATTCCAAACCTCCGGAAATTACTTCCGCAACAACTACTCATCGTTTCTATAAAACTTATACATCAAAATATTTTCGGAAAGAACCGGCGAGACGTCGCCTAAATTCCCAAGAAAAATATTCCACTAAGTCCGTCCGCGACTATAAAAACACGAACGCTCGGCGATTGGCCCCGTCGAGCACGCTAGCCGTCCTAAACAAACGCACCGACCTATCGGTCCGCATACATCCGACTAGGATAAAATAGCGTGCTATAAAAGAAATCCAAATTTTTGGTCAGCACTTCCGGGCAACTTAGAAATTGTTCCCAGTGAGATGCTCGATTTCAACCATTCGAATCGTATAAGCCGAGAACCTATCGCGGATTCTAAATCGGTATGAAATCAGGTTAAAATCGCAACGGGCAAAACGAAAGCCAACTAGTCATCGCATAGCCTCAATCCGAAAGTAAACCTAGGTCTTGCCCTAAACCTAGCACACTGGTCTCTAACGTCTCAAGGCATGAATTGAGATCCTAAAGGCATGTCTCTTCGCCCACATCTAAACACTCGCGAAAATCGAAACATTCCAAGTTAAACGAATCGGACGATTTACACCAAAGATTTAGATGCGAGATGACAACTCGTTTTCTTCCCTCTACATCTAAAAACAAAGCACGAATTTCATACTTAAAAAATATTTTCTTATTAGAGAGCCTTCAAGTACACACCGCCCAGTGGTAGGGATTCAAAGCCACAAACGGCCAGTCCCGGAAAAACAAGAACATCACACATTGAAGTCATCGAACGCGGACTGATCGACTTCGCCATCCACATCCGATATCCCAGGTCCAACTTCGACTGAATCTGGCGACACCACAATGGGGTTCCACTGATCCCACATGTGCTTCCCAGGATTAGCGGACTCGTTCTTCTTCTCTCTCTTAGCCAGACGCGTTTTGTTCTTCGCAATCGCAACCTCATACGAATAGTCCGACTCCTGGGTAAGATTCAAACCCCCAGCTACGCCCGGATACTCGCCATTCACCCTTTGCGCATCTTCAAATTCCGCATAAAGAGGCACGAACCGCTCACGGCGAGCCATCAACTCCGCAGCAACCTCTCTTTTGCCAGCTCTACGAGCACGGCGAACCATCGTGTCAGAAAACTCTAAGTTTCAACGAGATTCAGCTTCATGCTCCTCTCTCACACGAGCGGCTTCCCTTACGGCTAAATCCTGGGCGCGAGAGAAACTGGCATCGCTCTCATCTCTTATACGAACAGCCTCCGCCTCTGCCGCTGCAGCCCTAGATTCGTCCCTGCGAAGTTCCGCGCTGTTCACGCTCACCGCTTCGCTCATAACGCGAAGACCCTGCAAAACGGAAAAATCATCCTTTATAAAAAAAAACAACATATATACATAGTGACAAAAGAATAGACAAACCTTGTTAAAAAGCCTCGACGCCTTCGCAAACGGTGTGTCGGCCGGCCCTCAGGTTGACCTCTCGGTCGGGTCAAATTTGGAGGCCGAAAAGTCAATAAGATCTTCGATATTGATATCGTCGTCGAACGCTTGACCGCGACCGATCAGAACTTCTCTGTCTTGCGGAGATCTAGATCTCTCCCTCTCCTCCGCATCATCACCCGCCTCGAACTCAGTATGACTGTCACGAGAAAAACCAGATGAATAATAGGCAACGGCGCGACGAACCCTTTTCGGAGAAAAGTATCCCCAATGAAGTGGGCCGCCACGAAGAAGATTCATGACCTCTGGGAAATCCTCGAGAAGCGGCCTGTGGAGGGTAGGCACTGCAACACAAGCGAAAAGAGTTAAAATCTATACATATACGGATATGGAGATCACATCGATAGAATACCAGTTGTCGCCCACGCGGTCCTGAACAAAGGAATACAGCCCACTTCCACAGATGCGCTATCGATTTTGACGTAGAAGAATCGCTCGATCCAATCATGCTCATTCGAGGCAAGCCCACCGATGACCGTCATGTCCCGCCGAGGGGCTAAGTAAAAGACGTCCCCTCTTCCCTTGAATGTCAACATAGCCGAAAGATAGTCCGCATCAAGGGACATCCCGAGCTCATAGCCTAACACCAAAATCCCGACAAGGTGTCGTAATCCACCAGGACGTAGTTGGCCGAACGGTACACCAAATCTATCCAAGAACTCGACAATGGCTCAAGGATAGGGAACCATAGCTGACAGTTCAACAGAAAGGCTTCGTAGCATGAAAAATAACCCGGGGGCGGATTCTCGACATCCTGGCCTGGGACGGGAAGGCAAAACTGGACTGACTCAGGGATTTCACGGAGATTCCTCATATCTCCGAGGGAATCGGCAGTGCTCGCACTCGGACCAACTGCCCTCCTCCGAGGTTTATCCTTGTTCGGAACCCAAAAACCCGAAGGCGGCACCTTCGCGGCCTTCACGGCTGAATAGTATTCCGAAAACTTCTCCTCGGTCGTGAAAAAACGTTGAAAGATCGGTCTGGGAAGAGGACAATCACCAGAGGTATCAAGGTCGCTCGGATCAAAGATAGATGCATGAGCATGATCTGAAACTTTCCATTCGGAAGACATGTTGGACGGTTGAAAGAAAACTTCTTGAGACTTAGGCAAGTTATGGGAAAATGAGTAAAGAACTTGAGAAACTCATTCCATATACTTATAAGGAAGAATTTTACTATTCACCCTTCGACTTTTGGGCATTAAAGTTTCGCCTAATTCTACCAAACTCGCCAAACAAGCTCAATCCACTCGCAAGAATCTCACGATTCTTATGAGCTGGGGGCTAACTGTTGGGGTCTAAATCGGTACGACGGAATCAATAGCCATAATTCCCCGCAAAAATACAAAAGGAATAGTTTTATAACACCCGAGAAGTTGTGGGAACCGAAATTCACACTTGTCGATTTTCGTTAAATAAGGAAACTTAGGAAAATGCTAATTTTCCAAAGGAACCGGATCTCTGCGAAAGCCAACGACAAGTAACCAAATAAATGCGGAAAAATATGAAAAACATAATAAAACGAATTTATAAAGAAAGTCGATCTTATTTCCGATTCGCGTAAGAGCGTTGCGATCATTACAAGGAATTATAAAGGCTTTGGCCGCAGGGGCCATCAGCGAGTTACAAACATAAAACCCTAGATCTNATCTCTGCGAAAGCCAACGACAAGTAACCAAATAAATGCGGAAAAATATGAAAAACATAATAAAACGAATTTATAAAGAAAGTCGATCTTATTTCCGATTCGCGTAAGAGCGTTGCGATCATTACAAGGAATTATAAAGGCTTTGGCCGCAGGGGCCATCAGCGAGTTACAAACATAAAACCCTAGATCTAGTCGAGTCGCAGCTTGATAACGAAAAACGGAAAAGATAGAAAAAAGGTTTGAATGATTTTGGACAGAACCTTATGAAAGGCTGCCTACGTACCCCTTTCGGGGATCAAGTCGAACGTAGTTCAGTTGATAGAGCTGGACCAGAGATCGAACTACCTGGGCGAGTTCGTCTAGTAATTGAGCGCCAGTCATAGAAACCGAACTTGTCGAGAAAAAGCCTAAGTTTCTAAGTGCGGAAAATTCTAAGTCTAGAAAAGTTGTGAAAGTCTCAGATGAGAGCTCTGAAAATCGTCCCCCTCTTCTGCCCTACGCCTCTGGTTTATATACTCCTTGCCTTGACGGTTCGATCTTTCCATTTTGCCGGATTTGAGTATTTCGGGAATCTTCCATTGTTCCCGATCCTTCCTTTTCTTCCGCGGAAATCTTCTATTTTTCTTCAAACTTGCCTTTATTTTCTTTCTGCGAGTAAACCGTCAAAACGTTATCAAATCTGCGGGTTAGATTCCGTTGAAATCGTGAGATGGGTTTTTATTGCGTTTTAGGTCCTTACGGGCCGTTTTGCAATAAATCCGTTTTCCGACTTTTACGGGATCGTTTCCTGATCTGACGTCGTTTTTAATAAATTACTCGAGTTAATCGCAAGGTTTTACGATTTACTCGACTTTTTATTCAAAACACGTTTTTTACGACTTACTCGGCGTTTTTTATTAAAAACGCGTTTTTATGATTTCAACGAGAAATCTCGAATAAATCGTATAGTTTAGGCAATGTTCGGTGTTTCGTTTAACCGTTGCCGTTTTATACGATTTTCCTCGACTTCTTTCCGAGAAAGCGAAGTTTTACGGTTTTTATCGTAAAACTCGAATGGTAAGTCGGATCGAGATGGAACGGGAGATGTTTCGGCCGTAGTTTAGAACGTGACCTTGTCAAAAGACGTAAGTTTCGAATCGGGAATGCGGGAGATCAAGGCGCGGGATATCCGAGAAGTTTTTAGTTCGCCGATGGGCGAACTAGTGGAGTGATTCTTAGTTTGCCGATGGGCGAACTAGTGGAGTGATTCTTAGTTCGCCGATGGGCGAACTAGTGGAGTGTCTCCTAGTTCGCCCATCGGCGAACTATGCCGGGCCGGTTTAGTTCGCCCATGGGCGAACTAGTCGTGACTAGTTCGCGTTTTACGGCTGTTTCGGTTTTTTGCGGTTTCGTAAAACGATTCTTCGAGTTTTATAAAACGATTCTCGAATTTTATAAAATGATTCTTCGAGTTTTATAAAACGATTCTTCGAGTTTTATAAAATGATTCTTCGAATTTTATAAAACGATCTTCGAGTTTTATAAAACGATTCTCGAGTTTTATAAAACGATTCTATAGTTTTATAAAACGATTCTCGAGTTTTATAAAACGATTCTTCGAGTTTTATAAAACGATTCTTCGAGTTTTATAAAAAGATTCTTCGAGTTTTATAAAACGATTCTCGAGTTTTATAAAACGATTCTCGAGTTTTATAAAACGATTCTCGAGTTTTATAAAACGATTCTCGAGTTTTATAGAACGATTCTCGAGTTTTATAAAACGATTCTCGAGTTTTATAAAACGATTCTCGAGTTTTATAAAACGATTCTCGAGTTTTATAAAACGATTCTCGAGTTTTATAAAACGATTCTCGAGTTTTATAAAACGATTTTTGAGTTTTATAAAACGATTCTCGAGTTTTATAAAACGATTCTTCGAGTTTTATAAAACGATTCTTCGAGTTTTATAAAACAATTCTCGAGTTTTATAAAACGATTCTCGAGTTTTATAAAACGTATTTTTATTTTTACTTTTGCGGATACTTTTAGCCATTGATTCCGTCGTGACCGATTTTGACACCAACAGTTAGCCCCCCAGCTCGCTAGAATCTTGAGCTTCTAGCGTAAGGTTCTTGCGAGTGGTTTGCCAGTTTTAGTTAAATTAGGCGGAATTAATGGTTGGTAAGGTCCGTTGAAAGTGATCTTTCCACTCTCCAGGGAGCGGAAAGCGTATAAGATTAGGGCTGCGCCTTGTGAAGGCTGCCTACGTACCCTTTTGAGGGGATCAAGCCTTTCGTAGTTCATTTCGGATTTAAGGTTCGTATGACCCGTTTCCTAGCAAGACCTTTACGGTCTAGTTATATGTTGCGTAAGAATTATCGAGCATATTGATGTCGATGGCATCTGGACCTTTGCCGGCCTTGAGACTAGCCTCGTAGGCCGTTTGGTCTGGCCGAGCGTGGCCGTTATAGTTTTTGGACTGGCCGTGTGCGGCTCTGAGTCCCTGCCGCTTTTGCGGCTTTATTAAAAATCAGTTTGCGTTTTTAAGAGCGTGTTTTTATTCGTATGAACGTAGCGGGAAGAATATGAGTTGATATTGAGGGAGGTCCGCGAGTTGTCGTCTTGAATTCCGTTCCCTTAGTAGATCGCCTTGTTCGTTTGCCCGTTTTAGGATGTTTAGTAAATCGAGTGAGCGTTTAGATATAGACGAAGAGACATGCCTTTAGGATCTCGATTCATGCCTTGAGACGTTAGCGACCAGTGTGCTGGGTTTAGGGCAAGACCTAGGTTTACTTTCGGATTGAGGCTATGCGATGACTAGTCGGCTTTCGTTTTGCCTGTTGNTTCGAGAGCTATCTCTGCGAGATAACTTAAGTTTGTTTAGGACTGTTGCGAGTTTGTTGTGATCAGCAACAAACTTTTTAGGCGATAAATGTTTACGTTGTTTTGGCCTTCGCGAAGGATACGTATGTTAAGAAGTTCTGCGTTTTTTATAGTCGCGAACGGACTGTTAGGTCTTCCAAGAACATGACTTTATCGAGAAAGGTATTTGTGTCGAAAAACTAATCTCCGGGCGTCCGCGACGTCTCGCAGTGCCGAAAGTTGGTTTTTATTTTATATGCCGCGTTTCGTGTTCGGAACGTTTGCGGGCTCGAAGATGTTGCGCGGTGTTGCGAGGGTTTTGTTTTAACCCTGCTTCGCATGAATACTTTGGTTCGTTTGCGGATATTCGCAATTAAAACTTAAATTCTTGTTTGGATGTTAGGTAGTTTTATGATTTGTGCTAGAGCAGTTAGGACCGAGGGGTCGCGTAAGTTGTTTCCCCAAACGAAGCGTTTTTCGTTACGGTGCTTTGTGAAGTGTTGACCTTCCGAGACTCGTACGGCTTTGGGAGCTCTGGTACGAGCGTTTTCTCATACATCG
The DNA here is from genome assembly GCA_932364175.1 of Eruca vesicaria subsp. sativa. Taxonomy (NCBI): domain Eukaryota; kingdom Viridiplantae; phylum Streptophyta; class Magnoliopsida; order Brassicales; family Brassicaceae; genus Eruca; species Eruca vesicaria. Next base: position 22,171 of record CAKOAT010103599.1, on the reverse strand, counting down.
GATTTTGTAGGCAACTTGCTTCGGGAATAGAGTGAATCGCGAGAATACAGAACTTAGCCGATTTTTGACAAGTTTGCATTATCCGTTGAATGTATTGGCTTG